>OX155898.1:50357694-50957694 GCA_944588485.1 Phosphuga atrata
CCGTTTTTTTGTACGACAAATGTCTGATTTGTCAATTTAATTATTAACACATAACTTGGGTAACGCACGCAAATATTCATATAAAATCGCTAAGTTACATTAAGAAAAACAATTGAATAGATTAAACACAATACAAACGTCACAATCAAACGCGTCACGTCACATTCAAAAAGTGACGTGAAAGTGACAGAAATTATTTTTTATTACAAAATAAAAATTACAGAAAACGTTTTAAAATTAGTGTTAATGGTAATACCGGAGGCTGTTGGCAGTTCTTATGACGAATCTACACCACCGGAGACAATTGAAAAAGGAAATTCTTCATTTTTGATTCTATTTTTTTGGATGGTCCCTGAACCCCAAACTTGTAAGATACTTCCACTCGCATGAGTAATAAAAAATATTATCTGCAACTCGTGCGGTATTGTCAATTGCCCTCTCGATCGAATTAATGTGCTCATCGATTTGGCACAATTTCGCTCTCGTGAGCAATTGATAACTTACCGCCCTTGTTGCACCATGTATACTATTAAAAAACAAATTTCAAAAGAGTTTTGTTTCGAAGACAAGGGAATTTCTTAACAAAAGTAATTCAATTAAAAATGTTATACGTAAGTAATGGGAGGCCAGTGAAAGAATTAACTCAAAAACAATAATTATTATTAAATAATTATGTAAACAAACATTTCTCGCGAGTTTTCGATTCATTTTGCTAGATGAGAATTGTTTTCAAGGATGTTTTCGTTGCAACATGTCTAATTAAACAAACACAATTTGCACAGGAAAGTCGTTGAAGCTCTATTAACCATGCTTTTTTATTTCGTATTGTTTTTAATAAAACTAAATTTAGGCAACGAAAATGATTTATGCTGTGCCAGTTCACAACAAAAAGTTGTGAATATTGCGAGCCATACAAAATCCTTATAATTAATTACATTAATTGTCGAAAGTTTATGCTTAAATTAAAATACAAAGTTATAAAATATCAAAAATCCATCGTAATTGCATGAGAAAAACTGTTTGAAACAGTTGGTCAGCAGATTTAATGATACAGAAAACAGAAAATAATAACGATCGATGAGACAGTCTTATAATTAGTTCTTAGTCTAGGCCAGTGTTCCCCAAACTTTCGATTAATGTGTTTCCCCTTCAAATAAATTTTAACACCTGGTACCCCGAGGTAAAAAATACTATTCAAAACAAAAACTGTATTCATATTTTTAAGCAATATACAGTTCCCAGATGGGGGTTTTAAAGATAAAAACCCTTGTTTTATTATAAATTGTAGGAAAAATGTTGTTGTGTATATGAGTTATGTTTAAGATAGTTTCCGCTTGTCTTTAGAGACGTAAAAACAGTCTTAAAATCATTTTATTGTCAGCAGTTAGTAAAATAAATTATTGGTTATTAATGATTTATAAAAAAGAAGAATCATTTAAAAACAGAATTTATAAAAAGTTAGTCAAAGATGATTGAACTGACGCAGATTCGCAACTAATTCATAGGAATTAACATATATTTTGCAAAATATACGTTTATTAATATAAACATTTAAAAACGCAATATTTCTGCATTATTTTTTTATGTAATTCAATAGTTATTTATTGCACAAGCGGATAAAATTAAGGTTTAACGAGCGGATTGTTTCGCGAGTTCGGCTAAATTCGCGAGTTAAACCTTAATTTTATCCGCGAGTGTAATATAAACTTTTATTCAATCTTGCTTTTGATTTAACAATAAGTTAAATTCAAATTGGAAATCATTTCCATTATTTATTTTTTTGAACAAAAAACAGTCCGGCACCAAAACCTAAAGTACACCAGATAAAGTGCGTGAAAACGTCCCTATCGAGGTGTATAGTCCACCCTACCTACATCTGTGAATATCGTAGAGGCCGATTGATGTCAACGTGCATGTCACATCACTTGACCAATGGTGAAGCGTTTCGATCAGGTCAAATTTAATCGTATTTTATATATATTTTTAAAAATTAATAGAAACACTTTCAACAGTATTTATAATTAAAACGAAGTAAAAAGTGATTTAAGCAAATAAAAAAAATGTATGCATATTCCCTATTGCGGAAGGATTAATCTCGCAGAAATCAAAAGATTTGTTCAAAGAAATGTGAAAATAATAAGTTTTGTGATTGGCGATCGAGAAAGGGCATTGGCGGAGTCAAAATTTAGGGTTGTGTTTACGGAGATTTTGTTACGTTGCCATGGAAAAATTTACTAGTGTAATAAAAATGTTATTTCACTAGTGAATAAACCACTGTTACATTGAAATTTTCGGCTGCTTTTTCAGATTTTCGCGTATAATTCGGGAAATATTCGGCGGATTTTCACGAAATTTGAAACAAAATGCTCTTGAAACTTGGCTGTAGAGAATAATATATCATATGTAGGTAGGTGTACTATGTGTTAGTTACTGCGTATCGATGAAATTAGTACTAGCTAGTAAATCTCTTGATTTCTGCGAGATGAATCTTTCCGCAATTGCGTCAACATCTAACAATAATTCTTCGCATGTATCCATTTATGACTAATAAAACACAAATAAATACAAAATCTTGACGTACGAATCAACAATTTTATCGTTACCATGACAACACAATCATAGCCGGACTGTTTTTTGTTAAAAAATCAAATAATGGAAATGTCATGACAATTTTGAGATATTTTTGCAGATTTTTGCATTTAATTCTGGAAATATTCCGCAGATCTGTCCGATATATTCATGACTTCATAACTTCAAAGAACCGATCGATATATCGCATGTTAAGTATTTTAGAGGTTTTTTTTTCTTCTCTTTTTTTCTCTAACCAATATGGGTCCAGGGGGGTTAGCCCTTAAAACACTGCGGCCCATTGGCCTATTGTATTTCCCCACCTTGTTTTGTTCATGCAAATAGATCCAGTCCCTCTATAAGGTCCAGGATTCTATGTGCCATGTTTTTCACGGGGACTCTCTCAGCTGTAATATCAAGCTTGTGTCTCCTACGTTATTTTATAATTTTAGAGTTAGTGCGCCTCTAATTTTTTTTTAAATTATAGCTAATAGTCTGTCCGTCTGTCTTCATTAACATTGTTAACATCATTAACAACATTACTATTTACTTTGGCTTGCGTCCGTGTACTTTTAAAAAGTATTTATATATTATTGTTAGATGGTGAAGCAGTTGCGTAAAAGTTTCATCTCGCAGAAATCAAGAGATTTATACAAAGAAATGTATAACAAGTTTTGTGATTGACGATCAAGAAAGAACATCAGCGGAGTCAACATTTAGGGTTATGTTTACGAAGCCCGTAAGTGAGTTATTTTGCTGCGTTGCAATGAAAAAATTCTCTAATGAAACAAAAAATTTATTTCACTAGTGACTAAATCACTGTTATCTTGATCCTTAATCAAGGAACTAAACATGACTCTATAATGCACAATTGAATAAAAAATGTTATTTTGCTTTTTATATTTGCTTCTGAACAAACACAAAATTTTGAAAATATGTTTGTACCCCTTTCAAACCCATCACGTACCCCATGGGGTACGCGTACCATACTTTGGATAACACTAGTCTAGGCGGTGAGTCAAAACTCTTGTCTTGTCTTCTAAGACTATTGTCATCTTGTCTACTTAGTCTCTGTCTTGTCTGAAAAGTCTTGTCTATCTAGCTTTGTCTGTCTAGTCTTGTATGTCTAGTCTTGTCTGTCTAGTTTTGTCAGTCTAGTCTTGTCAGTCTAGTCTTGTATGTCTAGTCTTGTCTGTCTAGTCCTGTCTGTCTAGTCCTGTCTGTCTGTCTTCCTCGGTCGTGTAGTTGCCAACATAACCGCCTTTTAATGCGGGAGACCCGGGTTCGAATCCTGTTCGGGGAGATAACAACTAGGGCGGTTTTCACTAACCGTCCGGGCTGGCCACCCTGAATGAATGCAAAATATTCGATACCGGGGTGGCGCATACTAAAAGCCAAGGTGGGATAGGGGATTTAGTGAGAGCTTCTCCTGATCCACTTTTAAAAAAAAGTCCTATCTGTCTAGTCTTGTCTGTCTAGTCCTGTCTGTCTAGTCTTGTCTGTCTAGTCTTGTCTGTCTAGTCTTGTCTGTCTAGTCTTGTCTGTCTAGTCTTGTCTGTCTAGTCTTGTCTGTCTAGTCTTGTCTGTCTAGTCTTGTCTGTCTAGTCTTGTCTGTCTAGTCTTGTCTGTCTAGTCTTGTCTGTCTAGTCTTGTCTGTCTAGTCTTGTCTGTCTAGTCTTGTCTGTCTAGTCTTGTCTGTCTAGTCTTGTCTGTCTAGTCTTGTCTGTCTAGTCTTGTCTGTCTAGTCTTGTCTGTCTAGTCTTGTCTGTCTAGTCTTGTCTGTCTAGTCTTGTCTGTCTAGTCTTGTCTGTCTAGTCTTGTCTGTCTAGTCTTGTCTGTCTAGTCTTGTCTGTCTAGTCTTGTCTGTCTAGTCTTGTCTGTCTAGTCTTGTCTGTCTAGTCTTGTCTGTCTAGTCTTGTCTGTCTAGTCTTGTCTGTCTAGTCTTGTCTGTCTAGTCTTGTCTGTCTAGTCTTGTCTGTCTAGTCTTGTCTGTCTAGTCTTGTCTGTCTAGTCTTGTCTGTCTAGTCTTGTCTGTCTAGTCTTGTCTGTCTAGTCTTGTCTGTCTAGTCTTGTCTGTCTAGTCTTGTCTGTCTAGTCTTGTCTGTCTAGTCTTGTCTGTCTAGTCTTGTCTGTCTAGTCTTGTCTGTCTAGTCTTGTCTGTCTAGTCTTGTCTGTCTAGTCTTGTCTGTCTAGTCTTGTCTGTCTAGTCTTGTCTGTCTAGTCTTGTCTGTCTAGTCTTGTCTGTCTAGTCTTGTCTGTCTAGTCTTGTCTGTCTAGTCTTGTCTGTCTAGTCTTGTCTGTCTAGTCTTGTCTGTCTAGTCTTGTCTGTCTAGTCTTGTCTGTCTAGTCTTGTCTGTCTAGTCTTGTCTGTCTAGTCTTGTCTGTCTAGTCTTGTCTGTCTAGTCTTGTCTGTCTAGTCTTGTCTGTCTAGTCTTGTCTGTCTAGTCTTGTCTGTCTAGTCTTGTCTGTCTAGTCTTGTCTGTCTAGTCTTGTCTGTCTAGTCTTGTCTGTCTAGTCTTGTCTGTCTAGTCTTGTCTGTCTAGTCTTGTCTGTCTAGTCTTGTCTGTCTAGTCTTGTCTGTCTAGTCTTGTCTGTCTAGTCTTGTCTGTCTAGTCTTGTCTGTCTAGTCTTGTCTGTCTAGTCTTGTCTGTCTAGTCTTGTCTGTCTAGTCTTGTCTGTCTAGTCTTGTCTGTCTAGTCTTGTCTGTCTAGTCTTGTCTGTCTAGTCTTGTCTGTCTAGTCTTGTCTGTCTAGTCTTGTCTGTCTAGTCTTGTCTGTCTAGTCTTGTCTGTCTAGTCTTGTCTGTCTAGTCTTGTCTGTCTAGTCTTGTCTGTCTAGTCTTGTCTGTCTAGTCTTGTCTGTCTAGTCTTGTCTGTCTAGTCTTGTCTGTCTAGTCTTGTCTGTCTAGTCTTGTCTGTCTAGTCTTGTCTGTCTAGTCTTGTCTGTCTAGTCTTGTCTGTCTAGTCTTGTCTGTCTAGTCTTGTCTGTCTAGTCTTGTCTGTCTAGTCTTGTCTGTCTAGTCTTGTCTGTCTAGTCTTGTCTGTCTAGTCTTGTCTGTCTAGTCTTGTCTGTCTAGTCTTGTCTGTCTAGTCTTGTCTGTCTAGTCTTGTCTGTCTAGTCTTGTCTGTCTAGTCTTGTCTGTCTAGTCTTGTCTGTCTAGTCTTGTCTGTCTAGTCTTGTCTGTCTAGTCTTGTCTGTCTAGTCTTGTCTGTCTAGTCTTGTCTGTCTAGTCTTGTCTGTCTAGTCTTGTCTGTCTAGTCTTGTCTGTCTAGTCTTGTCTGTCTAGTCTTGTCTGTCTAGTCTTGTCTGTCTAGTCTTGTCTGTCTAGTCTTGTCTGTCTAGTCTTGTCTGTCTAGTCTTGTCTGTCTAGTCTTGTCTGTCTAGTCTTGTCTGTCTAGTCTTGTCTGTCTAGTCTTGTCTGTCTAGTCTTGTCTGTCTAGTCTTGTCTGTCTAGTCTTGTCTGTCTAGTCTTGTCTGTCTAGTCTTGTCTGTCTAGTCTTGTCTGTCTAGTCTTGTCTGTCTAGTCTTGTCTGTCTAGTCTTGTCTGTCTAGTCTTGTCTGTCTAGTCTTGTCTGTCTAGTCTTGTCTGTCTAGTCTTGTCTGTCTAGTCTTGTCTGTCTAGTCTTGTCTGTCTAGTCTTGTCTGTCTAGTCTTGTCTGTCTAGTCTTGTCTGTCTAGTCTTGTCTGTCTAGTCTTGTCTGTCTAGTCTTGTCTGTCTAGTCTTGTCTGTCTAGTCTTGTCTGTCTAGTCTTGTCTGTCTAGTCTTGTCTGTCTAGTCTTGTCTGTCTAGTCTTGTCTGTCTAGTCTTGTCTGTCTAGTCTTGTCTGTCTAGTCTTGTCTGTCTAGTCTTGTCTGTCTAGTCTTGTCTGTCTAGTCTTGTCTGTCTAGTCTTGTCTGTCTAGTCTTGTCTGTCTAGTCTTGTCTGTCTAGTCTTGTCTGTCTAGTCTTGTCTGTCTAGTCTTGTCTGTCTAGTCTTGTCTGTCTAGTCTTGTCTGTCTAGTCTTGTCTGTCTAGTCTTGTCTGTCTAGTCTTGTCTGTCTAGTCTTGTCTGTCTAGTCTTGTCTGTCTAGTCTTGTCTGTCTAGTCTTGTCTGTCTAGTCTTGTCTGTCTAGTCTTGTCTGTCTAGTCTTGTCTGTCTAGTCTTGTCTGTCTAGTCTTGTCTGTCTAGTCTTGTCTGTCTAGTCTTGTCTGTCTAGTCTTGTCTGTCTAGTCTTGTCTGTCTAGTCTTGTCTGTCTAGTCTTGTCTGTCTAGTCTTGTCTGTCTAGTCTTGTCTGTCTAGTCTTGTCTGTCTAGTCTTGTCTGTCTAGTCTTGTCTGTCTAGTCTTGTCTGTCTAGTCTTGTCTGTCTAGTCTTGTCTGTCTAGTCTTGTCTGTCTAGTCTTGTCTGTCTAGTCTTGTCTGTCTAGTCTTGTCTGTCTAGTCTTGTCTGTCTAGTCTTGTCTGTCTAGTCTTGTCTGTCTAGTCTTGTCTGTCTAGTCTTGTCTGTCTAGTCTTGTCTGTCTAGTCTTGTCTGTCTAGTCTTGTCTGTCTAGTCTTGTCTGTCTAGTCTTGTCTGTCTAGTCTTGTCTGTCTAGTCTTGTCTGTCTAGTCTTGTCTGTCTAGTCTTGTCTGTCTAGTCTTGTCTGTCTAGTCTTGTCTGTCTAGTCTTGTCTGTCTAGTCTTGTCTGTCTAGTCTTGTCTGTCTAGTCTTGTCTGTCTAGTCTTGTCTGTCTAGTCTTGTCTGTCTAGTCTTGTCTGTCTAGTCTTGTCTGTCTAGTCTTGTCTGTCTAGTCTTGTCTGTCTAGTCTTGTCTGTCTAGTCTTGTCTGTCTAGTCTTGTCTGTCTAGTCTTGTCTGTCTAGTCTTGTCTGTCTAGTCTTGTCTGTCTAGTCTTGTCTGTCTAGTCTTGTCTGTCTAGTCTTGTCTGTCTAGTCTTGTCTGTCTAGTCTTGTCTGTCTAGTCTTGTCTGTCTAGTCTTGTCTGTCTAGTCTTGTCTGTCTAGTCTTGTCTGTCTAGTCTTGTCTGTCTAGTCTTGTCTGTCTAGTCTTGTCTGTCTAGTCTTGTCTGTCTAGTCTTGTCTGTCTAGTCTTGTCTGTCTAGTCTTGTCTGTCTAGTCTTGTCTGTCTAGTCTTGTCTGTCTAGTCTTGTCTGTCTAGTCTTGTCTGTCTAGTCTTGTCTGTCTAGTCTTGTCTGTCTAGTCTTTTCTGTCTAGTCTTGTCTGTCTAGTCTTGTCTGTCTAGTCTTGTCTGTCTAGTCTTGTCTGTCTAGTCTTGTCTGTCTAGTCTTGTCTGTCTAGTCTTGTCTGTCTAGTCTTGTCTGTCTAGTCTTGTCTGTCTAGTCTTGTCTGTCTAGTCTTGTCTGTCTAGTCTTGTCTGTCTAGTCTTGTCTATCTAGTCTTGTCTGTCTAGTCTTGTCTGTCTAGTCTTGTTTGTCTAGTCTTGTCTGTCTAGTCTTGTCTGTCTAGTCTTGTCTGTCTAGTCTTGTTTGTCTAGTCTTGTCTGTCTAGTCTTGTCTGTCTAGTCTTGTCTGTCTAGTCTTGTCTGTCTAGTCTTGTCTGTCTAGTCTTGTCTGTCTAGTCTTATCTGTCTAGTCTTGTCTGTCTAGTCTTGTCTGTCTAGTCTTGTCTGTCTAGTCTTGTCTGTCTAGTCTTGTCTGTCTAGTCTTGTCTGTCTAGTCTTGTCTGTCTAGTCTTGTGTGTCTAGTCTTGTCTGTCTAGTCTTGTCTGTCTAGTCTTGTCTGTCTAGTCTTGTCTGTCTAGTCTTGTCTGTCTAGTCTTGTCTGTCTAGTCTTGTCTGTCTAGTCTTGTCTGTCTAGTCTTGTCTGTCTAGTCTTGTCTGTCTAGTCTTGTCTGTCTAGTCTTGTCTGTCTAGTCTTGTCTGTCTAGTCTTGTCTGTCTAGTCTTGTCTGTCTAGTCTTGTCTGTCTAGTCTTGTCTGTCTAGTCTTGTCTGTCTAGTCTTGTCTGTCTAGTCTTGTCTGTCTAGTCTTGTCTGTCTAGTCTTGTCTGTCTAGTCTTGTCTGTCTAGTCTTGTCTGTCTAGTCTTGTCTGTCTAGTCTTGTCTGTCTAGTCTTGTCTGTCTAGTCTTGTCTGTCTAGTCTTGTCTGTCTAGTCTTGTCTGTCTAGTCTTGTCTGTCTAGTCTTGTCTGTCTAGTCTTATCCGTCTAGTCTTGAGTGTCTAGTCTGGTCTATCTAGTCTTGTCTGTCTAGTCATGTTATTTATTGAGGAATTGTACTGTAAGAAACATGTTTAAGTAAATTGTTAAGAAACTCCGGAATCAGAAATTAATAGATTGTTTCTTAGGTGGAAAAATATGAATAACGTAATGACGGCAATAATACTGAGTAGAAAATGTAGTCAACTCTTCAATAGTTGGACCAGCACCTCCGGCGACAGGTGGGGTACCACCTGGAGTGGCTCCAGCTCCAACTGGGAATCCAGACACATCCTCTGGAACACCGCCAGCTCCTTGGTACAACTTGGTTATGATACACAAGTTTTATGATTACACAAGTTTTCGAGCTCGCTTTGTTTATGCTCGTATTCTTCCTTCTTTCCCAATTGATTAGCATCTAACCCGCCAATAACTTCATTGCACTTATCAAGAAATGTATTTTTATCAGCATCGCTAATCTTATCCTTGATCTTTTAATCGTCTATTGTACTCTTAATATTGAAGCAATAAGATTCGAGGGCGTTCTTAGCAGAAATGGTTCCTTTTTTAGGGTTCCGTCCCGAAAATGGAACCCTTATAGGATCACTTTGTTGTACGTCTGTCTGTCTGTCCGTCCGTCCGTCCGTCTGTCTGTCAAGACCATTTTCTCAAGAACGCGTAGAGGTGACAAGTTGAAATTTGTATCAAATACTCGGGTCTGCGGTCTCTTTCAGCTGTGAAAAAATCAAACTTATAAGTCAACGCAATCAAAAGATATGACCGTTTATGTCGCATATTTTGCGATTTCACATGGGAATCAAAACCTATAGGGTACTTCCCGTTGACATAGAATCATGAAATTTGGCAAGAAGCGGTGTTTTGCAGAACATGTGAAGGGAAAAATCTGAAAACCGTAAATATGTAGTTTAATTACAAGAAAAATGCGAATTTACTATTAGAAACTTATGAAAATTCACTAATGTGTTGCGTGGTATTGTCAGGCACCAGAAGCATATGGTTTGCATACAGTTAGGACCTCATAAAGAAACCTTACTTGAGTACAAGTTTGTACAGAAGCCTCGGTGTGCGAGTCAGAACTCGCACTTGGCCGTTTATGTTGCTTCTCATCTTCATTACGGTATGTTTCAGAATCGTTAACCATATGTTCAATATCTTCCTTGCTGAGACGGCTTTTATCGTTAATGATGGTAATCTTGTTCTCCTTGCTGGTGGATTTTGGCACCAATATCGAATGTTAGTTCAGTGGTATGTGAGGTACACCTCTTAATGCTGGTGAAATTCTATTCAACTCAAACTTTCCAAGAATATTGTTATCCTTAGACTTGGCACGATCACCCTTACAAGTACTTCAGGTAGGTTATCGGAGTAAGTAGTTGGAATGGTTGCATTACGCTTATTCAAAGCCGTCATAACACCGCCGGCGGTTTCAATGCCAAGAGATAACGGTGTTACGCCAAGCAGAAGCAAATCTTGTACAGCCTCAGGTTTGTCACCATGCAAAATGGCAGCTTGAACAGCTGCTCCTTAAGCAACTGCCTCATCGGGATTGTTAAATTCCTTACCGTTGAAAAAATCTTCCAACAACTTTTGTACTTTCGGAATTCGAGTTGAAACACCGACAAGTACGATGTGACTTTGATGTGACACGGATTGACTTTTCTACGGGTTCCACGTTTGATCTAAATAAATAAATTTAATTCTGCGAATCTAGCCCGGGTGATTGAGGTGTAGAAATAGGCTCCTTCATACAAGGCAAACGATTGCAATGCTAACTTGTGTCGAAGAAAAAAGAGTACGCTCTGCTCTTCCACAGACAGTTCTCAAACGACGCAGAGTAGGCTTGTTAGAAGACAGATCTTTCTTGTACTTACGCTTGAATTCCTGAACGAAATGGTTAACCATACAAGTGTCGCATTCTTCTACACCCAAGTGAGTATCTCCAGCTATAGATTTTAATACAAAGATACCATCTTCAATGGTATGAATGGATATATCAAAGGTGCCGCTGCCCAAATAAAAAATGAGCACATCTCTCTCACCAACTCCTTTCTTGTCCAAATCGTAAGCAATAGCTTCAACAGTGCGCTGGTTGGTAATGCGTAAAACTTAGAGACCGTAGATGGTTGTATAGTCGTGTCTGTCTAGACTCGTCTATCTAGTCTTGTCTCTCTAGTCTTGTATGTCTGTCCTCTTCGGTAGTGTAGTTGGCAACGTACCCGCGTTTCAATGCGCGAGACCCGGGTTCGAATCCTGCTCGGGGAGGCGAGAACTAAGGCGGTTTGGTTTTCAGTAACCTTCCGGACTGCGCATCCTGAATAAATGAAAAATATGCGATACCAGGGTGGTGCATACTAAAAGCCAAAGTGGATTAGGGGATTTAGTTAGTCTTGTCTGTCTAATTTAGTCTCGGTCTAGTCTTGTCTGCTTAAGTTCGGTATATTATCGAACATAAATTCTACTTGTCTTTCTTATTTTAAACTGATCTATTTAGATTTGTAAGGAAATCCTGTCCTCCATAGCGGCTAATATTAACAATGTTTTATTTTAGTTTTAGTCTGCAGCATGCGCTCTAGCCGGAAACACCAATTTCACCGGGTTTTGCATTATCACTGGAACTAATTATAAAAAAAAACTCTGGTATTTAATTTAAGTCAATGTGAGACTTTCTATTTTTAAATATTTTCTATTTTCTTTCTACATCGTTTATAATAAGTAAATCGAGGGCAGTAACCACAAGACAATTTGCAACGAATATTATTCGAGTTATTTTACAAACCTGTGATAAATTGGCAGAAAGACCTCAGGTTTAACCAAGCGTGTTTATGTTCTGTAAACAAGCCATCGAGCGGTTGTACTTTTTGCAACATTTTAACGCTTGTTATACACTGTTTGTTTAATCTAGTCTAGCTTTTTTAGTCTAGTTTCGTCTTGTTTAGTCTTGTTTCATCTTGTTTAATCTTGTTTAGTCTTTTTTAGTCTTGTTTAGTCTTGTTTAGTTTTGTTCAGTCTTGCTTAGTCTTCTCTGGTCTTGTACAATTTTGTACGGTCTTATCTATTCTGACTAAAACAATTCAAATTTTCTATAATTATTTAACATTCATTGAAACTAAAAATATAGAATATAACGGCCAAACTACGGCCCGCGGGCCGAATCCAGCCCTGTCAAATTTTTGATCCGACCTTTACTTCCCATTATAAATTTCAATATAAACAATATTTGCTTTCACGTGCAATGTAAATTAATATTCAAATATGATTTCAATAATATTTTTCGTCACTCCATTCGCTCCATACACTCCAATCCGGCCCCATTCTCCCATCAGACTATATAATATGTTCGAGCTCAAGAAACAAAACGCAAAATACATACCAAGATGAATATCCAGCATAATAATAAATATTAGATAGTCAGTAGTCATCTCTCAAACTCTCCCATCACACACAATTTCCTGAAGCTATAACAATTACCGTCCGACAGGTAGACTTTCACCGCCGAGAAAAAGGAAGGAAGTCCGAAACGTAACGTGCATCGATCTGAAGGACGCTCGGATCGAGAGCCAAACGAACGAAAAAAAACACTAAACTAGAAACACGCTGAATCCTCCTAAAAGAAAAGAAGTAGAAAGGAAGGAACAGTTTAATATTCCGCCTGCTTAACCTACCGAAACGAAGAAAAAGTTATAGAGAAGTGTTTGTTGTGTGTGTGTGTATTTTGAGATTTATTTGTGTTATTAGCGAACGTGATGGGATTTTGATATCTTATTTCATCTATGAAACTATTACCGTTGTCATTTTCCTCCCGGAAAATAATCTATTTCAGCTCACATCCTTATAAATCAATTCGCGCTAACAGCAATTGATTTATGTCAGACAGATCTATTTATTACACACTCACTTTTTCGTTTTTATGAATTAGGAGATACTATTGTCTCAGATCAGATCCTAATAATTGTCTTGTGGGATGTTTAAAAAGATCAAATTAGGCAATAAAGGCTTAAATGTGAATGGAGAGAAGCTTAAACACCTACGGTTTGCTGACGATATCGTAATGATCTCAGACAGACTAGACGAGGCAAATGAATGGTCCCAGCACTATCCGCAGGCTCCCAAAAAAATAGGCTTAAAAATCAACATCGCCAAGACCCAATTTATGACAAACTTAGTTCTCAGTTGCAACCTAATGATAGAAGGAAAGCAAATTCAATACGTAGCATCTTACAAATACCTGGGACATGAGATCCGAATGGGAAGAGATAATCAGACCTGCGAATTAACCCGGCACTTGTGACGTGAATTTTACTTACATCTTTGGTGACGCCGGTCCTACGCACCGTCTTTCTCAACATAAGATTTCCCTAATAAGCAATACTCTAACCTAATTTTACTAGGTCAAATATTAAAAGACTTGTATTTTTAACAATAAAAGATGATTCATAAAAAAACATAATGTTTATATCTTCACACTTATGCAATTAGAACTCTTTCCAACAAATAAATATACAAAACATCCCCTCAAAAATTAGTCTTTTTCAATGGCAGCTAGTGCATGTTGGCACTACATGCTGTAAACATAAATATTTCTTGCAATGGTTGTAAGTATATGGTGTTTTTTTGTTTTTCTGCCATCCACACTAATAGCAGTGACCATTTCTAGAAGGATCGGTTATCCCAAGTCCCTCATCAAACTTCAACATTTCTGCAAGTCTTTGTCTCATCAATCGAAGCAAGTTCAACTGAATCCGTCGGTATTTGATCTGAGGTTCTATTAGTTCATAGCCAAATTCTCAATACAGTGACGGCGAAGAAATATTGAGTTTGAATTATTAGACGCACGTATTACCTGACTGTTTATAGTACTGACATTGAGCATGGCGCAAAAGAACCAAAGGCCAACGCGTTTCTGCTCGGGCACAATTGTAATTCGCGCATAAACGATCGACGACATCGACTCCTTCCTTCCAGGAGGCATTTCTTTCTTGTTCTTCCTGGTTCTTCCAACTGTTGTTAGACTATTTCTGTAGGAATTCGCCAATTGAAACAAGTGAAACAATTATAGTTGCAACCAGTATTATAAACTGGCATAATCTTTGAACAACAGCCAGGCCAGAATTGTCAAGATTGTATGGACCGTCATTTGGTTGTTTTCCAATATAAATTTCCATACTAAATGTGTAAAACATTTCAGCATCACAGGGAGCTTGAATCTTGATACCATAAGGATTTGCTTTATTCGGAATGTATTGTTCAAATGCACATCTTCCACGAAAGCCTTCCAATTTTTCGTCAACTGTCACGAAAGCAGATAATTATCTTTGCAATTTTGGACAAATCTATCAAATATTTCTCTGACATGGCAAATCTTGTCATGTGCTTTTCTTTGTTGCCTCGTCGGGACATCAACAAATCTCAAAACTCGTAGCAGAATGTTAAACCTTTGGGCAGACATAGAAAGCCGAAAAAATTCTATCAAACCATCATCCGATCGAAACAACTTGTCAACCTTTGGATTATTCTATTTTTAGACTCCGGCTAATACAATCAAACTTATAAAGCATTGCATCTCATTAACATTAGTCTACCGGGCATATGTTTTTTTGTTATATTTATGTTTGACGGTGTCAATGTATTGGTTGATACATACCAATGACATTTATTATGGTGCCGCCAAAGAAGTCTCTTCAAATTCGAAAGGGGATTCTCTCCGCTGTCCAAATTTTGTATTTGATCTGGAGTTTGAAGCTTCGGCCCTGTCGACGTTCACTTTTGTCGAGTTTGTTGTTTTTACTCATGCCTTCCTCTTAGCTCTGCTCTGCTGGGCCTGTCCGCCTCCTCCTGAAGGCGAAGTATCTTCAGGATGTTTACGGATAGCTCGCAACCAGCATTCCAATATTCCTCCGAGTGCATCAATGACGCATCGTATCCAGCGGCAGTTATGCGTACGCCAGAATTATACTCCTTTCTCTGTCTCACGTGTTCTGCTGTCTCCGAGATCCCTAGGCACTGGGGGCAGTCGGGTGTTACTGCTGCCCCTATTCGGTGGAGGTACTTACGGAAGCTACCATGACTTATCAGTATTTGGGTGAGGTGATACTTCACATCACCGTGGATCATGCAGATCCACGGCTCGATGGACGGGATCAAGCGGTAGGTCCAGCAACCGTTACTTGATTTGTTCCATCTTTCCTGCCACTGCGTTCGGGTGATCGCCCTCTCGGTCTGTGCTCGATCGTTGCCGGCCTCCGTCTGTTGGGGATCGTCCTGGGCCGGCGCCTTCTTCTTTTTATATTGTCGCATGCGCTCTTTTGCTAGCAGGTCTATTGGCGACAGGCCAGTGATGACCTGTGCTGCATTTGCTGATACAGTCCGGTAGGCGCATGCGATCCTCAATGCACTCGTCCTGTGTACGGGGGCGATCAGCCTTAGGTATGCGGGAACCTACGTCATTTCTGCCCAGGTCGGCGCAGCATACAGCAATATCGAGGTGCTAACGAAGGCGAGCACCCTTCTCTTGACACCGCGCGGACCTCCAATGTTGGGCAGTATCCTGGAGATAGCTGCGGCAGTTGTAGCAGCTTTGTTTCCTGCTTATCTGAGGTGCTCCTTGAAGTTGAGCCTCTGGTCCAGCATCACTCCCATGTACTTGATGGCAGGTTTGCTCCAGATGGTCCATCCCCGGTAGGTTAGTACCATTGAGGTCCTAACCTTTCTGCCAGTGAAAAGCACTGCCTCAGTCTTCTGTACGAAAAGGGAGAGGCCGACTGACTCCATCCATTCCCAGATAATCTACATGGCTTCCCCGAACAGTGCAGCGATGACGTCACAGTCGGTGCTGGGTATGAGATCCGCCACGTCGTCTGCGTACGCTACCAGCCAACAATCCCCTGGCAATGGCAGCTTCAGTAGTCAGTTGTACAGGACGTTCCATAAGTCCGGGCCAAGAACCAACCGTTCCCTGAAGAACGACTGTTCTTACACCCACAATTACACTTTCTCAGAAACACAGTGAGAGTCACCAGTCTGAAAGATTTTTGCGAGGAAGTAGATATAGAATATATAAAAATGTTGGGGTATTCCACAACGAGATGGCATGTATTGACACCTGCTGTTAAACGTGTAATCAAAATAGTTGAGCCCTTGCGCTCGTACTTCTTGAGTTTAGACCAGTGTCTCAAACTATTTTTTTTTAGAAACCGCGGTATCTGAAGTTACATTGCATTTCATTCATAGTCAAGCTGTTGTATTTCATATCACTATTAAAGAAATTAAAAGCTCTAAATTGTCAGCTTCCGAGGTGAAAATGTAATTTAAAAAAAAATAATTTGATGGCGCAAATAGACGCTACATACAATAGTGGATTTGTTACATATAAAGATATGGCAGAAACTCGATAAAATCGAAATCAAACCTTGGAAGCAAGGCGAAAACTGTTAAAGAAATTGAATATTTTTATAAAAATTCCGTTGAATATGTAAATAAAAATGGAATGTTTCACATTTTTGGATGGATATTATTAAAAAATTAAATAAACTGGGAGGAGATTTTGAAGACGGTTCATTATGTGAAAGAAAACCACAAAATTGTTATCGATGGTAACGAACTCTTCGATGAAGTTAGGCGAGTAAACATGTATTGCTCCAAGGAAAAAATAGATGAATGTGTCCGTGAAAATGTAATGATGAACTACAAAAGAAGAAACATCCGCATTTTCACGGACAGTCAGGCCGCAGTAAATACCTTAACGTGTCATGAGATAAAATCCAAAACAAGATGGAACTGCCTCCAGAACCTCAAGGCTCTGGCAAGACACAAAAGGTCTCTCCACAGGGGACTTGTAAGAAACGATATGGACAAGTGATGCGGACAAGTTAGCAAAGGATGGCGCTAAAAACGCAAATATCAATGCTAGCAGACACTCCAACATTACCAAAACCATAGTCCGTAATATAATCTGTAAATGGGGAGCTACTAAGCAGCGGCTACAGTGGAATAAAACGAACGAGCAGAAACACAGCAAACGAATGCCAAAAAAATCCATCGGCATCTTTAACTGCTGAACTCTTGCAACTGAAAAGGAAGCAGATCACTATTGCGGCCGGCCTACTTATAGGCCACAGCCCTCTACGAGAATATCTGCACATAATGGGGATCTGGAGAGATGAACCACTGTGCAGACTATGCTATGAAGAGGAGGAAACTGTCTCTCATATAATCTTCCATTGTGAAGCAATTGCACATAGGAGACACGAGCTTAACATTACAGCAAATGAAATCCCCGCGAAAAACATGTCGCATAGACTCCTAGAACCAACGTTGGGGCTGGATCTATCGCACAAAAAAATGTTGGGATATTCCACAACGAGATGGCTTGCGTTGACAGCCGCTGTTGAACTCATAATGTTTGAGCCAACAATAGGCCACAAGGCCGCAGTGTTTTTAGGGCTTACAGCCCTTGACCTACATTGGTTGCAAAAAAATCCTCCACCCGTCTCATCCAATTTATTGATTCCGTGTTTAAATAATCTCGAAATAGGTAAAGGTAAATGGCCATTCCAAATTAGAAAAAAAAATACGGAATGGTTATATATAGGTTATAATTCACGCTAAAAGCTAATGCTTCATTAAAAACTGTCAATTTTTCAACCTAAATTAGGTAAACAGTGAACGTTAACTTTCAATTCTAGAACGTTTGACCTTGAAAGTTTTTCAAAATTCACCTACGCCGCTATTTTAAAAGTCTCCATATCTCAAATAGCTTATGTACTGCGTTCGCATTTAAAAAATCTGGTCAACTTAATGAATATGGCTGTCTTTGGGGACAGTATAGAAGAGCTGGAAAGCAGAGTCGGGATAGTTGTTGATGAGGTGAACACGTGGTGCCGAGCAAACCATATTATACTGAATACGGATTGGACTTTGCTAAGCAGAGAAAAATTCCCATGCATTTTCAACTCAGTATTGACGGCAAAAACCATAAAATTGAAACGTTTACCAACTTTTTGGGGGTACGGATAGACTCTATAGATACTTTTAGTTGGTCATATCACATCGACCATGGATGCAAAAAACTGTGTAGCGCTTACTTCGTAATTTTATAAATCAAAAAGTCGTTGAACAAAGAATCAGTAATTAGTGTGTATTATGCACTGATATATTCTCATATATCTCTGCACAAGACTAAAAAAGACTGGACAGAAGTAGACAAGACTGGACAAGACTGCACAAGACTGGACAAGACTCGACAAGACTGGACAAGACTAGACAAAACTAGATAAGACTAGACAAGACTAAACAAAACTAGTCAAAACTAGACAAGACTAAACAAGACTAAGCAAGACTAAAAAAACTAAACTAAACAAGGTTAAACATGCAGTTTTATGTTATGGTAGGATGAAGAAAATGTTAGGTAGGTGATATTAAAAGGATATATTCAGCATGAGTTAGCAGGGAATATATAATGTAAATGCCTTCGAGCAAATGAGAAATAAAATTGAACGTCTTTAATTTTCTACACGAATTCTACACGAAGTAGAAAACACGAGATTTTGCAAATGTTACTAGGTCTTATCCTAGTGTGTATATCTAATCTTGTCTGATTTTCCCTGCCATTGCTACAGCTACATACTAGTTTTCAGCCTTTTCTTCTCAGTATAATCTGTAAAATCTCGTCTAGTTAATATTTGAGTTTGTGTGCCAATATCAGTTAATTTTAACACGCATTTATTTGTTAATAAACCCAGCCCAATATAAGCATTGGCATTACCGAGCCAAATATTTATAAACTAATTTATATGTAACTATGTGAAAGTTGCAAATAAACGGGGAAATTATCATTGGATTTATTAAACACCGAGCACGTCGACTACGTGAGTTATCCGAATTCCATGCCAATTCCGTTTTGAACGTAAATTTCTGGATACGGCCAATCTAGCAAACTATTTTAGATCGGATTGTTCAATTTTAAAACGCAATTTGCTGTTAATTAGTGGACTGTGAACGACATGAGTTTATCAAACACGAATTGTTGGGGCATAGATTAACAAAATTGGTTAACATCGATCGCAAAATATGCCATGAATTAATTAATTTAGTATTAGATTAGTAAATTTGTAGAACGTTCATTGACTAGAAATTATATTATTTAACAAGCTACAGCCCGCGGCTTGGCTCGCTTGGTTTTTTATATCAGTCAAATTAATTCAGGTCAGTCAAATATTGATTTTCTTGTGAGTACTATGAAGGCTAAAATCAAGATAGAGCGTAAGTAAGATATGAAAATTGTTACGAGGGCTGGATAAAATCAAACTGAAATAAAACAAATATTTGCATTACTTATTTTCTTCGACATTTTAGTTAATTATCAAAGGTCTATTTGCAAAAAGACTTTATTTTACATTTTTTTTTATAAAAAATCTTACATAAGATTAAAAAATTACAAAATAAGGAAAATTATTAATACTATTTTAATAGTGGTAGTACCGAAGTTCCTTTCATATTTCTTATAAAAAATGAATTCTTAAAGATTCGTATAAAAAATTAGTTCGTCTTATCATTTGGGCCAGTTTTTTTAGCTAATACAGGGGATGGGGGGATAAAAATATAGGCAGTCAGGCACTGCCGACTGAAGTGAAAACTTTTCAAAAGAAACAGCTTTAAAACTGGTTTTGATGATTTGTCAGTATGTTATTTAATCAAATTTGGTACATAGTTTGTTAGTATTGTTTTATGTAATTCTGGAACATAACTCACTTCTGAAGGAGAATGACTGTTAATGTCATAATCATAATATGAATTTGAATCAGGAATGTTTGGTTGATTCTGTGTTGATAGGTCAGCAAAATGAATTGGTAGGATAAATGGCACATTTCTTGTTGATGGGTCTGCAATTTGTTAGTTATGGAAATTTTTTCTATAGAACGCAGCTATTGATGACGATGAAGCAAATCTATGAGTTTACCCTCTACCCAAATGTCATTCAGCGCGGCTATAGAAATTTTCACTTCTAATATTTATCATTAAAAGTGTGCTTACGTAATATTTGAACGCCCCCTAAAGTACATTCTTAAATAATATTTACATTAAATTAACATTGTGGAAAATGGTTCATATCATATTTGTCACAGAGGAGGCAAAATGTAAAAATAGAGGAGTGCATATCTTCTACGGTCAACATAGAAATGGGTGTCCCTCAGGATAGCGTTCTCGCCCCTCTCCTTTTCTCTCTGTATATAGCAGACCCCCATGATACTTAAGCGAGGTTAAATGTGTGTTCTATGCAGACGATACAAGTTTTATCATTTCGGATGATTCGATGCAAACAACGGAAGCCGCAGCTAACAACCTTCTCAATAAACTTAACAAATTGTTTTCCGCAAATGACCTGTATTTAAATATTGAATGGCATTATACTGTAATGCTATTCTATCTCTTTTAACTGGATTTTTGAAAAACAGTAATGCATTCTGGACGATTTTTTCGATTTCAAAGATAACACAGATAATAAAGATTCGTTTAAAGAAAGAGTTTAAATACCATTTTTCACATCTCTAACATCTCTGTTAATTATGCAATTGAATTACGCAGTTGCAAAACCCTTAGCTATAAATTTGACGCTTACTTGTGGGACACGATATCACTTAAATGGCTTATTCACTTAAATCACTTAAATGCTGCCGCACATTGGTTGCTATATTTCGCGAATAATATTATACTTGAGCCCTTCAATTGTTGTAGGATTATTGGCGTAAACTTGCTTTTTATCGTCTAGCGGTTTAAAGTCTAGCGGTGATAAATCACACGACCTAGGTGACCAGTTGATGTCTCCTTTTCGCGAAATAACACGTCCGTGAAAGCGCTGTCGCAATAGTGCTATTTTTTCTCCCCTTATGTGGCTTGTAGCCCCTCGTTTCTCAGGATGATATCTGTATTGAAATTTATTACTTATACTTGATACTTTTCACTATTTCTATTCTTTAGTATTGGTAAAACCATACTACATTATCATATACATTTAATAAAACACAGCAAAAAATTGATCGCAGGAAATTGGTCGGGAGAAAATTTATCGAAACCTAACCTAACCTAATCTGACCTATAACACCTAAAAAATGGAAGCAATACTTTTAAGATATGCTTACAGAAGACAGACCTCAATTTAAGAACATCCAAAACGAAAATCAGGACGTATTTATACAAGGATCCCCAATCAGAATAACTGTGGCAAAGGTTAGTTTAGGTTTATAAAAATTAAAAGCCCCAGGACTGGGTAATATTACTAATGGACTTAAAATATGGCACAGTTAAACTATACGGGGTATTAAGAAACTTATTCCAAAGGTGCCTCAACAGGCACGAAGTACCCATAGAATGGAAGACAGGTGTGATGTATGTCGACTAGTATTGTAACGGAACTTCGACTCCGCAAGTGCGGAACTTCCTCAAGAAATCGTACCTCCGCTTCCGCTTCCGTCTCGGTGATTTTTTTTTTGTTATAACGTTATAAGTTGTATATAGTTGTTATAAGTTATAACGGAGGTTTGTTGACGTTACGTCAACGCGCAAAGAACGACGCTGCGAGCTGTGAGACGCGTCGCCGCGCAATTTACGCTTGCGCATGAAATGGTCAGAATTGTGCTTGTGTAGCGGGAAAGTGAGTAGGTTATGTCTCGTGATACATGTATCAACTTATGGGCTCGCTAGATCGTAATTGTTATTGAGCTTTGTAGTGGATATTCTTATTCAAATCGCGCGTTGAAGCCGAAAACCAGTGAAATTTGCAGTATAAAAAATACTGACTACAACATCATTGAAAAAGCATTTGGAATTCATGCATAAAGAAAAATATAAATATTTTTTTTAAACTGAAGAACAACGAGAAACGTTGAAATTGAATCAGGTAACGCCAGTTACACCATTATAACAAGCAAAACGGCAACTGTCCATAGAATATTAAAAAAATCAAATGTGGGATACATCACACCCCAAAGCAAAAAAAACTGGACCAGTTGACGATATGATCGGAGAAATGATTTCATTACAAAATCTGCCGTTCCATTTTATAGATGGCATTGGTTTTCGTCGCGTAATACAAACTGCTTTGCCAAATTATCAATTAAGAGGGCGTCAATTTGATTATTGACCATACATAGTGACCAAAAGGGCTACCAGAATTAGACAAATGCTTAAAGAATTTCTAAAACTGTCATTCGCCACGGATATTTGGTCTATTCTTGAATATGATTAGGTAGATATTATTCTTATAGATTATTTCATTGGTAAAATGGACAGTAGTTTCTGCGTCAAATTATTGATTTTTTTACCCACCTCCGCATCTGCGGGGCTAAGGTCTTCACCTCCGCATCCGCCTCTGCTTCCGCTAAAAAGAAGTCTGCTGGAGCCTGCCAAACTTTCATTACAACTCTAATATCGACGATATACAAAAAAAGCGACAAGAGTAACTGCGACAACTATCGTGGAATAACCGTTACAATCGCTATAAGTAGAGTATATGGGAAATTCTTAAAGAACAGGATAGAAAATGAATACGCAGATATGGAGGCAGAAGAAAAAGCAGGCTTCAGAGCAGGAAAATCCACAGCCGACCACCTGTGTAGACTAACTCAAATTTTAGAAGAGAAAGCAGCACGAAATCAAGAAGTACATCTCCTGTAAGTAGATCTGAAAAAGACCTACGATAGTATACCTTCAGTTAATCTTTGGGAGGCTCTACAACATAGCAACATAAATCCGGAAATAATAAAAGCTGTGAAATCTTTATACGCGGGTTCCACATCCAGAGTCAAAACTAACGAAGGATTAACATCCCGATTCACAGTAACCAAGGGTCTTAAACCAGGTTGCTGCATATCTACGACACTGTTCAAAATTTACTTGGAAACAGGCGCTGAAGGCATGGAAACGGAAATGCAATAGCATGGGAATACCAGTGGATGACACGACAGTATATACCTTCTCTTTTGAGGATGACCAAGTAGTTTTTGAACAAGATATATATGACATGGAATATATCAGCCGGAAGCTCATCGAGGAGTATGTAAAATGGGGTATGGATGTCAACATTACAAAAACGGAATATATGTGCATTGGAGGTCAACAAGAAGACCTACATCTAGCAACAGGACAGATCATCAACCAATGCAATATATACAAATATCTAGGAATGAAAATATCCAAGGAAGGGACACTATACGAAGCAATTTCGGACAGAAAAGTACAGGGGTTCTTTTTATGCTGCACAAAAACCTATAACACCTCAAAAATGGAAACAATACTTTGAAGATATGCTGACAGAAGGCAGATCTCAATTATATAATAAGGATAAGGACATCCAAAACGAAAATCAGGACATATTTATACAAGGATTCCCAATCAGAATAACTGTGGCAAAGGTTAGGTTTGTGTATTCGATGGGACAAAATCAGTACAAAGGAAAATATAGTATATACAACTCAATCGTGAAAAGCATAAAAACATATAGCTCAGAGATGTGGCAGATAAAAGAAAAAACAAAAAGAAAGCTAAAATCCACAGAAATGGACTTCTGAAGAGGAGCGGCGGGAAAATCCAGGAGAGATAGAGTCCCAAATGAAACCATTAGACAAGAAATGGGAATACCACACGACATTATTGACGACATTAGAACCAAACAGCTAATATGGTATTGGGTATTGGCACGTCCAAAGCACGTCAGAACACATAACCCCAAAGAAAGAACTAAACTGGAACCCACAAGGAAACCGAAAACGAAAAAGACCGCGCAGAAGTTGAAGAGACGGAGTGGACTATGAATTTCGAGTTTGGTCCGCCCCGGCTATTTGATTTAACCGGTATCACCCATATCTGGGAGACGTTCCCCTATCCGCCCCCTGGGGAGGCGCCCGATGGGGGACTAGCATATATATATATATATATATAAAAATATATATATATATATATATATATATATATATATATATATACCGGTGCGGGGTTGCTAGTCCCCCATCGGGCGCCTCCCCAGGGGGCGGATAGGGGAACGTCTCCCAGATATGGGTGATCCGGTTAAATCAAATAGCCGGGGCGGACCAAACTAGCACTGCGGCGTCTGATCCAGAGTGGGCGGCTGCAAACAGCGTCTGTTCTCCACGCCAGGAGCGGCTGAAACGACTTCCACCAACATGCAGTAGGATAGCACGGTGGAATAAATCCTAATAACCTCTTAGATGGCGAATTTTAAACACAAAGGAAAAAGTCCCCAGGTGGGTAAGGATATCAATTCCCAACCCCACACCCTCGATACGAGGGTCTGCCTCAAGGAATATGGGGGAGGCAAAAGTTTGCGCAAACAAGGAAGTACCCCCGACAAAGATATTATCCAAATTGCAACATATAACTGCCGATCACTACTAACAACCGCACAACTCTTTGATCTACAGAACGAATTGGATAAATTAAAATGCGATATTCTTGGCGTGAGTGAGGTCAGGCGACACGGAGAAAACCTACTAAAGCTACAATCAGGAAGAATGCTCTACTATAAAGGACAAGAGGACGGAAGCCAAAGAGGAGTAGGATTTCTAGTACATCCAAGAATAGCAGCATGTGTTCAGAGTTACCACGGAATATCAGAGAGAATTGCCTACTTAACACTAAAATTCTCCAATCAAGTGTACAATCAAGATAATACAAATATACGCACCAACATCGAGTTGCGAAGACGAAGCAGTGGAAACCCTATATGAAGACATAGAAAAAGTTCTAGAAGTCGATAAATGCCACCATGACCTTATAATTGGTGACTTCAATGCAATAATTGGAAGAAAGCTATCTGAAGACGAGCACTACATAGGAAAACACGGACTGGGTGTGAGAAACCACAGAGGGCATATGCCATATGCTATATAACTTACTAGAAAGACAGAGGCTATTCGCAATGAACACCTTCTTCCGAAAACAACCGCAAAAGAAAATGGACATGGCTGAGCCCTGATGGAAGAACTAAGAATGAGATTGACTATTTTATCATCGTCTAAAAAAATAGTGGGAGACATAACCGTTTTGCATTTGAATTAGCCAAAAAAGATACAAGAAGGAAAATCAAACTGAGACAAGAAACAAAACAACTGATCGAAAAAAGAAGATCAATGTTCAGAGAAAGTAAAAACACACCTGAATACCGCGAGATAAAGAGGGAAACAAGGAAGATGATAAGAAAGGATCTGGAAACATATTATGAAGAGGAAGTGACGAACGCGATAGAAGATAATAAAAATTTGAAATGCCTGAGACGAACAGACGGAAGAAGAGAAATCATAAGCCAGAAGAATTCCGAAAGGAAGGAATCCAGAAACAGGGACGAAATGCTGAAAATTATAGAAAAGTTCTACAGCGAACTATATCGGTCGAGGACTAAAAACCCAATAAATGAGGAAAGACAAAAGGTCGTGAATGTCGGTTCTGAGGAAATCCCGGAAATAACAGAAGATGAAATACTATATGCACTAACATCGATGAAGAACAACAAAGCTCCAGGAGACGATGAAATAATAATCGAAATGATAAAACAAGCCTCAGACATAATCATACCAAGACTACAATTACTGTTCAATAAGTGCCTTGAAGAGGAAAACATCCGTGAAAAATGGCACGAAACGTCAATAGTATTGGTATTCAAAAAAGGGGGCCCAACGTGCCTACAAAACTATAGACCAATAAGTATGCTGTCACAACTCTATAAACTTTTCACCAAAGTAATTGCAAACCGTATAAATAGAAAACTTGAGGATTACCAATCAATTGAACAGGCGACATTTCGAAAGGGGTTAAGCACAAACGATCACCTACTAACAGTTAAACTTCTAAATAAAAAAATGACCGAATACAACATGACACTCCATATGGCCTTTGTTGACTACGAAACAGCTTTTGATTCTATAGAACACTGGGCTATAACCAACGAATTAACGGAAGCCCGCATCGATCACAGATACACTAATCTTCTCAAAAAAATCCATGAGAATGCCAAAGCGTCGGTCAGAGCCCACGAAAAAACAAACACATTTGAGGTGAAGAGAGGAATCAGACAAGGTGACACCATCGCACCACAATTGTTCAACTTAGCTCTAGAAGGGGTCTTTAAACAAATCAACTGGTCAAATCGAGGAATTACCGTAAATGCCGAAAAGCTAACACACCGAAGATACGCAGACGACATCGTATTATTCGCAGAAAACTCCTTAGATCTGAAAGAAATGTTAACAGACCTGGAGGAAAAATCAAAAAGCATAGGGCTAAAAATGAACATAAACAAGACAAAAAAAATGTGTCTCCAAGATAGAAATATAATAATTAACAACCAAAGGATAGAAAACGCAAACGAATATGTCTATCTAGGCCAACAAATAACTCTGGGCAAGGATAACAAGAACATGGAAATTGAACGGAGAATTAGACTGGGTTGGGCGGCATTTGCAAAACTCAAAGGTATACTAACCAACAAAAAGATACCCCTACGACTGCGCTCAAGGCTATATGACCAATGTATCCTACCAATAACAACATACGGAGCACAAATATGGACCTTATCAAAACAAATTGTGAACAAACTAAGAGTCTCTCAGAGGGCCATGGAGAGAAGAATGTTGGGTCTATCACTACGAGATAGACCGACATAGTGGACAGGGCATCTCAACTCAAATGGTACTATGCAGGACATATCGCCCGTATCAATAGATGGAATGGGAAATTATTGCGTTGGAGACCATGGACAGGTAGAAGATCAAGAGGAAGACCAATCTTACGGTGGTACGATGATCTTAAAAAAGTGGCAGGACTGCACTGGATGAGAACTGCTCAAGATCGAGACCAATGGAGAAAACTAAGAGAGGCCTATGCTCAATTCTGGGCGCATGACCGCTGAAAGAGGAGATATATAAATATATATTTATATATATATATATATATATATATATATATATATATATATATATATATATATATATATATAATATAAATGTATATATATATATATATATATATAAATATATGTATATATATGTATATATATATATATATAAATATATGTATATATATATATATATATATATATATATATATAATATATATGTATATATATATATATATATATATATATATATATATATATAAATATATGTATATATATATATGTATATATATATATATATATAAATATATGTATATATATATATGTATATATATATATACATATATATTGTAATCAAGATTCTAGACCGAGCTACGAGAAACTACGTGAACCTAACAGAGGGGCAGAGTCAAGCGACTGGACAGAGTAAGTACAGGAAAAATAAACCTGGAGTAACACGATACACGAAATTAGTTTTAAGAGCTTGTTGATGTAACGAGCAGTTGCAACACCGAGAGGGATGTATAACCTTATATATAGTAAGATCTCAGTTAAAACATTATTTTTTTACTATTGCTTGAGGTCCTATGTTCATTTTCTTTAAGTTTATTTAAATTCAGAATTTAATAATCGATTTAATAATCCATTGTACAGCAACCTTAAATAGTTTATTAATACATTAATAATCTACAAAGATTCTCTAATGTTAATTAAGTTACAAAAACTTCTAATATAGCTATTAATTTAAAAGAATCATTAAAATGATCGGTGTATTAAAATATAAATTTTCTTCACATTTAATCTAGCATGTTCCGTTCATTCCACAAGCTTTTTCCTGAAATTTTCTTTTTTTTGAGCTTCGTCTGCATTGTTTATGAAAAAATACATGGTTGAACATCCCGCGGAATTTACACCGTCGGTTTTACATACAACTATTAATTACAATAACATATTAGTGAAGTTGTAATACCTGACGTGGAATGCCAGAAGGACATAATATATGTGCGCGAAGAGAAGATTTAATCTAATTTTTACAAACGTGGTTGCAAATTGTGTAGCAATATGCATCAAATTGCTTATCTATACAGCTTTAGAATAAATTACCTGTTAAATTAATTACATTTTGACGAATTTAATATGGGTGTAATTTCATGCATACCTGTTAAAAATTATATTTATTATACAAAGAAATTATGTCCGTATTTTATAAATCAAATTACTCGTTAAATTATTCATAGTGAAATTTATGAAATTTGCTTGCATAAAAATTGGGTTAGCAGAATGAATTTATAATTACTGTAATTATCTTAATATAAGGTATATTAACACGTTTTTCCCTTTCAAAAACAACTCACTAATAATAGCTCAATTAAAATATTTAAACATAATTTTAATATTTAAATTAAATATAATTTATTTTGGAAATAAATTAAATTGCTATTTTATTTGTCAAAATATACAAGCGATGAATTCCACCTGATTTATCCCAGCACAAACATCACCGTTAATTAAGTTTTATCTCAAATCGCATTGAAATCGGGCGAAGATAAACACAGTTACTGTTTGGATAAAACAATTATTCAAACCGCATTATGTTTCACTGTTTGTCAGAAATTATTAGCGTTTGACCCCGCAACGCTTATAAAAACATAGGTAGTATATTACAACCACATAATATAAACGAAAGCTACATGGTTATATTGAATTTACTCTAAATTAGTTTTCTCAAACAATATCTATTTGGACTTTTATCGTTTTTAGTTTTGTCGTCTTGGACTTAATATTAACCTATGAGTTTGTAAAGCTTACTTATAGAAACAAGAGAATATCAAGCCATTAATTTTGTTTAATTCTTAATGCCATGAAGCTTTTTAGTGTTAACTTGTTAGTGTTTATTAATAACATCTGCCTACTTATTGAATTATAGAACAAACAATTTGCATGTTATTACTAGAACCAGTAAATTTTGGTTCTAGTAATAACATGCAAATGTCTGTTGTATACATCAATAAGTAGGCAGATAGGTCTGAAGTATTTTCTGCTCAAACAAGAACGGATCAAGCACAAAAGACTTCAGACCTATCTGCCTACTTCCTGTAGCCGGTAAAATCCTAGATTCGCTCCTAATCACTAAACTAGATTGGAGCATTACTTGTCTCAAAATAAGTTACTTAACAACAACCAGTTTGGTTTTCGAAAAGCAGTAGGAACCATATATGCCATCAAGAAAGTAGCTACATTCGTTACAGAATGTAAATTGATCGGCGGTCGCTTTGTATATCAACGGTGCGTTAAGGGGCCCATACACTAGCAACCTAGTCAACAACTTTGTCGTCAACTTGCTATGTTGACGACAAGGTTTAGTTGTGTATGGGCTTATTGAAGACAACATTTCAGGTTGAGTACAAGGTTGAATAAAATCAAAGTAACTTGGATTTTTGGTGGGCGGAGTCTAATGTTGGTAACCATGTTGGGGAGTGTGTGGGGAGGTTGAAGACTTGGTTACAAACATCAGTTGTAAACTTATGAAGGTTCTAGAATTCTTGTTTGTGCAGATGACTTGTGTTTGCGATTTTTATTTTTTCAGTGTTTCTGTTAATTTTTAATTGCCCGTCCTAATAGTTATGGCTAATATACCAAATATTCCTATATGGGTGGAATTTTTTGTTACATTCCGAGAGCTGCCTGAGTTGTGGAAAGTAAAGTCGGAAGTTTATAAAGATCGTATATAATGGAAGTAATTAAAGCTGCATTTTCAGGACACAAATTTATAACATTTATACCTCGCCAGTATACCAAAGGCATTTTCAACAATTCTCCTTGCTCTTGACAGTCGATAGTTTAATATTAATTCATCGTTTGAAAGATGACCTCCACTGTAGGGTTTCATGATATTTTTTTGCAAAGGGAATGCATCATCTCCCACAAATACGAATGGCATTTTTTTCTGGAAAATTATGATGAATCTGCCCGGATACAGGAATATTTAATTTAATTATCTTAAAGTTTCCATAAAATTTGCTGTTAGATAGTACTCCTCCATCTGATACACGGCCATTAGCGCCAGCCTCAACCACTAAGAACTCGTAGTTCTCATCAACAAAAGCAAGTAAAACAATGTTAAACTTTGTTATATAATTAATATAATAAGATCCTGAATTGTCGTTTTTTTTTCTAATTTCTACGTGTATCCCATCGACAGCCCCAATGCAGTTTGGAAAGTTCCATCTCCTTATAAACTGTTCGGAAACTATCACCCAATCTTCTTGTGTTCTTGGAACCTGAATATACTCTATCAAAACCTTGTTAATAGCTTTGCTAGTATCTATGATAATTGTCCCAAGACTTTGTGGCGATACAGCAGTAAGAAATTTTAGGTCCTCAAAGCTCTGTCCACTCGCCAAAAACCGCATTGTTGCAGATAGCCGTTCATTTACAGTAATAGCACATCTCAATTTCTCTATGCTCACTCTTCGCCCACATATTTTTCATTATCAAAGGACCCATATCGTTCTGGCACAACTCGTTCAAAACTATATACATCATCATATCTTCATTCATTATTTTTAAATTCTTCGTGAAAGCTCTACTCCGACGAATAAACCGAACAAAAGCAACGTGCAACTGATACTAATGTTTTCAACTTGCTTGTCTAGTGTGTTGGCAACAACCTCAATCTTGTTGACGACAAGGTTGTTGACTAGGTTGCTAGTGTATGGGCCCCTTTAGACAACGCATATGGTGGCCACTCATTATCGACACACTTATCTCTAAGAAATGTCAATCTTATCCGCCTAGCTAGGGATTATTTCAACAACAGGACAGCAATAATATCACAGCCCAATATACACGCGGAAAAAGTTGTAGAAAAAAGTTGTCCACAAGGATCCAAATCTCTTCCTGGTTTCTGGAAAATCCTGTACGATTCCATATATCCAATTACATTCGATAAAGACCTCCTAGAGGGTTTGCGAGATAGTCGCATATGCTGACGACACAATACTATTAGCGAGACCAACAACGTATAATTACTGACTCAGAAAGTCAGTAAGCCGTGCGCTGGAGACACATCGCTTTTATGTTTAATGCAGCAAATACTGAGGCCATTTTCTTCGGCAAAAACCCAAGCCAACAAAATCCTGTTTTCGAAATAGGAAGCGAATCGATTTATTGCTCTCCATACATCAAATACCTAGGTATTTATATTGATAGGTCTTTGAAATTCAAGGAACACGTCACTGAGGCGTGTGGAAAAGCAAAGCAGGTTTCAGATTTAGCGCCGCGTTCATGAAAGAGTGGGGTCTTGGCAGGTTCACTATATATATATATATATATATATATATATATATATATATATATATATATATAAGGCAATTGTCGAACCCTGGCTGCATAGTCTCACCGACCTTCGCAGCCGAAAAATGAATACGTACCGCCTACCTGGACACCCTGGACGACAGCGTCATCGAGCACCTGCTAAATTACATAATGAACCGGAGAAAGAAGACCCAAGCTGACAACGAGCAACCCCAGGAAACCTCCGCCGAGAAGACAACCGAAGCCGCCCCTAGGAAAACAACCGAAACCGCCCCCCAAGAGAACAACTGAAGCCGGCCACAAGAAAACAACTGAAGTCGCCCCCAAGAGGACAACTGAAGCCGCCACCAAGAGAGCAACTGAAGCCGCCCCAAGAAGAACCACACCGATGGACACGTACAGCCCCACCGAAGCCGCCCCCAAGCGCAAACCCTACCAGGAGGAAGAGGAAACCTTGAAGTTAAGAAAAAAGCCAAACTGGAGAAGACCAAGCACGTCAGGACCACAGGCCACTGAAGAACAACCCCGCCTAATCAGAAGGAATGCAGTAACAACAGAGCAACGCAGAAGAATCAACCTAGGAAGCCGACAACCCCACCAAGACAACAGGACCCAGGTGTAGACAAGTTAAACTACCAGAAGTAACCCAAGAAAAAAAAAACCAAAGGACAAACAACAAAAGACAACAAAAAGATGGCGGAACAACGGGCACACGACCGCCAGAAACAAAGGATCGCATAGGGAACCCTGGCTGCAGTACGGAGCACCGATATGGTATAGTGCATGCGGAGTCAGACAACGGAAAAAGCTCCTCAGTATGCAACGCGTTTGCACACTGAGGGCCGCGAAAGCGTACAAAACCTTCTGGGGCGACGCTGCCTGCGTCATATCGGGGTATTGATTGCATCCCGCGGAGATCGGGTTGATAAAGTATACACAGGGAGAGCCCAATGCGCATTCAGTCATGTTGTTTACGGATGGTTCAAAATGAGAACAGGTAGTGGGTGCGGCTTTCGCGGTGTACTCAGACGAAACTGAAATACATTGCGAAAGCATGCGGCTCGCCGTTCTCTGCTCTATATTTCAAGCTGAATTAATTGCGGTAAACCGAGCGCTTGTGTATATTAGGTCTAACATTAATGACTTCGCGGGTTGCTCTATTTTGTCTGACAGCATATCCGTTATAAAAGTTCTTCAACAGTCAGCTTCCACGGAACTAACCGTAGAAACGTGAAACGTAAACTGGGTGCATTGGGTTCGAGCTCATAAAGGCTTAATCGGAAACGAGAGAGCAGATGCGCTGTCCGGACTGGCCTAGGGTATAGATTCTCCACAGGAGCCAGGAACTCAACTTCCTGTTGTTTTTAATAAAATATCCCACAGAGATGTAAGGAGCAGAATTTCTCTTTTGTTTTTCAGGGAATGGTAAACACGATGGGAGAACACTCAAATCAGAAGTTGTACCAGGAATTTCATCCAATCGATTAAAGACTGGATGGAAATCACACCAAGCGGTCCAACTCATCACGGGACACGGGAACTTCAACTCATCGCGTGACTCGCGTGATGAATCGCGTGACTGCGACTGTGGTGAAGTGGACTCCGTAGCCCATGTAGTTTTCAGCTGCCCGATGACCAGAGAATAGAGAGATAAGTCCGAGGTAGCGATGTTCAACGCCGGATGCATTTGGCCCAGAAGAGAAGAGGAAATAATGGAGACAGAGAGACATCAGACTTGGTGGAAGACTTTCGACTCCTGCGCCAGACGCTTTAGCCTCCTAGCCCACGACCTGCCCTAATACCACATCGTTCTCTCAATAATAAACTTTACTTCAGAATTTCACTTCCCCTGTGAGTATTCTCATGTAATTGTAAATTCGATTAAAAATTACCCACTGTCGTTCAATTCACTAACCCTCTCCAACCTACATTTTCTAGGTTAATACCAAACTGTCTTCATACTGTATCTCATGTCGTATAATACGTGGTCTGTTAGAAAAGTATCCGACCTTTAGCCGGTAAAAAAACTGGCATACCTGGAGCGTTGGAAACCTAATCATCCTCAAAGTAGTCTCCTTGGGACTCCACACACTTTTCCCAGCGCCATTGTTGGAAGCATTCCGAAAAAGCCTCTTTCGGAATAGACTTTAGCTCGACTGTCGTTGCAGCCATAATTTACTCTCTTGTCTGAAATCGCGTTCCTTTCAATGGCCCCTTGACTTTGGGGAATAGCCAGAAGTCGCAGGGGGGCATATCAGGAGAGTAAGGAGCCTTTCGAACCAGAGGACTCAAGAAGTTGTGAACCAAGTGCGAAGAATGTGCTAGAGCATTGTCGTGATGGAGTCGCCAATTTCTTGATGACCACAACTCTAGTCGCTTGCGCCGCACAGCATCACGTAGGCGAAGTAGGACATCCCTCATTTTACTTGTCGTCATTTTACTTGCATTGAAAAACCTACGAGAGCACTACACACTACGTCACTCGAACACTGCTCGTCAGCAACTGACGCTATCTACAGGCGGGAAAAAATTCACGCATGCGCACGAAGAATCAAGGTCGGATCATGCAATCGCGCTTGATTCAAATCAATCAGGTTTTCAAAATAAATAATAAGGTCGGATACTTTTCTAACATACCACGTATGCCTTCTTATAACCGTCTGAATTATTTTATTATATTACTTTGCCTGTCTTACTTTAATTTTAGCATGATATTCTACTTTATTTTTAATTTTATTTACATTAGTTTAGTTTAGTTTTACTCTATTAATTTTATTTTATTTTCTTAGGCCAAACCATTGTTAAGATTTAGCTTTAGTTAGATATAAAGTTAGTTAGGTTAGATATAAATTAGTTTAAGATAACCGGCTCAGTGCGAGAGAGCCGGCAATGTATAACACATTGTATCAATAAATACGTTGTTTAATTCTATATCCTGCCTGGTATTAACCAGGAAGTAGTTGTTTCAACATGAGATTTGTCATAGTCTTAATAAGACTTAATATTATAGAGCTACGAACAGGTTGCGAATAAACAATTACCAATAAACGATATTTGGTATAAGCAAGATGGTGCACGGCCTCATGTATCAAACATGTCTATGGGAGTTTTACAAGAGTTCTTCCCTGGTCGTTTGATTTCCCAGCGTGGAGGCCAGATCAGTTGTAGCCTACTCGCTCTCTGAATTTGTTGCTTTGAATTATTTCTAATGGGGTCATTTAAATCTAAGATTTATCAGAAGCGACCGGACACCTTGGAAGAATTAAGCGGCCCATACACTATACAACTTGTTATACAACTTGGTTCGGTTGTACGGAAAGTTGGACATTGTATGTGTAGGTACAACCAGACTTTGTTGTACAACAAGATTTTGGTTGGCAGGTTTGGTTGGACAGAATCGGTAATCGGTAATAACTACTTTTCGGTGGGCGTGGCGTAATGTTGGCCAACCTGTCTGACAGTGTATTGGACAGTTGTACAACTTTACCATTAACATCAGTTTATATTTGATCTTGTCTTGTTCACATCTTATATTTAAATTTATTTATATTTATATTTAATATTTAAATTATGTTTCTAGTTTTTGAACGCATATTCTTTGAGGTTTTCAAAACTAATTATTACCATAAGTGATTAAAATAATGACAAATATAACTGAGAATTAAAAGTGGAAAACTTTTATACATGTACAGTATAATCTTGATAATTCGACACATATGAGACAAAAAATTCTCGATTATCAGGATTAAAAGAAAACAATACTAACCAACCGCCGGATTATCAAGATTATACTGTATTCCGAAGTTTACCTGAATTTTGTCAAGTAAAAATTGCAGTTTATAAAGATCTAAACAAATGATAAATCATGACAAACGATTTTAACTAATTTAAAGGAAATTGATGAAAATGCATGTTTAGATGATGTAAAAAGATAATATATAATATGAGGACTTGTTATGGAAGAGAACTGAAAAAGATGGAAAAAAGTGATAAATCCGATGCAGGAATTGATAATGTATATGAGCCAACATTATGGTATTTAGATGAATTAATATATATAGATGATTTCTTAAGAGACTAAGAATTGTAGCACAACTAGCACAAGATCCGTGCAGATCAAATTTCAGCACAAAACTAATGTTGAAAGACATGGTATGACAGTGTAGGGCCTACAGTTACAACACGTTAGAAGACTTGGTTGTACAACAAGTTGTATAGTGTATGGGCCGCTTTAACCCTTTCACACCTGACGGGACATATGCTGTCCCAGTCTGCAAAAATTTTTAAATTACGGCTGGGGCAACGTATGTCCCAGTTACAGTATTTTCATTACGTTTTTAAATGATACGCTTAACATCACGCGTAAATAAGATATTGACCGTAAAACGAACAATAAAGAGCATTATAAAATTTGAAACAGGTCCGAGTTAGTCTCAAGTCTCGCCAAAAGTAGTTTTACTTTCATTTCTTAATGTTGAGAAATGTAGAAATGTAAAAGTTAAGAAGCGACATCCATGAAGATATGACTTAACATTAACCTTATCCTTAAGGATAGAAATGGTAAATGAAGATCTCAAGAAAAATGAAGCAAGTTCATCACCAGGCAGTTTGAAAACTTCAGACCAATTTGAAACCATGACCGTAGTTGTAGTAATGCTGATCATAAGCTAGAATCGGGTACCTCATATGGCCCACTATTGGTCAGTCAATAGTTCGCTGGGAAGTGCAGTCTTTCAAAAAGCGATGAGTAGGGATCGCTTCTTCTTTTTGATTTCAAAATTATACTTCAATTCCCCGAAGAAGCCTGCAAATGCTTCGAAATTATATTATATTGAGGAAGTAGCTTCCTGCTTGAAGTACACTTTTCAGAAAAATTTCACTGACAGCACAAGGCAGTCAGTAGACGAGTCAATGATAAAATTCATGGGAAGGAGCAGGCTGAAACAGTACCAAACCTTGAAACCAGTAACGTGGGGTATCAAAGTTTGGGAACGCTGCGATTCTAAAACGGGATACATATACGACTTTAACATTTACGCTGGGAAAGAATCTTCAGTGACCGAAGGAACTCTAGGAGAACGCGTTGTGAAAAAGCTTGTTTCTACAGTGAAGATTCCCCAAATCATAATCTGTTTTGACCGATTCTTCACTTCTGTGAATCTGGTGTATACCCTGTCCCATGGATGTGACGGCACCTACATGAAAGGACGAAAAAATACACCAACATTTCCGAATGCAAGAAGAGCAAAAATTCAGAGAGGTGAATCGATTTTCCAAGCGAGGAAATAATTGCTGTAAAATGGATGGACACTAGGGAGGTTTTCGTCATGTCGAATTGACATAGCAATGAATTAACTACGGCGATTAGAACTCTAAAAGATGGTTCTCAGAAGGAATTCTCCTGCCCATCAATGGTATACTTTTACCATGAGTTCATGGGTGGGGTTGACCTCTCTGACCAACAGTGAACGTGCTATGAGGTGGATCGCAAATCCAACAAATGGTGGAAAAAGGTATTCTACAGATTACTGATGACCTCGATTGTAAATGCTCATGTTGTTCATCAAGACATTACTGACCGAAAACGTCCCTTACTACCATTCCTCGTTGCTGCTGCTGAAAATCTCCTGAGATTTGGAAGTGCAAGTAAGGAAGTGAATTCGGAAAGGCACTCTTCCTGCAAATCCACGTCATCGTCATCGCGATCGTGTAATGAAAATATAAGAATCTCGAATGTTGGAGAACATTTCCCAACTGAGGGAAAAAAAACGCGAAGAAGATGTGCGTGGTGCGCAAAAAACAAAAAAGAGGCACGCTCAAAAATGCTATGCACCTCTTGCAACGTGGTACTGTGCAAAAAATGTTTCAAGCCTTATCACACGCTCAAGAAATTCAGATTTTAGATGCTACTTTCTATCCTAGAATTATTTTTTTTTCTATGAGATTTCCTTCCATGAGTTATCGTTATTAGTTTATTAATTCTAGAAAAGGTTCATAAATAAATGATTTTATCAAACTTACGATCTGTTTTTATTTTAATTTACAAGGTAAAAATAATGAACCCAACGACTATTATCACGTTGAGGTAGCGTGGAAATGGTGGGGAGAAGACAGGGTTGGTCGAGTAGTAGGTGTGAGTTTGCAATCAAAAGCAGCAGAGGGAAATATGCTGTCCCAGCACTATCGTCTCTAGGATTACGTTCGGGGCATACCCTGTCCGTCCCTGCATTCAGGTGTTCTGGGTTTACGGCGGGACATACGTATGTCGCAACAATGAAGTTTGTAAATTCATTATTGTCGTTGATGTGTCGTTATGAGATCAATTATGTGTCTCTTAGGCTTTCAGACTTTCAGACAGAAAAGTTATTTCATTCTAATAATCACTTGGAGAAGAAATAACTGTTCCCGGTAATGAGGCGCACCGTATTAAAAGGGTTAAAACGAAACATTCGACAAGCTATGATTAGTTTTCCTCAGAAATGTGCGAGCGTGCAATGCGTTCATTGTTGCATAGATCTCAATCATGCATCGAAGCAAACGGAGGTCGGTAATCGATGTAATTTTTAAGTATTAATTGGTAATTTAGAATTAAGTTTAGATGTTACGCTACAATGTTTAACAAAAAAAAATTGTGTCCAACTTATTTCGTTTTTTTTAATAATTGCAATTTAAAATCTTAATTTGTCACCCTATAGAATATTTAGACTATATATAGCCCCCATATGTAAGAGTATGTGACCCATATGTGACAAGTAAATATATAGTTGTAAATATACTAATAAGTCTTAACGGTAACATGAAGTATGCAATGAGGTGATTTTCTAATCTATTGGTTAAATTAGTCTTGGGTTAATACGAAGCTTATCTTGGAGTGAAATGAGATGAAACTGTTCGTAATATAATGAATCAGCCCTGGCGGAACGTAGTAGACCTATTATCCAGTGTAAACTATCACAGATGTTTTACGAGCTAGCGAGCGAACCCATTTCATTGTGATTTGCTCCTGGAAATTCGTGGCATTCACTAATGTAAGAAGAAACGTTTTTCGATTTGAATTATATTATTTAATAATATTTATAGACCAATGGTGGGCAAATCTTTTGCTTGTAGAGCCATATTACGTATGAAAATTTGACTGTGGGCCGCATTAAACACTTTTATACACTATTTTAATAGTTATTTGTATACCACGAGTATATATACTCGTCTAGACGCAACAATATTGTTAGGTTTTCTCATAGTGGACAATACATGCTGTTTGTAAAACGAAACATTTTCTGAGAACACCCGTAAATGTACAATGTCTATGAAATAGTGGTAGGTACGAGGGCGGTCCCATAAAACCTAATTAGCCTGAGAGGGACGGAAAAAAAACACAAAAAATTTGCTTTAATTGTTATGCACTATTCACATCGAGTAATTAATAATTCTAATCCCCCTCTAAAGTATTTTAACGATTTGCCCTCAAACTGCTCGAAAACCGCTGAGTGCAAGTCATCCTCATCATCGTCTGGACTATAAGATGGATGGTCAATTTCTGTGAACCCACAGTCTGTCACAACAGCCTTTGCAATTGCCGCCGTGTGAATCGGCGCATTGTTTTGCAATAGCCCCAAGTTTGTGTGTAGTAAGCTAGCGTAATAAGTCCAGTTTACAATAGTATTCCATCCTTTAAATGTACCAAAAGAATACCCTCACAATCACAAATATTTTTACCTTGGTTTTTTTTAGAGGATTTTGAGAACTTTGTCTTTTTGGGGGTTGTCCCTATAACGCCATTCCATTGACTCCGTTTTTTAATTTCAGCTGGTGTTTGACCCCACCTACACAAGATGTGTAATCACGCTGCTCAATTTTCAACATTTTGGAAAACGAAAACAAAAAACGTGTCGTTTTAATTTTTTTATGTGACAACTATATGTAAAATGTGTCGTCAAGGTGTTTGTAATTGGTAATAGTAATGTGGTGAATGAAACACTGACTAACATCAATCCATAAAGTATTCTGTGTGTGTATGTAAACAAACGAGAAATATGAATAATTTATGTATGGATATCTTAATGCTCATTTGAATGATTGAATGAGAAAACGAAACGGTTCGAAGGAGATTTAAAGCGTTCGAGATGTACACACAGTAGTAAAATTGTATGAGACGTACGCGTGAATCACGTGTTATCGGTAAAAGTTTTATTCCTGAACGGAATTTCTAAGAAAGAAATAAATAAACAGTGTTTCACAGCTGTTTCAACTTTGGATTTATTAGAGAATTAGGGTTATTTACCCGACCTACATTTCATTGATTCTGTTTAATTAAAAAAATAATTGTGAGGATCTTGTGTAATGTTGAAACTACTTTCCAATTGTAAACACAGAATAAGATAACAATTTATTTTCTAGAATTGGTAAAAACCATACTACATTATAGATAATCATATAAACTTGCCTGAAAATATTAATATATTCAACCTTTCAGGAACTCTATAACATTGAGTCCCAAAAGTCTTGGAATCCACTCTTGCCATGAATTTGAAGAAGTAGGTCATTTCTTAATTTACACACATTAAATTAAACAAATTATCAAATGTCATTTTTAAGTAGCTGTCAGTGGCCTTGAGGCTATGTCGCATTGTTTTTTGTGTTAAGTTCAACAATTTCATTAGTTATAAATAAAACGCGTTCTCATAAATTTATCACTGATTTCTTTTATAGTGTAGTGAATTATAAAATTAACAAAGAAGACCAAACATTACAACAGATGTTCAATGTGTTGTCCATTTTCACGAATACACAAATTAAAATACACTATCTCTTCACATTTTCTTATTACATTGTTTCCAAGATCTTCTACTGTATGCACTGGACTGCTAGATACTGAATTTTTTAAATATAGAAAAAGAAAAAAGTCCAGAGGAGTTAGATCACAAGAACGTGGTGGAAATCGGTCTTTGCTTATTAGCCTGTCGTCGAAGAATTCATGAAGATAATTTAATGTTTCACAGACAATGTATGGTCTAGCAGAATCTAGAACAAGCCATTTTGGAGTTCATCATCATGAAGTTCGTTAATAAATTGTTGCAAAATAGTGGCAGCGTTTAAATTACCATCGAAAAATATTGGACCGATAATTCTGCGTCTTGACATAGCTAACCACACACCAACTTCGATTGGATGCAGTGTGGTCTCTGTAAAAAAATGTGGGTTGTCAACACTCCACATGCGCATGTTTTGGGAAGTAATGCATCCGTTTAGATGAAACCAGGCTTCATCAGTGAAAAAAGTTAAATTTAACACTTCGTCGTTCATATTTTCATTGAGCCACCGACAGTAGGCCAGTCTGTTATTATAATCCAATGGTAAAAGTTCTTGGTACATTTGCAACTTATATGGTTTCATGTGAAGATCTTTACGAATAATCCTGTGAGTGGTAGTACGACCTAAATTCAACTGTTGGGCTAGTTTCCTAATTGAAGTGGTAGGTTCGTCTTGGACTTTTGACTTGGACATTTTTTTTTGGACTTGGACATTTCCGATGTTGTTTAAAATATTCTCATTATTAATACGAGGCCTCCCTTTTCTTGATTTGTTGTTAATGTTACCAGTACCTCGAAAGCAATAAACTGATCGTAATATCTGCCTTCTAAACTGATTCCTATTAAATGCAGCCATAAGAAAACATTCCCTAAATTCTTCAATGCACGAGTCAATACTGTATTCCCCATTCACCATTTTCCAGGCGTCTACCATTAAGAAAATAACTTTCGACAATTGAAGTTTTCTGCTCTTTTGTAAACATTTTTAAATTAAATCAATTAAGACCGGCAGAAATAAAATAAAACGGCGAATTAATTTGTGTATTCGTGAAAATGGACAACACATTCAACATCTGTTGTAATGTTTGTTCTTCTTTGTTAATTATATAATTCACAACACTAAAACAAATCAGTGTTAAATTTATGAGGAGGCGTTTTATTTATAACTAATGAAATTGTTGAACTTTACACTAAAAACAATGCGACATAACCTCAAGACCACTGACAGCTACATAAAAATGACATTTGATAATTTGTTTAATTTTATGTGTGTGAATTACTACATACTTGTGGTCTCTTTGATTGTAATACACTAAAAGTTCGTTTTGATACAAGTGTGTGAAGAAGGGCTTTTGTGCATGCGTCGCGAAGTTTAAATCGCAATGAGTGCAATGATTTCAATGCTTTAACTAGAAAGAAATGGAATGTTTGAATCCCAGGATTAAAAGAGGATCCTCCATAAACAGCTACATAGCTTCTAGTTTGAAAAAATAGTAGTTTATGATACAAGTTTGTGAAGGAGGGCTTTTGTGTATGACTTTCAAATTTAAATCTCAATGAGTGCACTCGCAATGAGTGTACAAAAGGCTACGAAGCATGTTAAAATACTATTTAATCTTAATTATCCTTGGCAAAAATTGCTATCTAGTAAAAAACGCGCAGTGACGGGAACACTATTTGTACGTTGTTGATGTAATCTAGGTCAATCTAGATTTAATCTAGATTAGGTTATGGTTAGGTTAAGTTATAATATAACCAGATAAATTCAGACTGAGAGGCCAACATTTCAAAATAAGAAAAAATAATTCAATTTTAATATACGTCAGAAAAATTTGGATTTCAGGAAAAACCTCGAAGGAAAGGTACCCCCTGGACAGAAGAGAGAAAGGAGTTACACCGGCAGAAGATGAGACAATACTGGGCAAAGGTCAAAGCCCAACACTTGAACAAGCGTGGTCCAAGGTAGGCCTATTCGAAAGAAGAAGATACGCCAGAAAATTGATTCTTACTACGTCTATGTTTTTTGTTGTGACGCGAGTTGTTGCCATTGTAACAAGCAGAAGTTAATTAAGCACATGCGCATCCACCAAGTTTGAGAAGCGGGAATATGAAAGTTTCGGGCTCATACAGAGTTGTACGTCAAAAAGTTAGGGCAATTTTGACGTATAACATGGCGGAAATTAACGCATGCACACAAAAAAAAAATTCAACTATGAAAAGGTCTATAATGAAACTACATTTGATTTACATTAGACTTTTATGCACAATTTGGATTGTGCTTCTACACACGATTATAATAATATCATCTTTCACATACAATAATTTAAATGTGATCATTTTGGTGTGCGAATAGTTAAAAAGATTATAAGATATTTCCCGCGCATAGTTAGGTAATGGAATGTGTTAAATAACCGCGTCTAACCGATATTTAAGTCATAAATTCAAAGCCAATGAGGATTAATTGTGACAACTGACACTATTATTGACGTGTGAGGTTTCACCGTCGTCTTCTATTGACTAAACATACATCGCTTTTATGAAGTAATCAATTTACTACATTTTCCAGCACAGACTGCTTCACAGTGAGTAAACTCGCTGTGAAGGCGATATAAACCCGAACCTAATGAGATTTTCAATGTAGACGTAAAATATAACTTTAATATTGGAGTACGAATACAATTTACTGAAAACAGAACTGTTGAATCAAACGAATAACACGTTTATATCAAAACCCGCATTTCGAAAACAAATTTATAATGGTTTTAACAATAATAAAGCAAGAAAATAGGATTCCCACTGCAATTTATTATATTTTATAAAAGGAAATGGGTTTCTTCGCAACCGTTAAAATCATCTAAAAACCTTATATAAGACTTAATAATAAATTAATTTTTCTTCTTTGAGAGTACGACGTCGTACCCACATATAAGTAATATAAACAGATCTAATAAAATGTTTAACACAAATTACATTATCAGGCAGAGAAAAATGAAATGCAATTCAGATATGTGCCAAGGCACACCCTATTCTTCCATTACACCTCAGTTTGTCCCTCCTGTCCATATAAATTATTATATAGTTGCATGAGGGTGTATAATCCTGTTTCAGCTACGTCATAATTTATTTGTACGGATAGTTGTCCTACTTGGCCGTCTACCAGTGCAACACATTAATATTCACTCTTAATGAATACTTGCTTGGATTGCTAGTGAAGTGGAGTTTCTTCTCAGAGCCCGCATTAAAATTGAAATGCCACATAAACATGAAAATGTTATGATCCATAAAATTTGTTTCATTAAAACAATTTTTTTTCATTTAATTTTCCTGAACTACTTCTATCTGAAAATTTACTAAAGCGAAATATAGCTTGGATATATAAATATATTCAACCTGTTCGTAGCTCTATAATATTAAGTCTTATAAGGACTATGAGAAATCTCATGTTGAAACAACTAGAGATTTGTATGTTATTCATTGATTGTTGTCCTCTAACGCCTACGCGGAGCATAGGGCCTCTACAAAGAACTTCCATCTGACTCTATTCTGAGCGAGGCGTTTCACCTTGTTCCACGTTTTTCCTGCGACCTTTAATTCTGCGTCTATGGTCCTCCTCCACGTGTTAGCTGGACGTCCCCTTCTGCGAGAACCCTTCCATTGTAAGGCTTGCCTAGTGATGTTTCCTTCGTCTCTCCTCAATACATGGCCCAACCATTTCCACTTGCGGTGTTTTATTTCTTTTTGTATCTCTTGTTGGTTTGTCACGTGTCATAAGTCTACATTTCGTATTGTATCTGGCCAAAAAATGCGCAGTATACTTCGTAGGCATTTGTTTATAAGTACCTGAAGCTTATTTACTATTGTTATGGAGATTTTGCATGTTTGGCACCCGTACAGCAAGACGGATTTCACATTTGAGTTGAATATTCTTAGTTTTGTTCGCGTGGAATATAGTCTGGAGGTCCAGACCGGCCTGAGCCACCAAATGCCTGTTTGGCCCTTTTTATTCGGTATGAGACATCGGTGGTGGTGCCGTCCTCATTAGTAATCATGCTTCCCAGGTAGGTGAATTCATCCACATCCTCTATTTGTTCGTCATAAATGCGGAAGGCGCGGGTATTCTTCGTGGCGGCTCTAAGCGATTTGGTTTTGCCAATGTTGATTTTTAAACCTGCTTTCTATGCTTCTGCAGAGAGACGGTCGAGTTTGCTCTGCATGTCGGCGTGGGTGTGTGCCAAGAAACAGATATTGTCTGCGTAGTCCAGATTTTCCAGGAACGAGTTTACCGTCCATCTAATGCCCTCACTTCTTGACTCTAATTTGTCCATTATTGAGTCTAACAGAATGTTAAATAGTAAGGGCGATAGTACGCAGCCCTGTCTGACTCCCGAGCTGATGGTAATGTCGCTGCTCTTGGCATTTTTTAGCATTAGTGTTTTATATAGCAGGATGCGTCCCGGTATAGTTCCTTTACTAGGTTTATTATCTTTTCCGGTACCCTCTTTTCTTCCAGCGCTTTCCAGACTGCATTATGATAGATGCCATCAAAGGCCTTACGGAAGTGGACGAAGACCGCGTATAATGTAGACCTCCATTCCATGGACTGCTCTATGATGATTCGCATTGTGTTAATTTGATCGACACAGGATCTATTTGGGCGAAAACCCGCTTGTTCCTGACGCAAACTGGGCTCTATGGAGATGGATAGTCGATCCAGTAAAATGTGAGAAATTATTTTGTTGATTGTGTTTAAAATTGTAATCTCTCTCCAACTGCCACAGCCTGTAAGATCACTTTTTTTGGGGAGAACGACTATGGCTCCCTCCTTCCATTCGTGTGCACATTTTCCGACTCCAATGCATCTACTATTAGCGAATGGAGCAGTTTTGTTACCACCTTTAGGTCTGCTTTAAGTATTTCTGCCGGAAGGTTATCTGGGCCAGCGGCCTTGTTGTTCTTAAGGTTCTTTAATGTAGTTCTGACTTCTTCTTCACAAGGTGGGTTAGGATTCACGTTCCGGACCGGGAGATTTATTCGATGGTCTTTTGGAGGATGTGGGGGATGTATACCGTCCTCGACATCACTTTCTTCCGGGTTCGGCTGTCCGAGTATTTCTTGGGAGTATTCTTGCCATCTTATAAGTTGATCTTCTTTGTTTGTCAGCAATTGTCCCGTTTTATTTTTTATTGGGTGTTCTCTTTTGACGTTTTTATTAGCGAGTTTTTCTGTTAAGAGATAAAGTTCTCTTGTGTTGTTATTTCTTGCTGCAACTTCGGCTTTCGCTGCGAGATCTTCCGCCCATCTACGTTTGCCTTTTCTGGCACTCTGTTTTAACTTGCGGTTTATGTTCCAGTAGCTACGAGTCAGTTCGGCCTTCTCTTCGTGATTAGGGTTTTGATTGATCAGGGCTTTTGCTGCCTTCATGTCTTCGATTAGTTTCCATGTTTCCTGCGAGATCTACTCCTCTCTGTTCCTTTGCTTTCTACCCAAGGTCTTGTCGGCAGTTTCTAGCAATACTTTGTGGACTGCTTTCCATTCCATGTTATTCATAGAACCAGCCCATTTTCATGGCATGGTTGTGTTGACATGAGATTTACTCATAGTCCTAATAAGACTAAATAATATAGAGCTAAGAAAAGGTTGAATATAGACGAGGGTTGGGGCAAAAGTCATGGCAACTATATTTTTTCTTGTAGATATGTGAACGGATCACAAAAGTATATGTGTCGTGTGGAAGGTCTGTAGGCGTAGTGCTCTCATAGGGCGCAGTGAGGGCTCTGAAATCAGTCAGTTGGTGAGTGTCGTGCGAGATGGAAGTAACCCGTGTTGAGCAGCGCGCTTACATCAAAATAGCCGTTCTCCGAGGGAGAAATGCGATGGAATGTTACAGCGAATTACTAGAAGCCCTTGGGAATAATGCCCTACCATATCGTACAGTAGCACGATGGGTAGGAAAGTTTCAGCAAGGACGTGTGACAACCAGTGATGAGCAGCGTTCGGGGCGACCAGTGAGTGTGCGGACCGGACCGACTTGGCACGTGCCGTCATCGAGCAGCTCATGGATGAAGACATACGATGGACGTTACTAGAGTTAGAGAGGGCAAGTGGCATCGAGGAACGCACCGTTCACAGGATATTGCGTAATGAGAAACTGACGGAAGGATGAGGCTGATGGTATTCAGCGCCTCCCACATCGTTGGCAGCGTGTGGTGACACTAGCAGTGGACTACATTGACGGTCTTTAGGGCCAGGTTTGTCATGTCAACTTTATGTGTACTGTGTTATCATTCTTTTGCATGGTAAAGTCCATATTGCACTGTATACTACCTTAATAAATTAGTGTGTTACAATATTTCAGTGCTATTAATTATCCACACATGTAGTAAAGACCTTGTCCTTTCGTCTGTATATTTCCAACCGGACATAATTCTTCACGAAAAAAAAATAATTGCCATGACTTTTGCCCCAACCCTCGTATTTATATACTCAAGCTATATTTTGCTTTAGTAAGTTTGTATGATTGTATCTATAAATAGTATGGTTTCACCGCAATATTCAATTATCATTTAAATGAATATCTGAAACTAAGTTAAGGTCATTCTACACACATGTCAAATCAAAACCTACCCTCGACAGTCTGGCACATGGTGTTCAAGCTAATGTAAGTGCATTCCATTAAATAATTGAATAGAGCAAAGCTGCACTGATGAGAGACAGATCTCGAAACGCGTCTGCAGATGGCTATTCACTTAATTTAAATTGAAAGAAATGAATTTAAAAAACAACATTATTTCTCTAGCTCCGTTAGTGCCATGAAAATGGACTTGTTCTAGGAATAACATACAAATCTCTAGTTGTTTCAACGTGAGATTTGCTCATAGTCTTAACAAGACTTAATATTATAGAGGTACGAACAGGTTGAATATATTTATATATTCAAGCTGTATTTCGCTTAAGTAAGTTTGTATGATTGTAGATATAATTAGTATGGTTTCACCCCAACATTCAATTACTTCGATATTACTCTGGATAGACGACATGATAAGATTGGACAGCCATGACTGCACAGAGAAGATTGAACATAACAGACTAGACTGTTCAGACCAAACTAAACACACAAGACTGGACAGACATGACTGGGCAGACAAGATTGGACAGACAAGATTGGACAGTCAATACTGGAAAGATAAATCTTGTCTGACAAGACTAGTCTGACAAAACTAAACTTTTGATTATCTAGTTATGTATGGATAAAAGAGATGGGACAGATAAGATTGGATAGCTAAGACTGGACAGACAAAGCAGAACAAACAAGATTGAACAGAAAAGATTGGACAGACAAGAACTGGACAGACTAGACTGGACAGACAAAACTACACAGACAAGTCTGGACAGACAAAACTGTACAGGCAGGACTGGACACTTAAATTGCAAAGTTTTGTTATTTCCAAAACAACCAATAGCAGAAAAGCAGCCATCGAAGTGCACCAAAAGGACATACTCCAGTTTACAGCCGTTGAAGTTATCCAGGTGGCTAACAGAATTAAGGCCAAGGAAGTTATTGGCTCAGATAATTTATCCCAGAAATAATTTAAAAAACTGAAAATGCTCAAAAACTATTGAAAATGCATTCAATGCGGTGACATGGAGTAATATATGCAAAATCAGTCCCTACTTACTTACAAGAATAAAATCATCCCTAAAGGACAGACACATTATGATTAACTCTAGCCGGAAGATTCAAACAACTTTCGGGGTCCCACAGGGCTCGGCGCTTGGTTCGACCCTGTGGAACGACCCTGTGTTCTATGGCCAGATGTTGCGCTTGGATGTGGGAAGGCACGTCACGCTAATTGCCTATGCAGATGACCTGGCGATAGTGGTCCCAGCCCGCATGTAAACGGGTCTAGCAAAAACAAGACGCGGTTAGCAAAGTAAAAAAAAACTAACAGAAATGGGAGTGAGGCTTGCTGCTAGGAAGACAGAGATGATTCTATTAACCGGTTGTATAAAAGTTACCGAGGACGAAATAACAATTGAGGAAGAAAAAAAAGGGAAAAGGCTGTCAAGTACATGGGAGTATAAATTAATAAATATGTGCATATGACCACTCACATCCGGGAGATTTGTGATATCAAGCTTCTCGGTCCCTGATGGCGCTGGCAAAAGTGATGGCCAACGTGAGGAGTTCAAGTGTAAAGGATATAAAGATTTTGTACACTATCGTCCATTCTATTATAATGTATACAGCACCAATTTGAACACGTGAGCTTCGTTATAAATAAGTACTACAGAAACCTAATGCAATCAAGAAACAGGCGAACGGCGATTAGAATAACCTCAGCATACCGCACGGCATCCACACAAGTCATCCTTGCGATAGCGGGCCTGGGGAGCAAGGAAGGAGCCTCCACGCAGCAATGTGTTTGATTTCAAATTACCAAACAAATCTGTAGACGCATTGTGACGCCCCCTGGAAACGTCTCCACAAGAGACGGCTAATCCTTCCACCACCGAATCATCCAATGTCATGCACTGTCATGAAAACCACTCTCATGAAAATGACAAAAACAACGCAACACGACAAAAGGCTCTCCTTAGAGCCAACTTTGACTATAATCAGCATTAACATCGAGGAAATCACGAAAAACAAGCAGGACATACTCCCCAAGTTATGTCAAACTACAAATTGACGACATACAGTGTATCCAGGAAACACACAGAGATGAAAATTCGAGTAGACCGGCCGTTACTGGAATGAACCTAAGCATTGGAATCCCGCATAATAAATATGGAAGTACAATGTTCACTACGCCCTCCCTTGCCATTTCAGCGTTAGCAAAAAAATATCAAGACGACTGTAGCGGCAACGAGCCGTTCCATTTTTATTTCTTAGTTTTTCGAGGGCATTACAATAATTAACCAAATATTTACATAACCTAAAATAACGTTGTTTGTTATTGCAAGTTTCTTACAAGGCGTCCTCGTGGACGTCGTTTGCTGATAGGCGGTTTTGCTTGACAAACCGCCTATCAGCAAACGACGTCCACGAGGACGCCTTGCAACAAACTTGCAATAAGAAACAACGTCTACGGTAACGACTTTAACCGTCTACTAGACCTTAAGGAACAAATGCCGTAACAGCGATTGATAGGTGCAAACTGACACCGGCAACAACAACCTCTATGATGACGCCTTCAACCATCCACGAGGACGCCGGCAACTCAACGTCTGCGATAACGCCTTCAACCATCTACTAGACGTCCACGAACACAAACCGCAACAGCGACAACGATGACAAATTCAACCGTCTACCAGGACGCCAAGAACAACAAACAACATCTACGGTAACGACTTCAACGGTCGACCATACGTCAACGAACAAATGCCGCAACAGCGACTGATAGGTGCAAGCTGGTTTTGCTTAGGAAACCGCCTATCAGAAAACGAAGTCCACGAGGACGCCTTACAACAACAAACAACGTCTACGGTAACGACTTCAACCATCTAGCAGACGTCCACGAACAAACCCCACAACAGCGACAACGATGACGAATTCAACCGTCTACCAGGACGCCGACAACAACAAACAACCGTCTACGGTAACGACTTTAACGGTCTACCAGATGTCAACAAAAAAATTGGTGACCCCGACGTGATCGACAAGAGGAATTCGGTCACTACACGACATTGAAGCCCTTACGGTAAAAACTGGAAAACTTACAGTAACTTCTGTATCCAAACCACAAGAAAAAGACTACAGTTTTCAGAACAACTTTCTAACAACTTCCAGACAGAAAATACAAAATTCGTTATTGGCGATTTTAACACTATATTATGTGGGGATATGACCACAACGACTCATATGGATCTTGTTGAACAATGGGCTGAGTCAAACGATCTATCACTGATTCATGACCCCAAACTACCCTGCTCCTTTAATAGCAAGATATGGAAACGAGTCTACAACCCAGACCTTTGTCTCGCATCCGGCAATATTGAGCAACAGTGTACAAAGGTTGTCTACAACCCTATACCAAAGACTCAACATCGCCTCATTGGTATAAACTTTTACACCGCTATAAAAACACCAAGAATCCCATTTAGAAGACGTTTTAGCTTTAAAAAGGCAAACTTGTATGGTTTCACGAAAACCCTCGACAATGAAATCTATACAATCGAATCAACTCCAAACAACTACGACGTTTTTGTGGACTTGGTCAAGCGCACACCTACAGAACACATCCCAAGAGGTTGTAGACAGCAGTACATACCCAGAATATCAAACGACACAAAAAGCCTAATGGAACGATATAACAAGCTATATGAAGATCCTTTTAACGACGATATCATCGAATGCGGCTCAGCACTGCTAACCGAACTGAGCAAAGCAAGACAAACAAAGTGGCCGGAAACTCTGGAGAAAATGGACATAAGACATAGTAGTAAGATGGCTTGGAACACAATACAGAAACTAAGCGGCGATCCCATAGCACCGAAACTACTAAATGGGAAAACACAATAAAAAACAAGAGAAAATAATCAGGAAAGCTGACAACGGAACTAACCTGCTGGGCGAGGGTTTCACTATAAAAGAACTTAACCAAGCAATAAACACCATGAAAAACGGAAATTCTCCAGGGATAGACGGTATGTTTAGGGAACGGGTCAAACATTTCGGAGGGAAAACTAAAACCTGGCTACTGGCCTTTCTCAACAACTTTCTGAAATCATACACAATACCCAAAGTGTGGCGAAGAGCAAAGGTAATTGCCATACCCAAACCTGGAAAGAATCCCGACGTGCCAAATAGCTCCCGCCCAATATCACTGCTATGCCAACTCTTTAAACTCTTCGAACGGCTAATCCTCCAGAGAATTCAGAAACACATATACCCTCAGTTAATAACCCAACAGGAAGGCTTCAGACCTGGAAAATCATGCACTGGTCAGGTATTAAATCTCACAGAACGCATAAAGGAGGGATTTCAAAATAATAAAATAACAGGAGCTGTGTTCATCGATCACACCTACGATACAATAAACCATAAAACCCTGCTTATCAAAGTCTACAAAACCACAAAAGACTACTAACTAACGAAAGCAGTTCAATCAATACTCCAAAACAGAAGGTTTTAAGTAGAATTTCTAATTAAAAAAAGCGCTGGAGAATCCAAAGAAACGGTCTCCCACAAGTAAGTGTTCTGGGCCCCACTCTATTTAATATATACACCAATGAACTGCCTATAACAGAAAACGCCAAACACTGCGTGTACGCTGACGACCTATTTGTCAAAGTTCAAATTATAATATTCGAGGAGATAGAGGTAAGGCTGGAGGACACAATGGGAACTATGTCCAAATATTATCGAAAAAAACTTACTAAAACTGTACCCATGAAAAACCCAAGTAAGTGCTTTCCATTTAAATAGCCACGAGGCTCACAACAAACTAAACGTATCCTGGGAGGGCAAAGAAGAAAGAAACATGCTGAAACACACAAGCATCTCGGTGTAATCTTGGATAGAAAAATAACTTACAAACAGCACTGTTACAAAACCAGACAAAAAAGTAGTTGCTTTGCCTTGTACAAAAATTAGCCGGAAGCAAATGGTGCAAAATCTCAAGTCTTGAGAACATCCGCTCAAGGCCTCTGTTTTCTAACTGCGGAAAATGCCTGCCCAGTCTGGTGCAGATCAAGTCATGCAAAACAGTTCGACATCGCCTTAAACCAAACTTGTAGGATTATTACTGGCTGCATGAAACCAACACCAATCAGCCAATTGTACAAAGCAGCGGGCTTCGCAGAACCAAGTGAAAGAAGAATGGGTATAGAGCACCAAAAAAATTTAAGCAAACCTTCAACGATCGCCACGTCCTTTATGGCCAAGAACAGCAACGGAAAAGGCTAAAATCAAGGAAAAATTTTCTTCAATGTGCCACCGTGGAACCGTCGGACAACTTCCCTATCAACGAAAGCAGGGTTAAATTTGGACTGGAAGACATGGAGAACGCTAAACATAACACCAACCGGCGCGGCGTGTCACCCGTTAAAACAAACAAACAAAAGTAGAAAATTGAGGAAGACCAACAATGGGATGCCCTGCAACGTGTTCCATCGATGAGATGTGGATTGCAAATGAAAATGCCATAGACGTAGTAGCCCGGTACTGAACAGAAAAACTTTGAATGGAATGATTGCGGACTCAAAAAAGAAAAAGAAAGATGATAGCGAGGCCGCCGGCCGATTGAAAAGGGTGCAAAAGAGATGAAAAGCACAGCAAATGATGATGAATAATAGGCAAGACTCTTGGCAGATGGGAAGAACAGAAAAGGATGATGAATGATAGGCAGGAGTCTTGGCAGTGGGCACACAAAAATATTTATCAAGGACATGACAAGATGGAGTTACAGAGTTTGGGATTCAACCGACTACTACCTGACACAGGCGATGACGGGCCACGGGGTTTTCAGTAAGTACATTAAGAGCATTGGTAAACAAGACGACAGCACATGTTGGTATTGCGGGGCGGAGAAAGATAGCCCTCACCATACCATTTTCCACCGTCCGAGGTAGCCAACGTATCGAATTGACGCCAATAAGAGGCGTGGAACAAACGTGATGTCAAAAAACAAAAACCCGACTTAATGCACCAGGACGAAGAAAGGTGGAGTGCGACTACAGAGCTAATGAAGGAAATTATGCGACAGAAGAAAAAAGATATGAAAGGAATAACAAGAAGATGGAAGAATGGCCCAACTACCCACCCGAAGTAATGTTCACGGGGCTCCGGGTGGAGTGAAGATAAGGACCAGAGGAGGGGTTTTAGTGGGTATGCTGGCAAGACTTGACAGGTAAAACAAGGCGACAAGAGTAGACTAACAAGACTAGACTAACAAAACTAGACAAACAAAACTAGACTAACAAAACTAGACTGACAAGACTACCCTAACTACAAGATTAGGCTGACAAGACGAGACTATCAAGATTAGACTGATAAGACTAGACAGACAAGACTAGATTGACAAGCAAATTGTAAATGCTGACAGACAAGACGGAACAGACAAGATACGATACATAAGATTTGACAGATAAGACAAAACAGGACATACAAGATTCGACAGATAAGACTAGATAGACAAGACTAGACAGATAAAACTAGATTGACAAGACTACACTGACAAGATTGGACTAACAAGACTAGACTGAAAAAACTAAGACTGACAAGACTAGACAGACAAGACAAAAAGTAAATAGATTAGACAGACAGGACTAGACAAGATTATCTGTCTGTTATTGGCTGTGTAGACTAAATGATTCGACCTAGATATTAAAATTGATATTTCATGAAGTAGGTATAGTTTTAATGGAAAATGATAATATATATCATATCATAATATATTGATTAATTTATATTAGAACTGTAGATAAGATAAGCGTCTGCAATGAACTAGGGTGCGATCATTTAAAATCGATTAGCCCACTTTGAACGATAGTTACACAAAATCAATAGAATGCCATGGTATATAACGACTTATATACACTTATAGGTGAACATGGAGACGACCGTTACAAATAGTTTTTTAAAATGCTGTGAATTTGTACAATACTCGAAGCTTTTTTGTTAGTAATATGTGTTTCCCATGGGTTCGGGTATTTAGCCGGCAACATGTTTACGTTTGTTAATATTCTGTGCTCATTGAGTTAGTTTCGATATCGCGATCACGTCCGACAGAAGGTTTCGTCGCGTAAATTATGCATGTGCCGCATTTACACGTTCCGATTGATTTACACACATCGGGGTCGGCATTTTCCGCCGCCGGAATTATTTACGGCCGAAACGTGAAAATCAACGATTCCAACTGTTATCTCCTGCGCTGTTATTTTCTTTCAGAAGGTATTATGACTGACAGAAAGCGAGTCATCCTTCCAAGAAACACCTTTCGTTGGACCGGAAGCTGCATCAAACAGCGGAAACGGCAAGCAGCCATCCACCGCCGGAAACGCAGGCATTCCATTGTTATTTAGGGCACGGCACCAAAAGTATCTCGCATTAATCGCGACGCGACGCCGAGAACGCTTTTATATCCAGCCATTAATCATTCATAAAATACATTTCGCGGAAAAGTCTGTAAATAAGACAAAACGCAAGACGGAATGGTCCCTTTTTATAGATTTATTAAAGCAGTCGGGAATAAATCTAATAAATTGTTTGTGTTACAAGTGTGTCGGGTACTGACGCCGCCGTTTCCGGCGTCGCGACGCTGCATGTGTTTTTTTTTGCTAACGTCGACGAAGATTAGGCCGTACACTTGTTATGCAATCGGGCACTTGTAAACACAAGGCTTCGAGTCAACCCCATTCACGGAAACACACGAAAAAAAAATATGCTAATTGAGAAAAGTACTTTCAGGCACGCTGTAAACGCCACAAACCGCAATTAAATATTTCCAGAAAGAGAAATTTTCACAACTAAAATCCTTTACTTCAACTCCAACATAAAAAAAGTCTCTGTGCATTGAATTTCTTTCGCACATCCCGTGATCAAGGGATTTCGTTTATTTATATTGCAAATTATATCAACTTCTATGAATAGCATTTTCACAACGTTTTTCCTTTTGGCATTTCATAATTGAAAAACGTCCATTTCAAATTAAAATTAAATTTCTTTAAATTATATTTCTTTCTTCGAACTTAATTAATGTTTTAACTTAATTAATGTGCAACGCGTTAGTTTGATAAGCATTTAACCATTTAAGGCCTACTGTCCACGGAGGCGTTATTTGGCGAATGCTTGCAAACCTACAAATGACGAAAGGCGTCATTTGCATCTTAGATACGTCCACGCAATCTTCATTCATTCGTCACGCAGCAAAACGGTTTATTTTAGCTCTCAAGTTTAACAACGCGGAAGCATGTTTTTATTTCACTTCCCTTTTTTGGCCAAGTCTAATCTACATTCGTACTGTTCGTTGAATTATAGAAATAATCCCGTCCTAATCGGCCCAAAACAAAATGATCGGCCTGAATGCAAATTCGTAGTATATCTAAACGTAGATATTCTTCATAGGATAACGGGAATTTACCTTATCATAAAAGTAATCCCTTGTTGGATTTAATTCTCTCAAGTTTAGCGACGTGGAAACACGTTTTTATTTCACAGCGAAAACGTCATCGAGCGATGATGAAGACGTGATTGCAACATACAATTATATTATAAGGCGACGATACAGATACAGATTGTATTGGTTTCATCCACCATTTATTGCAAAAAAACATTAATTGCAGATTATTTGTTGTGGCAAGAGAGCTATCGGAAGATGATTTCTATGTCCAATCATTTTACCTAATAATTAAAAATACCTACCGAATATTAGTATCTATTTTTGAACCTTTAATACAAAAATAAATACTGTAATGCGAGATTGTGTCAACCCGGAAAAAATTATACTTAACATAACTTTGGGGAAAGTTGTAAACAGCTTTTTGTATGTGTATAGTATTTATTGTTAAAAAATTAAAATAAATCAAAGTTAAATAAGGTAGAAAACGCTTTATTAATAAAACAGAGATTACCGGGAAAATAAATTTATATTTTCCGTTTCCTGGGAAAAAATATACGGGAAAAGATACTCTCTAGTCGCTACACGTGTTTTTGCATCTTCGCAGCATGGCATTTGTAGTGGCAGGCTGCAGCACGAGCTGCATGACGAAAGTCTGACGATATGTATGACGATATAAATGTGAAGATGCCGCACCGTGGACACGCTTTCGTCCCTTACCACGCAAAATGCAAACCAGCAGCACAAAACTGTAAAATGATGATGTGCCTAATTCGTGCGGCTACGTGGATAGTAGGCCTAACTTAAAGTGACCGCATTTTCATTGAGACAAACCGGGACAAATGGGATGAAATGAGAATTATAATTAATTTATTTATGAAAGCAGACCAATAATTCAAAAAAATATATATTATCTACTCACACACCAAAAGAACACATTAATAAATACATTCTTGTATGTGAAAGATGCCATTATTATAATCGTGTGTGAGAAATTGTGAAACAAAAAAAAAATTGTGCACAAATTCTGTGTAAAAGTCCAATGTAAATCAAATGGAGTTTGATTATTAAACGATTTCTGTTTGCTGTTACTATGTCAACAACGTGCGTCACTAAACAAAAAACATAGGCATAGTGAAAATAAATTTTCTGACGTATATTCAAATTTGAAATAATTTTTCTTATTTTAAATAAAGAAGTCTCGGCATCTCGGTCTGGATTTATCTGGCTCTAATAAAACTTAACCATAACCTAAACTAGATTAAATCTGCTCATTGCGATTAAACCACTCGCATTCTGCTCGTGCTTTAACCTTCGCAACTGATGCACGAAAGCCTTGTGAAGAAGGCTTTTGTGCATGAGTTGCGAAGGTTTCACTTGTATCATAAACCACTATTACACTCATATACTCGTCTATAAACGGAAATACTCGTCTTATAAAATGGACGGAGTTATTGCTTCATTTTAAACAAAACAATATTCCTCATCAAAAAAATTTGAAAGAGGAAACCAGACTGAGAGGCCAAGATTTCTTTGATTCAAAATAAGAAAAATTAATTAAAATTAAAACGTCAGAAAATTTATTATAACTAGGTCTCTGTTTTGTGTTTACTGACGCAAGTTGTTGCCGTAGTGACAACAAACAGAAATCGTTTAATAATGAAACTCCATTTGATTTACATTGGACTTTTACGCACGATTTGGACCTAACTTTTTCACGCGATTGCATTAATGGCATCCTTTACATACAATAATGTATTTTTAAATATGTTCATTTTCTAGATATTGTATTGTGTTATAGTTGAATATTCAAAATTATAATTTTCTTTTCATTCACACCTATCTGAAAAAACCTTGTTTATAAACAAGGGTACAAAAACTAATTTACAATTTGTGATATTATATATAAGTATAACTAGCAACCTCATCAGACGTTGTCCTGTCCTAAAAATTAAAAAAAAGCTGGAATCTGAGCACAGCGCCTCCTCCTGAGCCCAACTGTAAATTCAAACTATCGAGATTCCCACTCAAACACACACACACACACAATTTAATCAAAATCGGTTCAGTAGAAGACATCATACGATGTCCTAATCTTACATACTAACCTAACATACCGGGTTCAATTGTAAATCTAAACCATCCAAAGACATATTAACGTTGCACGACCACTGTTTCAGAGATCTTTCTGCGTACCTACCATACGATGCACCTGAACCACCTCCTACCGCAGAATTGGTGCGCCTGGTGAAATACTTCGCGGTTTCCAATCTCCAGATCCTGGTGGGGATAGATGCCAACGGCCAAAACGTAGTATGGGGGAGCACCAAAACCAACAAAAGAGGTGAGTCTTTGCTTAGATATTTAGTGTCCACGAATCTGGCAATACTGAATGTCGGTAACAGGCCCACCTTTCAATCAAAACGACGGAAAGAGGTTATTGATATGACTTTGGCGTCCTTATATATAAGTGCACTAGTGAGAAAGTGGTATGTGTCCGAAGAACCGTCGTTGTCGCACCATCGATACATCTTTCTGGAGGTCAACGCTGTTGACAGGACAGAGGTTGTGTATCGTAATCCACGCAAAACTGACTGGGACCACTATAAGGAAGTGCTGAAGATACATACAAGTGTGTTAAGTTCGAACATAACCAGTCCGCATGATATTGAAGAAACCTCCACTCTACTTCAGGAGGCTATAATAAATTCTTATCATGACAGCTGTCCTCAAGTTAAGCCAACCAGGAAACGAGAAGTAACCTGGTGGAGCAAGGAACTTAAAGAAAAGAAAAACAAAACGAGAAAGCTCTACAATAGAGCTCAAAAGACAGGGATGACCGAAAAGGGATGACCGAATATACGGCTACACTCACTGATTATAACAAATCTGTACATCCGGCAGGTACTATCAGAAAACCAAACGGAAATTTCACAACCAATGGGAAGGAAACCATGGAAGTTTTACTCCAAGCTCACTTCCAGGTTCCTATGTGATCGACCCAACAATGGATAATCCTGACTGTCATGCTGTACGCTCTCAAACAAGAGGGACGAGGTGTGACTGGGAGGTGTCCAAGAGGGTTGTCACAAATGAAAGAATTGAATGGGCCATAAATACCCTTAACGCCCTTCTGTGGCAGGGGAGGGAAACGCTGGTGACAATACTGATCAAGCTACAAGCTATACAGGGCAAGTCTGGAATCAGGCTATGTGCCCACTCCCTGGAGGCAAGTAAAAGTGGTATTTATACAAAAATCCGGGCGTCTAGATTACACCCAGGCTAAAGCGTATAGACCAATAAGTCTAACCTCCTTTCTATTGATAACTTTAGAAAAACTGGTTGAAAAGCATCTGAGGGAGACCTGCTTGTTAGACAGGCCCCTACACTCTAATCAGCATGCCTATCAACCAGGAAAATCATGTGAATCTGCTCTACACCAATTAGTAGTTAGAATAGATAACACACTATAAAACAAGGAATTGGCGCTTGGTGCCTTCCTTGATATAGAAGGTGCGTTTGACAACACCTCCTACGACAGTATAGCCAATGCAGCCCGCAGACATGGTGCAAATAAAACATCAATCAGATGGATTAAGTCCATGCCACAGGGTAGAAATGTTGAGGCTACAGTAGCTGGTGACACAATGCGGGTAGCTGTCATCAAGGGGTGTCCTCAGGGTGGGGTTCTATCTCCACTCCTTTGGGACATGGTTGTTAATACCCTGCTTGTATCACTAAATAATAAAGGATTTTACACCCAAGGCCATGCGGATTACATAGTCATCCTCATCAGGGGTAAATTTCCCTCTATAATAGCAGCGCTTATGCAAGAAGCACTGAACGAGGTGGAGAGTTGGTGCAGGGGGGTCGACCTTCGGGTCAATCCCTAAAAATCCACTCTAGTACCATTCACTAGAATGAGAAAAACGGATGGGCTAAAGCCCCCATTTTTCTATAACGAACATCTAAAGGTAAGTGATGAAGTCAAGTATCTAGGTGTAATCCTGGATGCCAAACTGACTTGGAATCAACACCTCAAGAAAGCTACCAACAAGTGTAAAATGGCACTAATGATGACCAAAAGAACACTTGGAAAATCATGGGGACTAAAACCAAGCATGGTATACTGGCTATACACTATGTTAGTTAGACCCATTCTTGACATATGGCTCCACAGTATGGTGGACCAAAGTGAAGCAAAAACAGGCCATCAGAGAACTCTCCTATGTTCAAAGACTGGCCTGTTTAGCAATCACGGGAGCGATGAAAACCGCCCCATCTGCAGCTCTGGAGGTGATCCTAGGCCTTCCTCCACTGGATATCTTTATCATGGGCGAGGCAAGGATGATTGGATGCACATGGGAATCTCTGGCGAGGTCAGGACACACCATGATAACGAATGTCATATCAGAATCGTACCTCAATATAGAAGGGGATTCGATGCCCAAAAGGCTGTCATTCGATCTACCCTTCAAAACACATCTACGATGGACAGAAGGCAATCAAATAACCACTTGCCAAGGAGAACTGAATTGGTATACAGACGGCTCCAAGAAGGACAGTGGTACTGGCGCAGGAATCTATAGACAGTCCCTGGGGTGCAGCCTATCTGTACCCCTTGGGACACATGCCACAGTATTCCAAGCAGAAATACACGCTATCATGGTCTGTGCCCGTGAAAATTTGAGAATGGACTACAAAAGTAGAAACATCCGCATTTTCACGGGCAGTCAGGCTGCGATCAATGCTCTAGCGTGTCACGAAATCAAATCCAAGAAAGTTTGGGACTGTCTTCAGGACCTCAAAGCCCTGGCAAATCATAACAAGGTCACACTCGCTTGGGTGCCTAGCCACACGGGACTGGTGGGTAATGAAATGGCAGATAAGCTAGCAAAATATGGAGCCTGTAAGGCAAACATCATTCCTGAAAGCAAATCTGTAAATGGGTAGCAACTAAGCACCGTCTACAGTGGGTCAATTTGAATGGTATGACACACAGCAAACGAATGTTAGTAAACCTATCGGAAACTCTAACTGCTGAAATCCAGCAACTACCAAGGAAGCAGATCGCAATTGTGGTAGGCCTTGCAGGACACTGCCCACTACGAGAACACCTGCATAAAATGGGTATCTGGAAGGATGAACCTTTATGCAGGTTATGCTATGACGAGGACGAAACTGCCGCCAATATAATCTTCCACTGTGAAGTAATTGCAAGTATGAGACACAAGCTTGATATTACAGCTGAGAGAGTCCCCGTGAAAAACATGGCACAAAGAATCCTAGACCTAATAAAGGGACTGGATCTATTTGCATGAACGAAACAATGTGGGGAAATACAATAGGCCAATGGGCCGCAGTGTTTTAAGGGCTAACCCCCCTGGATCCACATTGGTTAGAAGAAGAAAAAATCTAAAGACCCACTCAAATACATATAATAAATTTCATCAAAATCGGTCCACGAGAACCTGGCATATAATGTCCTAACCTTGCCTACTAACCTAACCTACCGGGTTCAATTGTGAATATAAACAATCCAGGGACCCCCTCAAATACATTCAACAAATTTAATCAAAATCTGTCCAGCAGAACCTGGCATAATACGATGTCCTAACCTTGCCTACTAACCTAACCTACCGGGTTCCATTGTACATCTAAACCATCCAGCGGCCTATACTGAAACACATACAACAAATTTCATCAAAATCGGTATATAGAACGCGGCATAAGTTGTCCTAACCTAACCTAACCACCGTATCCTATTTTAAATTTAAACCATCCAGGGATCCACTCAAACACAAAACACTGTATAGCCTGTTCTATCTTGTCTGGTTTGTCTACTCTGGTCTGTCTAGTCAAAATCAAATCAAATTAAAATCTATTTATTTCATTATTTAGGCATAGACATTGTAGAGATGTGTTTTTTGCACATTTAAACTTCTCTCGGTACGATTCTCTAAAATTTAGTTTGAACATTATACTCATAGCTTGTATTTGGATTCTAAAAAGATTTTTGCAATCTTTTTTCGCCCCCCAAAGCATGGTAATGCAAAGCTTTTTGCAACACTTCTACTGAATACACCTAAGATAGAAGTGGTCTAAGATCTTACCTAGTCTTATTTAGTTTGAACTTTTGGTAAGCTAAATGGTTTCTCCATCTCCAATCTGTCAAGTCTCATGCAAAAGTATTCCTAGTAGTCTTACCGATTTTTTCACTTCAAAAAAGGTCTCTCTTTACAAATACAGAGGTCAGGATATTGACTCAAACTTATTTTGGTCTTGAAAATTATGATGTTTCTATTGTCATTGTTGATGACTAGACGATTCATATTAAACCATTTTGAAATACGATTCATTGCTGACATGCAATTTAGCTGAACTTCTTTCATAGCTTGGTTTAAAAGTAAAAGACTAGTGTCGTCAGCATAGCTGAACATCTCGAAATTCGTATCTTCTATAGATGACGAAAGAACATTAACATACAAGGTGAATAAAGCAGGATACATAATACTCCCTTGCGGAACACACGTCTTTAATGTCCTCGTTTTGTTTTAATAGCTACCATGAGTAGTTTATAACTTGATTAAGACATTATCCAACCTAGCGCAATTTAGATTCCATATTTTTCTATTTTATCCAACAAGATGTTGTGGTCTACGTCTCAGAGTTATGTAGAACCCAAAAAACTTTCTTAATTTAATTCAATGTCAGTCGTGGTGTTTGCCAGTGAAGTAGTTGTTTTTAAGAAAGTTTGTTAAAAAAGATTAGTTATACAAATGATGATAACTTTGTTGACGATATGTATACAATAATTTCCTAGTAATTATAATCTTTGAAGAAAAGATACAAATTCTACTATTTAGTATCATACGGTTACTAGAGATCGGCCAGAATACACAAAGGGATATTTTAATAATCGAGTTGTGTGTTGATATAACTAATGTACTGAAAACATGCCGACCCCACACTTTTCCGTTTAATAAACCCTTGCTTGCAGACGCTGTTCTGTCTGCCTAGTCTTGACAAGACCAGAGAGACAAGACTAGACCGACAATAGTTGTAATAACTCAAATTGTTTGTTAATTGGTTCCATTTGTCATTAATCAAGCGCAAATTATAGCTAATTCTAGTAAACGTTAACGGCGGGGTCTAAAGATATAATTAGTTTAGTATATTGCACGCCTAGTACTTATAAACTAAACTAATATAAACTTCAGTTAGATGGACACTTCAGCAAAATTTCTCATTACGAAGTTATTATTAATCTGGACATTAATCAAGTAATTTATGGGATTGTCTTTAGCAACTTAGATAAAGTAATAATTAAATTCCTACTTTGAGAAGCAGGAAGAGCAAGACAATACACAATATAAAAGAAACAAAATTGAAGCTAACTATATATTTTATGTTGGCATTGTTGCTGATATAATGATTATAGATTATTGAGTGGCCGTCGTCGCCGCAGCATTGCCGTCGGCATGAAATTTCGTGGCGGCATCGACTTATCGACAGCCACTAATCATAGCGGACGCTGTGATATATGATGCAGCAATTGATCATTCGAGACGCATGATACATCAAACTCGACCACGAAAGCCACACAAAAAAGATATTGATACCTTCTTGCGCTGTTCTCACACAAACAATATTACTTTCGGATTTAATTGCCTGGAAGCACATTCATTTCGAATTCAACGTCGTTTTTCACGTAAATTATTCTGGCAAGGGAATTATTCTGGAAAGAAATTTTAGACCAAGTTAGATATTGATCCATATACGCTGTTACATTTTGTGTTAATAGACCGATAAATCTTAATTTACAAGCTAGAATAGATTAGACAATCAAAATTTCAGAAGCTAAACAACAATAATATATTAACATTAATGGTCAATATCATTAATGTCAGTATATTATTGTTTTTTTTTGCTTCTCAAATCTTGATTGTCTAACCTATTCTAGCTTGTAAATTACGACGTATCTGTCTATTAAGACAAAATTTAACTGCGTATATGGATCAATATCTAACGTGATCTAAAATTTCTTTTCAGAATAATTCCCTTGCCTGAATAATTTAAGTGAAAAACGACGTTGAATTACTTTTATTAATATTGCTCATTATTGATATTGCATTAGCATTTTCTGTTCAGAAAAAGAAAATGAGTGCTTGAATAATGAGGTATTTTAGAGCAACGAGCAATTAAACAGGTGGTATGGGCTAAATCTATGTTTGAGGCAAATATTGTTAATGGCGTGATCAAAATTAATTCATGTAAGCCGCCTGTGTGAAAGCTACATCGTTGTCGGTTCATCAATGTGTGTGAATGTGTTTAACTATGGGTCGGCTCCCACTGTCTACTATTATTGTCTTAGAAAGTTGGTGCTAATTTTTTCCCTACATTTTCACTTTAGTTCAACATAAAAATACTACACAAACATGATTAGACAAACAATACAATACAGATAAGACTCGATAGACGAGACTTGAGAGAGAAGACTAGACAGAGAAGACTAGACAGACGAGACTAGACAAGCAAAGCTAGACAGACAAGACTAGACAGACAAGACTAGTCGAGTCGAGTGCGAGCAGTTAAACGCGACACATGTGCTTAGCTGCGACAGCAAAGTTTAATTGAATATTAAATCCAATATCATTAAAATTATTTAAAAATATAATATTATTACTCACAATGCAACGCGAATTAAGATCGAGAGCGCAAACCGATAAGAACTGTGATCAAGAAATCATAAACATAACGCCCGCTGAACTAAAGGAAATCATTTGTAACCTTATTAAAAGGGAAGTAGTGCCTCTACATATTCAAATGGCTAGTTTATGTGAAAATATAACAAATTTAAGTGCCCAAATAATAGCATTAAAAGAAGAAAACTTAGAGCTGAAGAATGCGGTGATTAAAGATATAAACGTATCCAGTGAACCCAGACAAAAACAATGCGTTGAAAAAACACCTCGGCGCGATAAAGCAGTAAATCAGCCGGTACCCGCAAAAAACATCAACAAATCCCAGGAATCTGTGTTTGAAAATGAAAACGAAAATGGTTCTATAAATGAAGGGACATGGGAAGTTCAAAACAAACAGAAAAGACGAATAAGGCGTTCCAATATTATAGTAGGGACTAACTCAGAGAAGACACATATCAGGGCTGTTACAAGATTCGCACACGTGCATGTCTATCGCTTAGAGCCATCACTAACGGAAGCGGATATTACAAATTATTTACAAAATAAAAGATTTAACATTGTTAGATGTAAAAAACTACAGGCGAAACATCCGGAAGAGTACTCTTCGTTTAAGGTTTCGGTGCCTATCGAAGACCTGGAGGAAATCAACAAACCCGAAACCTGGCCCAAGAATACCTGCGTTAACAAATTTTTTTTAAGGCTGGAAAATTTACAACAAAGGAAGTAAAGCAACAGGGTCTCATCGAGGTCGTTCAAGAGCAAAATTCTAGCAACTACAAAAAGGAGACAGAAGTAAGCATAATAAGTCTGAACACTAGATCATTAGGTAACTCTGTAAACCTTATAGAGCATATGCTAGAAAAAAATTATCATTGCGAATACCTAATTTTAACCGAGCACTGGCAGAGTATTGAACTATTAGACATTATTCAAATAAATAACTTCCATCTAGCTACTTGTTTTTGTCGCGAAAAAGGAAAACACGGTGGAGTTGCAATATATTGTCATCGACTGAATTACAAAGCCAGGACTGATATTAATACTCATTCTGAACTATCAGTGTTCGAATGCGCTGCAATTGAAACAAAAATTAACAATAAAGCTACAATTATCATAGGCATTTACAGAGCGCCTTTAACAAATGAGACGCAGTTCCTAAACAAACTCCTTATCCTCTTAAGTAAAATCATTCAAGAAGATAAACAGTTCATCATTACGGGTGATTTTAACATTGATACCTTAAAATACTCAAAAGGCAGTAGACAACTAAAATCTATTTTGGACTCATTCAATACTGTGTTAACGATTAAGGAAACTAGTCATCCAAGCTCTAATACATGTATAGATAATATTGCTGTGCATACAGACATGAGATATATAGCGGAGGCCTTAAACTACAACATATCAGACCATCTTGCGCTACGCATAATTTTTAAATCTGATGTTATACAAACTACATTTAGACGTCGCAGAAACTTTAATGGTGAAAATATGATGAAATTTAGGGAAAACCTTGCCGCAGAAACTTGGGTGGGAGTGTATAATAATACTGAAGTGGACATACAGTGTAAATATTTCATAGAAACTGTCAAATCGCATTTTAATGAATGTTTCCCGTTTTCATTTACTAATAATAAACAATTAAAAAGGAAAATCTTCTGGAACGAAACTGTGGAGAAAATAAAGAAAAGAGTGGATCTGTTATACGTTTTATCACGATCGAATTGTGATCTTAAACGCATCTATAATCGAACGAGAAGGAAATACATTAGTGTCTTAAAGCAGCATAAAAAGATGTACTACCAAAGAAAAATCCAAGGATCTGAAAATAAAATAAAGGCTACGTGGGAAGCAGTAAAAGAAATTACCCAACTCAAAACTCAACGTAAACCATTAAATAACGAACTCGGACCGGAAATCTCCCCAGAGAACTTAAACAATTTTTATGTTGATAGGCCCATACAAATGACTGAACACTTAAACAAATTTCCGTATGAAGATAAAATCCATAACAATCCGCATACAATGTTTTTAGAACCAACGTCTGAAGAAGAGATACTCGAGACCATAAAAGACTTAAAAAACTCGAATAGTACTGGAATTGATGAAATCTCAACAGCGTCAGTAAAATTTGCTGCGACTGAAGTAACGGAACCACTGACTCACATCATAAATAATGCATTTGAACATGGAATTTTTCCAAAAGTTCTGAAGGTCTCGAAAATTACTCCCATTTTTAAAAAAGGTAACAAAACCGATATGAACAACTACAGGCCAATCAGCCTACTATCGCCTTTTGCAAAAATCTTGGAAAAATTGATCTGTAAGAGATTATTATGTTTCATAAATAAATACCAACTTATTAGCCAGCATCAACACGGGTTCATTAAAGGCAAGAATATTGACACAGCCTGCTTCCATTTTTTCAAAGAAATTATGCAACAGCTAGAAGCACATGATATTTCATGCGGTATACTCCTGGACTTATCAAAGGCATATGATACAGTCGACCATTCTATCTTAATATCGAAACTACAAAGATATGGAATCAGGGGAATAACATCAGAATTTCTTGCACAATATCTCGAAAATCGGATACAAATAACACAAATGTGGACACCAGAAGGTTATATCACATCCACACCCAGGACTATCAATATGGGGATTCCCCAAGGCAGCACGTTAGGACCGCTTCTTTTCACACTGTACATAAATGACCTACCAGAATTAAGTTTAAAAAACGCAAACAGTACTTTAATAAATTATGCCGATGATACTAGTATATTAATAGCGAACAGATCAATAGAGGACTCTATAATGAATTTCAAGTCTGTGATGACAACTATGACCACATGGTTTAATATTAACAACTTAGTATTAAATAAAGAGAAAACCAACGTCATTTACTATAAAACAAAAAGAGACACAAGAACCTACAATAATGAATTTGCATTTGAGGATAATACATTAAAACTTCAACAAGTCGTTAGACTACTGGGACTATACATAGACGAAAACCTGGACTGGACTCCACACATAATGAACTTAACAAAACATCTGAACAGAGCAGTATATGCTCTAAGAATACTTAAAAGGTACCTAAATAGGGATATCTTAAGGATTGTGTATTTCTCCAACTTTTACAGTCATCTCAGATTCGGCATAATGTTCTGGGGCAACGGAACATTAGTATCAGATATTTTTAAAATTCAAAAGGCCGCCATAAGAACCATTTACGACTTAAATTACACGGAGTCTTGCAGAGGTAAATTCAGAAGTGCCAAATTATTAACGACTGTCGGCACTTATATATATGAAGCGCTATTATTTCTATTTAAAAATAAAAGTCTGTTTGATCAATATCGTATTGACAACACTACGAATACAAGAACCAACAAATTGAATTACAATATTCCTTTTCACAGACTTACCATGTCAAAAAGGTTACCACCATACAGTAACATAGATTTATTTAATAGATTGCCAAAGGCAATAAAATTGGTAGCAACGTTAAGCGTTTTCAAGAAGCAGGTTCAATACTTACTGATTGATATAGAGCCGTACTCCATAGAAGAATACTACATAGGAGTAAGGGCCAACTAAAGTTAAAGCTAACCGACAAATTTCATTTAGTTACAAATGTTCACAATATATGTTCTCTTTTTAAATGTATTTGTTATATTTTGTAGCTTATATAATGAAATAAATAGTTTGATTTGATTTGATTTGATTTGACTAGACAGATAAGACTAGAGAGACAATCCATGAAAACACATTAATATTTTTAGATGACATCGATGGATTAATTCTACAGAATTTAGAATTATCAAAAGAACGCGTAAGCAGAATGTAGACTTCAACGTAATTTCCATGAGAAAAAAGCTCTCAGCTACTTTAAAATCGCGCCTAAAGTTGAGTTTTCCTAAATGTTAAGACATTTCAAAATGTTGTTAGTGTTAAAAAGCGACATTTATCTAGACATTCCCTAACCTTATTTCCGTCAGTCAACTTTATTTCCGACTGAAAAAGATCTAATTGTAAGTTACTCGCGTTTTGTTTCAAATTTAATGTTCGATATAAAATAATATTTCGACAGCAATAAAAATATCGCTTTCTAGACGAAAGCAAGCATTTATTCCCCACTTCCAAGAAAATCTTTCTCAAGATCCAGCTAAAAGAAATCCGTCAATTAATATTTATTTTCTCCGCGCTGAATTTCCTAGGGACTGATTCCAAAGGGATCCACGTTGTTTCACTGCTCGAATTAAATTATTTACTCAACACTAAATCTCTGCTTTAAAATCTACCAACCACCTAAGTGATTTCCTCTTACAAATATAAAGGCTTATATATATATATATATATATATATATATATATATATATATATATATATATATATATATATAGGCGTCCTGTTTGTGTGTTTGTGGAGCATGTGAACGTATGTGCGGACTTGGTGTAAACTTATCTCGAACAGATGCCCGATTCACAGAGCACAAATCCGAACAATAAACAGCACGATTAATAACGTCGTGCGGAAAAGGTACCGCAAACAGGAATCACAATCAGTTAGGTACATAAATGGACATTTGAACAAGGCCTACTTCTGTCCTGCCCCTGAATTTAGTTGGAAGAACAAAGAGTAAAAATTCACTTTCATTCTCTTGCCGGTTCAGCGTTGCTTTGTAGATGTGGAATGTTCTGTCCCACAATACTTTTATTGACTGGATAAATAGATTTTGTTATTAAAATTTTTATTAAAACGTAACTTTCATTATTTAGTGGCAATAAAATATCATATCATATTATATAGGGTTATATCATATTATATTATATATCATATTATATAGGGTTTTTCATTATGAAGTGTCATTTTTAATTTTATAAAAACTATTTTTTACTAAAAACGTGACTATATTTTTATTTCAATTTCAGGTAAAAACTCTCCGTCTACTTGTGAAACACGATATCACTTAAATGGCCGCCAGGGCTGCCGTTACAAATTTCCATTCTTTGGAAGAAATGCTGCATCGCTCTGCCGCACATTGGTTGCTCTATTTCGCGAATAACTTTATCCTTGAGCTCTTCAATTGTTACAGGATTATTGACGTAGACTTAGTCTTCAACGAAGGCCCACAGGAAAAAGGTCTAGCGATGTTAAATCACACGACCTAGCCGACCAGTTGATGTCTCCTCTTCGCGAAATAACACGTCCGGGGAATCGCTGACGCAATAGTGTTATTGCTTCTCCCCTTATATGGCTTGTAGCCCTGCCCTGCTGAAAACAAGACATCAGCTACGTCCATCTCGTCGAATATTGGCCACAAAAAGTCTGCAAGCATCGTACGCGCATTGACTGTAAGAGTTTAACCTTCATCATTCTCGAAAAAATATGGCCACATCACACCACCGGCCCGAAGACCGCACCAAACTATAAATCGTGTTGGATAAAGTTCCTCAACGATTAAACGAGGGTTCGTGGAGCCCTAGATCCGACAGTTTATTTACGAAGCCAATTAAACGGAAATAGACCTCGTCGCTCAGGTTGATATCTGTATTGAATTTTCACTATTTCTATTCTTTGTTGAAACCATTTTCGTAAATGGAATAGTTTTTAACTGTCAAAAATAACTTTAAAATGACACTTCTTAACGGAAAACCCTGTATTGCATATGAAAAACCTTTCAATAAAGTACCACAAAATTAATTATATAATTTTTATAGCATTATGATTGCCAGCCTTAATTTGGAAAACCTTGATTTACATCTAATTTAACTTTGAGAAGAGCATACGTCTAATTCAGTGGTTCTCAAACTGAGTGCCACAGCACCCTGATGTGCCGCGAGCGTATGCTTGCGGTATGCGAGCGGTGTCGCAGCAATAATCAAGAAATGTTCAAAAATGTTAAAAGAAAATTACATGAGAAGGTAAACGAATTTGAGTTTCTACTTTGATTTCTGAATTATAGACAATTGGTGAAAATCTGGATCTTTAAAACGGAAAGGTGATGAACTCATTGAAGCTTCTGAAGCGACTGATTCAATGACAACCTGCATCGTCGGAGGAGGCGAAATATCCCAGCAGACACCTGCGAGTCTAAATCATTCAAGTTCGTCTGCCTCAGTTCGTGAAAACGCAACTCACGACCAAAAGATAATCCTAGCAAAATAAGGAAATATGATCCTAGCTACTTCACATTGTTTGGCTTTGTTTCTGTTAGGAACGAATAAGCACCTGAACGGCAATGCATTATCTGTCATAAAATTGTTTCTAACAGCTGCTTGGTTCCATCCAAATTAAAAAGGCATCTCGAATGGAATCAATCTGATTTAGTACATAAAGGTGTAGAAATCTTCAAACGTCGCGCTTTATATCTTCAGGCAGGATCATCCATGGTGGAGAGGATTTTTAAAAATGAAAACGCAACTGAAGCTTCATTTATTGTTCACACATAGCAAAACCTGTAAAGCCCCATACTATTGCCGAGATACTGATTAAAAATTGCGCGAAGGATGTTGAAAGTTGCTTTTTAGGTTCAGACATGGTCAAGAAGATTGATACCGTGCAGCTGTCAAATAGCATATAAGCAAACGAATTCATACAATTTCAGAGTCTATGGAGGACGAGCTCATAAGAAGGTTGAAAATTTGCATTTTTTTAGTTTTCAGTAAATGAAAGTACCGGCGTAGCGGGACTTGCTGTTTTTCTTGTGTTTGTAAGGTATCCATTGGAGAAGCAAATAGAAGAAGAACTTTTGATGAGTGAATTGCTTGAATTTACACCACTGGCGAGGAAATTTTCAAAGTTAGCGACAAATATTTAAAGAAAAATGATTTGAAATGGAAAAAGTGTGCTGATATTTGCAGCGATGGATCGGCTGCAATAGTTGGAAAAGTAAAGGGAGCCGTTTCTACAATGAAGCAAGTGGCAGACAATGCCACCAGCAGCTACTGTGTCATACATCGACAATCTCTGGCAACTAGAAGGATGCCGCAAGATTTAGAAGTCGTATTGGATAGTGCTTTGAAGATAATTATTCATGTTAAGAGCCACCCGCTTCTAGCACGTCTTTTAAAACTTTCCGCCGAAGATCTGGGTATGGATCACTTCCACCTTTAAGCCAGACTATTTGAACTAGAAGGTGCACTAGTACTAACATTTGGACTAACATTTACAGAAGAGCTTTTATCCAACAATTCACTAATGTCGATTGACTGATAAAATTAGGATACCTTTCCGACATCTTTGAAAAACTAAATGAAACCACCACTTCTATCAATGTTGCATTCTCCACATACGCTTACAAAAAAAAACAGGTGCAGGAGCAAACTCTCTGTATCAAGTGATTTGAGGGTGTAATTAACCAAACTTTAGATAAACTTACGAAACTAAATCTTCCAAACTAAAGAATCTTCCATCAATCCAACAATTTCATTCATTCCATTAAAGACAATTGAGCATTAAATTTATATTGTTTCATTTTTATCTTCCTAAGTTTTCAAACAATTTTTAGGATAGCTGTGCCGCGAAATTTTTGTAGCCCGACAAGGGTGCCGCGAGATTTTTTTAGCTCGATAAGGGTGCCGCGGCAAAAAAAGTTTGAGAACCACTGGTCTAATTGTAATAAAATCTTTTGTCTCATTTTGATTTTGAAAAAATCTGTCTAATTCGATAAAAGTTGGTCTAATTTTCAATATACCTTTAGCCTAATTTTGATCAAATTTTCCTAATTTTGAACAAAATTTTGAAAAATCCTTTTGTCTAGTTTTTATAAAATGTATTGTCCAATTCTAATAAAATCTGTCCAATTTTGATCAAATTTTTCTTCTTCTTTAAGTTCTTACTCCTTTCAGGAGGTTTGAAATCATCAACGCAATTTTGATCTTAGATGTAACAACTCGGAATTGTTCATTGGAAGTTGTATTATACCATTCCCTCAGAGTACGCAGCCATAATAATACCGTACGGCGTAGATATCGTTGGTTTCGCCGATGGAGTTGATGGACAGGGCTAGCATGGCCATTAAAATTGTGAGTAATTGGCTGAAGGGCAAAAAGCTTAAGCTGGCAGCAGAGAAAACAGTAGCTGTCCTTCTTACTGGCCAAAGGAAGATAGGAGCTATAAAATTTAAAGTGAAAGAGGAGTCTATAACCCCAAAAACATACATGAAATATCTAGGGATAATTGGCAGGCAGCTCTCCTTCAAAGAACACATCAAACTTGTGACGACTAACCCTCTAAAAACAACCAAGGCCCTAGAAAAATTAATGCCTTAAGTAAGCGGTCCAAAAGGCAGCAAAACAAGAATGCTAGCTGTCGTGGTTCATTCTACCATCCTGTACGGCGCTCTGGTATGGGCTAACGCGATGGAAAAATATACATAAGAAGAATGCTAACTTCTCTCTAGCAAAAATAGCAATAAGAGTCTTCAACACATATAGGACGATATCAAGAGATGCAGTACTCGTGATAGCTGGTATCTCGATGGAGCAAGAAATGACTCAACATGGACAAAGAAGAAGGAAAAACGCTAGGGCAAAAACGAAAAATGGCAAAGAACGTGCAGCAATTCTAAATTTTAGTCGTGGACTAGGCTTCTTATCCCACATATAGTACCACGGGTAACAAGACAAAACGGGGAGGTTAGCTATCATATGTGGTGTGGTCGTGGTTATTTTAATAAATACACCTGCAACACCAGCAGCACAGCAGACAATCTGTGCATAGACAATCTGCTGCATACATATTGTCTATCACACTATTTTTGATTGCGATAATGCTGGGATCGCCTGCCTACTGGGCGTACTCTGAGGACATGTTACAAAACATAATCAGCGCTAAAGTGAAGGACGAAAGAACAAGACGTAGATAGAAAAACTAAATAATTATAACCAATTCTGACTCCCTAAACCCTGATGTGAATGGGAGATGTAGGAATGGACAAACATTTGGAAACAAATACATCTTGAGGAAATGCTCATATATACCAAGATGTTCGTGATTCAGGTGCACCTAGTCAACGTCAAGTCAACGTCTATCGTGCTTGGCTACGTCCGGTAACGTTGACTTTATTTGTTAATCTCTGTAGGTCTTCAAGAGTCTTCGCTATAATGGCTGTGTCCGCATGTCTCAAGTTATTCATAGATTGACCATTGACCTTGAATAACATTGGGGATAATATACATACGTTGTATATATGTACCCCCTCTGAGTATCTTTATTTCATCTTAGACCATAGTATCTACTTTTATCGTAACAGTTTGATGCCAATTGAGCGCTTCAATTATCTGTATGATTTGTGAGTCTGTTTTAAATATTCAAATTTTGGAACAAATTTGTCTAATTTTGATAACATCTATTTAATTTGAATTAAACCTTTAGACCGATTTTGATAAAATCTTTTGTCTCGCCTACGAGCCGCAAGCACCTCATGGGCGCCCCTCAGGTGATTATAAGGTAGTAGTATTATATAGTGAATAATTGTAATTATACAGTCAAACCTTAGTATAACGAACCTTAATATAACGATTTCCGCGATTTAACAAATTCTTAGAAATCTGTTTAATGGTCTGTAGGTAAAGTCAAATATACGGGCGCGCTTCGGAAGCTCTATATAAAGTATGATTTTTAATTAATGTAAGTAAGTAGGTAGGTTATTTTCGTTTAAAAACTTCTCTTTGGTGCCTCTTTATAACCTCGCGACCCTAGACTAGACCTAGTTTGCCTTATAGATAATCCGCCACTGCTCGTGGCGGAACTACAGTCGAACTTCCATAACTCGGACTTCTATAACTCCAATATTTCTATAACTCGAACTTTTTTAGAAATTTATACGTTTAGATTTACGAGCATTTTACATATAAATTAAGTTCCATAACTCGAATTTTTCCATAACTCGTAGTAAAAGTGTGTACAATGGTAAAATTTTACATAAAAAATAATCTCTATAACTCCAATTATATATTAATGAAATTTTAGAGTTTAAACTCATTCTTTCATCTTACCTCTGCCGTTATATTATTTTTTCAAAAAATAATATAATATTTATAATTATTTTTAATGAATTATAATTATATAACATTATATTAATAATGTATTTTTCATTTTTGTTTATAAATATATACATAAGTACATTTTTTTACTTTGAATAAATTGTGTAAAGTGAATTTGATTCATTTTGTAGTTATGTATTTCTCTAACTCGAATTTTCTATAACTCCATTTTTTTTCGTGAACTATCGTAATTCGACTTTGGGAAGTTCTACTGTAAATAATTTTCTAGTGCTCCTAGACAATTTCCAAAACTAGTATTTGTTTGCCACAACAATTTGTTTGCCACAATAATTTGTTTGCCACGTTTCCGAAGGCCATCCTTCCTCTATCTGATACATTCCACAACATTTTCCACCAAATTTGCTTACTGATATTCAGATAAAAATTGTCTGATCTATATATGAACTTCTAGTGTTTCTAGACAATTTCTAAAAGTAGTATTTGTTTACTACAACTTTTCTATTGTCGATTTTCCCGTTTCCGAAAGCTATCCTTTCACTAGCTGATGTATTCCAAAACATTTTCCACCAAATTTGCCTTTTATTTTGCATACTGATATACAGCATCTGCACAGCAGGAAGTTCCGGTATTCAGAATTTAGTAAACGCTTTGCGTTTCGCTGCGCAATTACCCACGACTCCATGAATAATAGATCGCTGAAATTAATAATTCAAATATGTTTACATCAAACCCTATCGCAATCTGATAGATTTAATATCAATATTCCAGACACAATAACACAACTTAAGTAAATTTATGAGAAACAACAAAATCTTTCCACGTTTCTGAATTAATATTAATATTCCAAACACGATAAACTAATTTAACACATTTAAACAAACAAACAAAAAAATTATATTATTTTCAAATTTATAAAAATAACATAATGTTTATAAATTTAATATTAATATTGTTGACATAATGCTTCTAAATTTAATATTGTTGCAGTATTTTGTAATAGCTTATATTTTAGGTCATTTCACACTTTGCAAGCGATCAATTTATTGTTTTTTCTCTAGTAGCATCGGACCTCTCTTCTAAATTTAATATTAATATTGTATTAATATTGTTGACATAATGGTTCTTAATTTAATTTATAGAATATATAGAATATGAACGTGAATATGAACATAAAGACGTTTTGTCTATTTTTATTGTAGACAGGGCGAACTGAACCCAACGGATTGTATATATTATTGATATTTTTTTGTTAGACCTTTATTATTATTATTATATTCCAGACATAATGTTGATTAAGTATTTTTTTAACATTTTCTAAAAATTTCGTGTTTTATTTCTTGATCCAAATAAGTTTTAAATTATGTGACGTCGCTTAGGGCGAACGATTTACCTCAATAAATTATAGTAAACCATTAATGTTTGAGGCTGTAAATGCGTAAAAATTGTGAAACGTGAGGAATCATGGGAATGAACGATCGACCTTTCCTAAAATGTGCAAAGGTTTACATTTGCCTATAAAACTACTATTAAAGCAGTGCCGCCAGGAAGAAGTCTTTCTATATGCAAATTAAAGGACTTTATAGCAGCCTAAAACTTCCAACTTTTATGTATGTCTTACAATATTTATGTTTTCTGATTTTCTTAATTGAAAAATTTAACTAACCGTTATACAGTCAAAACTTGTAAGTCGAAGTAAAAAGAACCATTAATTTACATTGAAAGAAAAGAATTGAGAAATTACTAAATTCTAAAAAAATAATGTTGAAAAATATGTTCTAATTCACTCATGACTTGTAAAATAAATATAATTACAAGTACGATTTGGTTTCCCCAAAACCTCAAAGCTAAAATTTGTTGAAATATATATAAACAAGACATGAATAATTTGCCAGGGAAATTCTCAATTTTCGGTCCACCTTCAGAGACGCAATAGATAAATCTTCGTGTATTAGAGAACTTGCTGATTTATTAATAATAAAGATTCATTTTATGTCATGCAGCTTTCCTGCAGTATGTATTAATGTTATTTTTTACAATTCCTGTGACTACAGCTAGTGCTGAAAGATCATTTTGAAACCTAAAATTAATAAAAACCTATTCATGGAACTCTATGGGACAAGACTAACCTACCTAATAACTTGGCTATTGAAAATTGTATGGTCCGATCTTTAAACTTTGATGATGTTATGGATACTTTTGATGAACAGAAAGCTCGGAGAAAAGAATTTTATTAATAAATATATTGTTAAGAATAAATTTTTATTTTATTGTAAGTATGTAATACCTATGGTTTTGAAAATTAAATTTTTGTTACTCATGCGGGATAAGTACCATCTTGACGCCCGTTTTTTAGTGCGACAAATGTCTGTTTGTCAATTCAATTATCACCAAATAACTTAAGCGCATTGGAAATATTCATTTTTTGTTTTTGTATTCATTTAAATTATTCTTAGCGCACGCAAATATTCAATAAAAATCGTTACATTAAAGTTAAATTAAAACATGATAATGATATGATATACAATATAACGATAACATGATATAATGATAACATGATAATGTTATATTAAAAAACAATTGAATAAATAAAATAAATGAAATCAAAACCTAAATAGTAAAAAAGTGAAGTGAAAGTAACAGAAATATTTTTTCATTAGAAAATAAGAATTAAAATGAAGGAAAACGTTTTAAAATGAGTGTAAATTCTATGGTGATACCGGAGACTCATGAGAGTTCTTATGACGAATCCACACCACTAGAGATAATTGAAAACGCAAATTCTACATTTTTCGCATGAGTAATAAAATAGTATATTCTGCAACTAGGACGATAAGTTGTCAATTGGTCACGAGTGCGCAAATTCGCTCAAGAGGGCAATGGACAATACCGCCTGTGATGCAAATAATATTTTTTATTACTTATGCGAGGGGACGTATCTTACAAGTTCGGGGTAAAGGAGCCATCCAAAAAAATAGAATATAAAATGAGGAATTTGCTTTTTCAATTGTCCGAGAGTTCTTATGACGATTCCACACCACCGCGATGGTGTGGCTTCGTCATAAGAACTCTCGTCAGTCTCCGGTATCACCATAGAATTTACACTCATTTTAAAACGTTTTATTTAATTTTAATTTTGTAATGAAACAAAATTTCTGTCATTTTCACGTCTTTTTTAATATTGAGGACTTGATTGTACTTTTTTTTTAATGTAGTGTAGTTTTTTAATGTTTTCTTAACTTAGCGATTATGAATATTTGTTATGTGTTAATAATAAATTAAGTTATGTGGTAATAAAACCAAAAATTGCATTTTGCGCACTACAAAACGTGCGCAAAGATAGTACTTTTAACGCATGAGTAATAACAAATATTACCTGCAACTCGTGCGGCATTGTTAATTGCCCACGAGAGCGAAGTTGGGCGCACGAACTATGTGCGTCAATTGGCACTGAGAGCAGCAAAATTGACAACTTACCGCCCTAGTTGCACAATATACAATTATTAGATATTTAACTAAATTGCAATAATAGTAAAATACAATATTAGTAATATTGTTGGGTAACTACTTCAGTGATTTATTAAAATTAAATTACAACCTGAATATTTTTACTGGGGCCCCATCCAATGTCTCGAATTATCGAGTTTTCAACGTATTTTTACTATATTTAATTCTTCAGCGGACAAATGCCAATGTTGCCTCATATAGAAATCCAGTATTAAGTATAAATATTAATTTGTGTATAATAGTATTTATAATAATAGTTTATGCAGCTAGGAATAAAATTACAACATTGTGTGTGGATGATCCTGATCAAGACACACAATACACACGAATAAAACAAGCGATTAGTATTTCAAACATGAAAAAGTAAAGGAACAACAAATACTATTGAAAATATATCGAAAATTAACAACTATCAATATACGCAAATGATCAAATTCTTGATTTGTCAAGCTGTAATTCGATGAGAATTTTTTTCGATATTTTCGAAAAGAATAAACTTTCAATTTGAAATCCTTTTATTGTAAGAAACTGTGTATTCGTATCACCTGTAGTCCCTATCACCCAAGAAATTCCTGTAGTATAAACAAATAGATTTAGAATAAATATTTAATGGATTTCAGCCGAAGGGTTCGACCAAACATTGGTTCTACTTGAGCAAACGTAGATTCCTAGCGGCACAAACACAGAGAGACGAGGGTGGTGGCGCCGCTCCACCGGTGCCATGACGTCAGGCGCTTTATCGATGAGGGAAACAGAGACGCCGATCGCGTCCCACAAAACAAAATACTTACACATAGCATGAAAGCAGCTAGAATCTCACCTGCAACAAAAATAAGAAACGTTATTCTCAAAGGCATTTATTACCGTGGTTTAGAATTAAAGGCATTAATTTCTCACTTCTAGAAATTTGGGGAACAATAAATATTGCAGGTAGATTTTGGGGTGGTGTCCCACCTGTATCCGCAACACCCCATGACTCACAGTGAAGAATGTGCTTGGAATTCGGGCGGACATTTAACCGCGCGTATTTTTATTTCGAATAACTCGAGGCCGACAAGGTAAATAAAGAAATTTCAATAAAAACATATATTTCAAGAAAAAAGTGGTTCGCGATTGGTATTTATATTCGTTTCGACCTCGGATATATATATACGCACAGGGTTCGACAAAAGTATTGCACCAAACGATGTGGAATTAAAACGCGCGCGACTAAAAAAATGACATATCAGTGCGATATTTCTGATTCGTTAGTAATTTGATTGAGTTTCCTATTCACAAAAAAAATGTCTATTCAAGGGGAGTCCATCCTTTTTATATCACTGGGATACATTGGAAGAAGTCATGTACTTACTAAAAAAAGCGTCCATAAGGTATATCACGAAAGCTTAAAGAAAAAACTTCAAGAAAAACTTTATTTAGTATTCCTTCTTGGTTTACACATATTTAGGTATTTGGAAATATTTCTACACAAGAATAAAATATGTAGGGTAGAAATACTAGTTTTTAACGCTTTAAAGTTTTTAGTGACACATTAATTTTAAGTATAATATAATTGCTTAAAGTACATTAATCAATATACCGGGTTTTTCAATAAGGAGATAACAAATTTGTATTTTAATAAAACACAGAATAAACGATATATCGGGCTGAAATTTATTCCAGGTGTAGTGCATATGTTGCAATTATGTATGGAATTCATATGACCACTACAAGCACGACGGCAGCGATCAATTCTTTGGATCCAATTTTCAATCACTCTTTCACACATATCTGCTGGAATATCGGCAATTTCGCTTTCCGTATTGTTCCCAAGCCCCTCTAACGTTTTTGCTTTGTTAGCATACCTTTCAGGTAACCCAATAAGAAAAAATCCAACGACGTCAAATCGCATGAGCGAGGTGACCATTCGATTGGACCATTTATCGAGATTAAGCGATTACCAACTTTTCCTTTCAATAAATCAATTATTTTACCAACTGTGTGGCTGGTGAGACCATTTTGTTGGAACCACATTTTGCTGATGTCAAGACCATCCAATTTTGGCCAAAATAGTCTTCCAACATGGCACGATAGTGAACTCCATTAACACGTTCGACGCCGAGTCAGCCACCCGTGTACTTCCGTGGGAAGCCCGTCACCCAAATATGTGTCTCGCTCTTGCGCTCTTTTTGTTCAAGTTAAATAGGATTTTTAAAAGAAAATTAATGGCAATAAGCACTGAAATAAAAAAAAATTGCTCGTTGAAATTATGTATTTTTGAATGGTATAAAGCTTATATAGAGAGAAATTTATAGTGAAAAAACAAAAACTTAACTTTAGATTGGTGTTAGTGTTAAAAATTGTGTTAAAAACAAAGTGAATTTGGCTTCAAGGAAATTTTCGTTCGAAATGCCAAATTATTCTAGTGTCATATTTTCTTTTTCTTTATGGGAGAAAATACGGTTGCAAAGTAAGCGGCTAACGAATGCAGGGACCGAGTATCCCTCGGGACAAGGGGGCCCCCTTTACCAAAAGCCAACGCCCTCCTATGAGGGCAGACGAGCGGGTATAGGACAGGGCACTCTTTTGCACTTGGGGCGCGAAATCGCAACTAAAGGCGGAAGAACCAACAACAAGGTCAACGGCATAGAATGGAGAAGGCAAGAGGGAAACCACTCCATTAAAGATCCTTTTGGATATCCCTTGTCTAACAGCAATGATGGTGGGCCTTGTTACTGAACAATCCGGAGGAAAAATAGTCCCCAATTCGGATCTCCGGCTGGGGAGAGTTTCAAAGCGTGTAGTTAAAGATAGAACAAGACATGTCAAAATAGGAATATGGAACATAAGATCCCTTACAATCTGTGGGAAACTAGAGAATGTAAAAAAAGAGATGGAAGAACATGATAGAGACATACTAGGAATATTTGAAATAAGATGGCCGTAGAAAGGAGATTTTTGGAGTGGTAATTTTAAAATTATATACTCCGGAGAGAAAGGAAATTATGCAGGCGTAGGGATAATACTAAGGAAAAACTTAGGCACACGAGTTAAGAACTATGTGCAATACAATGATAGAATAGTAATGGTAACAATAGAAAATGAACCAACTGACACAGTAATAATACAGATGCCATGGATCAACATGGATGCCAGCATCCAGTCATGCTGATGAAGAAGTGGATCAAGTATATGAACAACTAGAGGAAGTATTGAAAACGGTTAAAGATAAAGACAACTTCATCATACTTGGAGACTGGAATGCTTCCGTAGGAGAAGATGAAGATGGAAATACTGTGGGGAAATACGGACTTGGTAGGAGAAATGACAGATGGCAACAACTAGTTGACTTTTGTAAAGAGAAAGGACTAATAATTGCAAACAAATGGTTCCAGCAGCCTAAGAGAAGAAGATATACGTGGACTGCACCCGGAGACAGAGCACGATACCAAATACGTAATTACGTAATATTACGTAATAAGATTACGTAATGGATAATAACAACCAAGTTAAACAATGTAAAAGTTATCCAGGCGCTGATGTAGCTAGTGACCACAATCTAGTACTGCTAAAATCTGAGCTAAGATTAAGAAGAAAGAAAAATAGTGCTAAAGAATACCGCAAATACGATGTCAAAAAGTTAAGACAAGACAGTGTTAAGAAAAGATATCAAGAACTGGCGCATCAGAAAGTTAAAGATATACCAAATGGTAGAGTAAATGAGAAATGGATCGGTCTGAAACACTCAGTTCTAGAAGCAGCTGGTCAAGAATGACTGAATATGTATTAGAACTTATGGAAGAAAGAAATAAATTAAAAATTTCAAAAAGTGAAGAAGGGATTAAAAACTATAACAGACTCCGAAACATAGTCAACAGAGAAGCAAAAAAGGCTAAAGAAGAATATTTAATGAAACAATGCAAGGTAGTAGAAGAAAAGCTAAAGAAGGGAAATATAGAAACAGACTATGAACTGATTAGGAAGCAGTTCTAGAAAGTCAATGGCCGTAGTAATAACATATTAGATGAAAATGGAAAACTGGTAACTGAGAACAAGGAAGTGGGAGAGAGATGGAAACGTTACATAGAAAAATTATATGAAGATCCAAGTGAAATGAGTAATCTGGAAAACGAAGAAAATGTAACAAATGATCAGTTAGGACCCTCACTAACAAAAGAGAAATATTCAAAAGCTGTGAAAGAACTGAAGAACAATAAAGCACCAGGATGTGATGAAATAACTGGAGAAATGATAAAAGGTTTGGATGATGAAACACATAGTTATATATTTAAACTAATCAAAGAAATATATGAAACTGGAGAAATACTGGAAGACTTTAAAAAGTGCATCATAATCCCAATACCAAAGAAAACAGGTACTCTAAAATGTGAAGAACACCGTACCTTGAGTCTATTATCACACATGTCCAAAATATTAACAAGAATAGTATACAACCGAATAAACAACAAAATTGTTCAGAATTTAGATGAAGATCAGTTTGGATTTAGACGGAATAGAGGAACAAGGGAGGCTATTTGAATGTTAAGACAGATAGTAGATAAAATGCTGGACCTAAAAAGAATGTTGTTTGTTGCATTTGTGGACTTGGAGAAAGTCTTCGATAATGTGAATTGGAATGTGCTGATGAAAATTATGACTAATGCTGGTCTAGATTTCAGAGACAGACGGATAGTACATGAACTGTTCAAAAATCAAAAAGGCATTATAAATATAAAGGGTGACTACATACAAAAAGGTGATAAAAGGTGAATACATACAAAAAGGTGAACGCAATTTATCACCAGTACTATTCAACTTGTATATTTAGGAGGAAATTAAGGAATGTAAACAGGCTATGGGAGGAATTAAGATTAATGAAGTAGAAATTAAAATAAAAAGGTTTGCTGACGACATTACTATCAATGAAGAGAATGAAGAAAATCTGCAAAAAGCGTTAACAGGAATGAATAAGATCCTACGAGAAAAGTACAACATGAAAATCAACACACAGAAGACAGAGATCATGGTATGCAACCGCCAGCAAATTACAGCCGACATTAGGGTTAACGATGTACCACTGAAACAAAATAGGAACAAACACAAACACTAGGAAACAAAATCACATCAGATGGCAAAAGTTCAGCAGACATAAAAAGCAGAATTGCGCAAGCAAAAACAGCCTTCAACAACAAACGGGTGCTTCTTACATCAAGGAACTTAAATGCAGAGACCAAAAAAGCATTTATAAAATGCTATGTCTGGAGTTTGGCATTGTACGGCTCATAAACTTGGACAATTGGTACATGCGATAAGAGAAGACTAGAAACATTTGAAATGTGGTGTTGGAGGAGAATGCAGAAAATCTTGTGGACGGCAAGGCTGACAAATGAAGAAGTTCTTAGAAGAGTTGGTGCAAAAAGGGTCCTATTGAAAACAATAATGTGGAAAAGAGACCAGTTAATAGCACATCTGTATAGGCACAATGATTTTATAATCATTGTTATGGAAGGAATGGTACAAGGCAAAATAGGCAGAGGAAGACCCAGATTACAATACATGAAACAAATTCAAGGAGATATAGGAGTAAAATCATATGAAAAACTGAAAAGACTATCAGAGAACAGAGAGGAGTGGAGGAGAAGAATTGCTGCCAACCAATCTTCGGATTGAGAAACACAGAGAGAGAAGCACTGAAATATAAACATAGTTTTTTTGACATGTTTCCTGGCTTTTTTATTTACGACCTGTAACATATGGTGCACGTCCTTCTTATACGCTTCTTCTGCCGATTCTTGCAAATCTCTAAATTTTGTGCTATGTGCTAATTTGTGCTAATTTCTTTGTTTTGTTTTTATTATTTTATTTGTGGCTCTCTGGTACACGATATAAGTATTTACTATAGTTGTTCCCAATAGCAAATGTAGCGCTAATTTCCTATACCAGTTGTAGCTTCTTCGTATCGTGGCATAGGACACCATCTGGTTACTCCAATATGCTTTTTGTTGAATGAAGGACTTGAAATAACTGCAGTGACATCCCTCGCAGACTTCTAGACGAAAATCTATTCTTTCTGCATTGCACCGAACACTGTATCTTTAATAATGAAAAGGCACGGCCTTTCTTAAGTTGCGTCTTTACTATTCCTACTTATCTCTCTGTTTAGTTTCTAGCGCAACCAGTCGGATTTGGGCCCCGGCGGAAACTCGGCCGAATCTCGTTGGTCGACGAACGTGTTAACCATAATATGGCGATTATTTTCATCGACAAAAAAATTCGGCCCTATCACACCTCCGGCTTGAAATCCACACCACCCACTCACTTTTAGTGGATGCAATGTAGTCTCATCAAGCACATGTGGGTTTGTTGCTGTCCAATAACGCATATTCTGCTTATTCACAATGCCATTCAGTCAAAAATGAGCTTTATCGCAAAGATCATTTTTCGTTGAAATTCAGTTTTTTTTCCAAACTTTTGCAGAACAAAATCGGATAAGTTTCGGCGCTTTAAATCATCCAGAGGTTTCAGTTCTTGGATTAATTTGATCTTGTAAGGGTGTAGCTGGAGCTCTTTACGCAAAATTCGCCATAATGTGGACTGAAATATTCCCAATTCTTGTAAACGGCGTGGAATCGATTTGTTTGGTCCATTTTGAACTGAAGCACAGAAACATTCAATAGTGAATATGTTGGATGAAATTTATTCACAATCGCACGCACAGCTTGTCAGGTGGGACGAATATTACGACCAAAAATTGGAGTAAGCGCTATTAAAGTTGTGAATATCAACTCAGATTTTCGGTAGTAAGTTTTAACGATTTCCAAACTTTGCTCGTTCGTGAACTTCACCATGAAAAAAAATGTAAGCCTTGATTGACGTTTTTACTATGACAGTTCATCAAAAAGTTTGTAGGTTATGTTCCGTATTATAAAACAAAATTATTATGTCCCTATTGAAAAACTCTTTATATAGGGTCTTTCATTGAGCGCTTTTTTTAAATTTAAATAAAACAAAGGGTGTGTGAGATATCATCGAAATTTTTTATTTGTTTGAAAGGCTTATCGATGCCATTATGTATGGAATATAACATCTTGCAAACGTTCGGCGCGGTTTCTCTGCGCCGCGCCGTTTCTCTGCATTTCGGATTGGGCATTTCAGATTGGGCATTTCGGATGTGCGTCACCCACGCATCCGAAATGCCCAATTTTCCATCACTTTGGCACGCAAATCAGGCTGAATTTGACCGATGGCATGAGTTATGTTGGCTTTGAGGACAACTGTGGTTTGTGGCTTATTCGCATAGACATGCGACTTAAGAAAACCCCACAAGAAAAAGCCTAGCGGGGTCAAATCGCACGATCTCGTTGGTCAGTTCACATCCTGTTGAATCCTGTTGCCAGTCCTATTGAAACCACATGTAATTGGCATCCATATTTTTCATAAATAAGTTGGTAATCATCGACCTGTAGCGCTCGCCGTTGACGGTGATGACCTGACCAACGGCGTTCTCAAAGAAAAATGGACCCAAGACGCCGCCAACCTAAAATCCACACCAAACAAGCTTAATTCAGTTCAGGCGTACAGTGCTTTGTAATGGCTACTCCGCAACAAAAAACGCATTGTGTTATTTGGCTTGTGCAAACTGAATCTGTTATGACAGTGCAAAGTAATTTTAGACGCCAGGATGGTGTTGAACCTCCTACACCAAAAACTATCCGTCATTGGCTAAATTCTTTCAAAGAAACCGGTAGTGTTTTAAAAGAGACATTGCCTGGCAGACCGAGAGCTTCTGAAGATGTTGTTAAACAGATCCGTGTTTCGTGTGTTCGGAGCTCAAATAAGTCATTGGCCAAACGTAGTCTCCAATTAGGATTGCTTAAAGGTACCGTGCATGATGTTATGCGTAAATGACCTAATTTGCGTGCCTACAAATTGCAATTATTATATGAGATATAACCTACTGATAAAATCAAAAGATTAGAGTTTGCTGTTGACTTTACAAATAGAATTGATTATGATGACAATTTGTTGAAAAATGTTTTATTTTCTGATGAGGCTACATTTCATGTTAGTGGAACAGTAAATCGTCACAACTGCAGAATTTGGGGGTTAGAGCATCTACATGAATGTATGCAGCATCAACGTGACTCTTCCAAAGTTAATGTTTTGTGCGGCTTGATGGAAGATCGTGTGATTGGTCTTTTCATTTTTGTAGAACAAACAATAAATGGGGACAAATACTACGACATGTTCACAGAGTATGTCCTCAAATGGATGCTATTCAGGCAGAAAAAGGGCTTGTGTCTTTCCAACAAAATGACGCCCCACCTCATTATAGTAACCAAGTGCGCGCGGCTCTACACACTCGCTTTTCGGGAAGGTGGATAGGCAGAACTCGCCCAATGTCCTGGCGATCACGAAGCCCGGACTTAAGCCCATTGAACTTTTTCTTGTACAGGACTTGTGTACAGTGAAAAGATCCGAGTCATCAATCATTTACGCGAAAGAATCGTCGCGGCGGTTGGGACAGTTACACCTGATATGTTGGTGAATACGTGGCGAGAAGTGGAATATCGTCCCGACGTGTGCAGGGCAACAAATGGATCCTACGTTGAAGTTCATTAATGTTAAAACAAAACTTGAAAGTACTCTCTTTTATTGTATGTACTCGTTGATGTAGTTTTTCATTAATTTCAACATAAAATTTATACTTAAAATTTGGGAGTTCTTTGTCAAAGACACTGTAAATCAACGGAATGTAGCAACCCTCCTAAACCTACCCTTAACTTACCGAAACCTTTTTAAACCTTTCTAAAACCCTCCAAAATCTTTCCAACCCCTCCTAAATTCTTTCCAAACTTCCCCTAGAACTCATCCCCAAGCCCATACAAACCCTCCCAAACCTCACCCAAACATTCCCCAACAATTCAAAACTCTTCCAAAACCCTCTGAAATCTCGCCAAATCCTCCTAAAATCCACTAAAGCTCCCCAAAACTCTGCAGATGCCTCTCTAACCTCTTTAAAATTATTCTAGTTTTTACAATAAAACTATCCACAAGCGGTGTAGTGTTGAAATCCAGTGCTTCTACCTTATAAAGGTTTTCCGTTTTGTGAAACGTCTTTGTTGCTTTATTCTGTCGAAATAAATAAATTTAAAAAATGTCAGTTTTGTATTATGCCGCAGGTGACGTAGGTGACCAAGGTTCGACATCTCTATCTATCCAATAACTTGGAACTCAACCCAGTCAGTCATCTATAAAATGCATATGGCTCCACTGCCTGGATGGCCCCAACACTAATAAATAGTATAAATATATAGTATACACATGTAGTATATAATAAATATAAAAAATAAATATAAATAAAAAAACAGTTCTTAAATCGCGCGCGTTTAAATTCAATATCGTTCGGTGCAATATTTTTGCGCACCATGTATATATATATATATATATATATATATATATATATATATATATATATATATATATATATATAAATAAACCTCAATGCGAAAACCTCAAATACAATAATATATATATATATATATGCCATATAGCAATTTTTTATTGATGTTAGATGACGGGGACGATGATGAGCTGTGTGTGTTCTCCCTGCGGGGAACGTTTCAATTTGAGCTCATCTCGTCCTTGATTAACGCAAAAGGGATGAAAGGAGTTCGGGAGAGAAAGGCGGAAAATTCTATGCAGGTATGTAGCTCGGCCGGAGCGCCGCCGTCGAGGGATGTAATTAGTGAAAAAATTAAGTGTGGCAAAGATCTCTTTGGAAATTACTGCTTTCTGCGAGACATAAACATCGTTTCGTCGGCAAAAAAGAAAAACAATTAAGAAGGACTATTTTTATTTAAGCACTTTTTATATCTTGTTGGACAATTTATCAAATATAATATTCTTATAATAATTGTAAGTCCTTTAATTTGATATTACAGATCAATTTATTTACAAAAGATTAGATTATTATTATTACCTTATTATCTAAGATTATTATTACAAACTTCGATAAAATTAAGACTAATTAAATAACGGGTGTTCAAATCTCATATTCCGTTTTTTCTTAATAAAACATAAAACACCGAAATTCAAATCAAATTTAAATCTAACTTGATTTAGGTTTGTTAGATTTATATCTATATAGTTTTAACCCTTCCTGTCTAATGGGACATATATCACCCATCCATCTAATATAACCATCTTGTGGGTTTGTGCATTATTAATCTGTGAGTGGGACAAATATATCCCAGCAACAGAAACGACTTATTAAATCAAGCAGAATTACTGTATGTAATAAACTGATCGATTGATTTCGACAAGAATAAACAAGAGAATAGTTTATAAATCCTTATTAATTTTGAAAATAATCCCGACTTGAAAAGGTTAATTTATTGCTGGATAAATGGAATTTCATTTTTTTATAGATTTAACTAGTCTACGAGTTAATAAGAATGGACAAAAAAAAATTGTCAGACAAGATTAGACAGAGAGGACTAGAGAGAGAAACTGCAGCGGCTGGGCTAAATAACTGTAGAATATACTAAATAGACTAGACTAGACGGACTAGAATAAACGGACTTGACTAGACGGACTAGACTAAACGGGCAAGACTAGACAACCTAAACTAGGCAGACTAAACTAGACAGGCAAGACTAGATAGAGGAGACTAGAGGACTATGCAGACAAGACTAGACAAACTAAACAGTGGACTAGACAGACAGGACTGGACAGACGAGACTAGACAAACATTTTCCTCTTTCACCATCCTCAAGTAAAGTGTCGAGTAGGCTTTCCGCCAGTTAAAGTCACCCGTAACTCCATCGTGCGAGTTTCACGATGTTCGAGTAGCACTAACAATAAAATTAACCGATCCGTAACTTACTTGCCACGACATATGCCAACTAATGGGTTTACTTTACAGTTTAAAATTGTCAGTTGTCATTTGGTGTAGGTATTTATCATAACGCCACCGATTATTTTAAAATTTATTAATAAAAATCGATTTAATTGATTTGATTGATAATCAATTGGATGAATTATAACATTCTAGGGCGCAACGAGTACCTAGGATTCCTGTATTTATATTGCGTATTGATTATTTTACGGACCTAGATGAAAGTGATTTTTTTGCTAGATTTCGTCTATCGAAATATGTAGTAAATCAAGTGTAACTTAATAAAGCATAAAATAATCTCTAATTCACAAAGGTAAGTGGAATTTTTTTCATTATTCAAGTGATTTTACTAATAACCTATAAAATCTACTGAACTTCTTAGCAATAGGTAACCATATGTTTAATCCCTTCTACAATTTCAGTAATCAAGCAGTTGCAACAATAACAAGTCTGCTACTAAGGCTAAGATATCTTGCTACTGGATTCTACTTAAGAAGTGCGGCTGATTTTTGTGATGTCAGTCCACCAACAGCAAGCCGTATTGTTAACGTTACATCATTAAATTTGTTACGTCATCCACTTAACCCGTAAGTTGTTACTCGAAGCTTTATTTTCGTTTGTGAAATTGACAAAAGATGCTCGAAACTTTTACTTGCAGATTAACGTTAACTGGGAAGTAACTAATCAACGCTTTACTATAGATGGTGATGGTTGTCTGTATTGACTTAATAATTTAAAAAAATCAAATCTTGATAAGATTATTACACAAAAGGCCATCGTTCATTACTAAGTTATTACAGAACTATGTAAAGTAATATAGTGCAAGTTAAGTTGCATATAAGTTTGAATAAAGTTTGTTTGTTATATTTGGATCTAGATAACTAACAATAAGCTAGAAGTCTACTTCTAGCTAAATGTTAGCTAATTGTTAGATAATGTAATCTACTAGAACTTCATCAAACTTGGTTGATTTAACTAGTATGCAAACTAATTGTAAGTTTCAGACTAAATCTCTTGACTTAGTTCTTAACTTCATTTAAGTTTCTTTCTTTGGATTTGGAGAGAGATAACTCGGAAAATATAAATATTGCGATTAATAGTCAAACATTGTGTCCTACAACTACCGTCTTCTTTTGCAAAATGTGAATGTGGAAACAAATCTAGGTTTGTTTCCACATCCATACAATCCCATAATGATCCTTGAAAAACAATAATCTTTTATGTGTTGAAGTGTGGCGTCGCGCAAAAAAGTTGGGAATCGATGGCTTTCACATTGATTTTCTTTTGTAACTTTTGCCTTATTTCGAGATTTGTGTATGTAGAAACAAATCAAACTAGATTCTTAACCAATCCGATAATGATCCCTAAACAAAATTATTGATAGGATTTTCGCATGCAGTTTCCCGTTTCAGTTTTAGTTTATCTTTAATAATGTATTCCTTTAGCTCAGGGGTTCCCAAAGTTTTTCTTAGGCGTACCAATTTAAGATTACAGAATTTTTTGGCGGGCCAAAAAAAAAAACGGTATAAAATCAAAACAATAACCACGATTTTTTTTTAAATACTTTAACTCTCATTTTTTTTTATTAGTATAGATAATAAAACAACTATTTAATTACTTTTGGCAAAATAAAACTAAAAATAATTGGTTGAAAGAAGTTCAGAGTGATTTAGAAGAGTTGAATATTACAATGAAACAAATTGTAAATAGAGAAGAAAAACGGATTCTCAAGAATAAACAAATAAGATTTTCATTAAAAACAGAACAAATATGTCATATCAAACAATATGTCATATCTGATGAAGAAAGGGCAGCCAGATCAGCCAGAATGAAGAGGTTTTGGGAAAGGAAGAAGATGATGCAAGCTAAATCTTCAGTTAATTCCTTGTTAACATAGATTAACAGTATTTGGGTTTGATTTAAGTGCTCCAATGTGGGCGTAAACTATGTAAATAAATAATAGAAAAACTTTTTTCGCAAATATATGTGCTCTCAAATAATGGAAACATTTGTTGAGCATGAATTGTTCCGATAAGTATTCTTAGCATCGATATTTTCCTGTAATTCTATCAATTCAAATTGCATGTCATAAATGATTAACAGTTCCGTATCTATATGAGACTACTATATTATATTTCTGTACAAATGTGTAATAACTAGACTAGATATACTAAAATATTTTTTTAAATATAAACTAAACAATATTTAATTAATACAAACGCTTATGGTTAAAGCTCTATAAGAATTTTTTGAAAATATGAAAATATTTTATTATATCTTATTTGTAATATTTATTATTTATTTTACTATTTACTTATTTATTTTTTAATCAAAATATAATATATCGTTTCGATATCGCGGGCCGCATTCTCGGGCTTTGCGGGCCGCATTTGGCCCGCGGGCCGCACTTTGGGAACCCCTGCTTTAGCTGCTCAATTGATTGAGGATCATTATAGTATTTTTTTGAGGATCATTATCGCATTGTTCGAGGATCTAGTTTGGTTTGTTTCTACATCCACAAATTTCGAATTCAGACAAACATTACAAAAGAAGGTCTAAGTGTAAGCCAGTGGTGATTCCCAAACTTTTTTGCGTGACGCCCCACATGAACACATAAAAGATGTTGTCCAATGATTGTTGTTCAATTGTTTGAGGATCATGATCCGATTGTTTAGGAGTCATTATTGAGTTGTTTAAGGATCTTGTTTGATTAGTTCCCACATCCACAAATTTCGAAATGAGACAAAGAATGTCAAATTGAGAGCTAGTGATTCCCAAACATTTTCGTGTGACGCCCCACTTCAACACATAAAAGATTCTTGTTGTTTGCGAGTATCATTAGCTGATTGACTAGGTATCATTATCGGATTGTTTAAAGGTCTAGTTTTGTTTGTTTGCACATCCACCAACTTGTAAATAAAGCAAAAATTACCATAGAAACTCAAAGTAAAAGCTATTGAATCCAAAACTTTTTGCGTGACGCCCCCTTTAACACATAAAAGATTGTTGTTGTTCAATTGTGCGAGAATCATCATCCGATTGTTTGGAGGTCATTATATGGTTTCTTAAGGATCCAGTTGGGGTTGTTTCCACCTGCACAAATTTCGAAATGAGGAAAAGTTTTTAAAAGTCAAAGCGAAATCTAGTGATTCTCAAACTTTGTTGCTTGACTTTTGTGCTGTTTAAGATTGTGCAAAATTTGTATGTTCTTATTGAGTGGTATTGTCTATCTAGACACAAAATTTGGAAACCTTTTCTATTATAAATAAAAGTCGAAGGGAAAGCCAGTGATTTCCAAATTTTTTTGCGTGGCGCCCCACTTGAACAAATAAATGGTTGTTGTTGTTCAATTGTTCGAGGATCATTATCCTATCGTTTAGGGATCATTATCGGATTGTTTAAGGGTCTAATTCGGTTTGTTTCCATATCCAAAAATTTTGAAATAAAGCATCAATTACAAAAGAAATTCAAAGTGAAAACCAGTGATTCCCAAACTTTTTTGCGGCGCGCTACACTTCAACACATAAAAGATTGTTGTTGTTCAATTGTTCGAGAATCATTATCGGGTCGTTTAAAGATCTAGTTTGGTTAGTTCCCACATCAACAAATTTCGAAATAAGACAAAAATTATAAAAGAAAGTCTAAGTGAGACCTTGTGATTCTCAAACTTTAGTGCTTATTTAAGATTTTGCAAAATTTGTATAACCTTATTGTGTCTATCTAGATACAAAATTTTGAAAACTTGTCTATTTCACTATTAATCAAATGAATTTTTCTACTGATATATGTGAAAAAGGCATTTTTTCCACGGCTTACCCTACATGAAAGTGACTTTTTTTCATTCTAGAGATGAAAATATTTTCACAACTAGAGACGAAAATGAGCATTTTAAATTTATGATTTTCTCTATTCTATTAACACACTAAACTAACCAAATTTGCATGGACTTTCTTATTAATTACATCAATTTCAATGAAATATTTTATGTACAAACGTAAAACGAGTCTGAAACTATTTAAAAAACCGAAATAAAATTAGGACATTTGACTTGAAAAATATAACCTTCTATGAGAATGCAATATGTTACCATGGAAACGACCAAATAAACCACCAAATAAATTTGTATTGACAGTTCTGACAGTTCGCTTCGAATTGGATTTATTCAAGTCGAATTATGGATTCTACAACCGAAATCAGTAGAAAAAATTGCATTTACTACTCGAGATGAAAGTGTTTTTTTTTTTTTGGTTCGGTGTGATTGCAAACTTTCATCTCTTGTTGTAAAATATACTATTCCCTATATGTCAAATATATTTCACACATGTCAATTTTATATCAAAAGCTTTCCCTATTTATCTAATGACTTTCACGATATGTCAAATACTTTTCCCTCTGTTATATATTTTCATAATAACGCTAAGAAACGGCAACAAATCAGTTTATTATTAATTATTATACATAAAAATAATTTAATACATAATTATCAACCAACAAGTTTATACTTTTAAGATAAAATTTCATTTTGTTTCCAATCATTCAAATAGGTTTCCATATGGTGTATACAAGTATAAACTTATTTGTTGATAAAATATGTATTACCTTATTTTTATGTATAATAATTAATAATAAACTGATTTGTTGCCGTTTCTCAGCGTTATTATGAAAATATACAACAGAGGGAAAAGCATTTGACATATCGTGAAAGTCATTTGATAATTAGCGAAAGCTTTTGATATAACATTGACATGCGTTAAATTTATTTGACAAATAGGGAAATTCATTTGATGAATAGTAAAAAGCAATAGAAAAACTCTGTAATAATTTTTTTATTGAAATTGATGAAATAGACAATAGACCAGGCAAAATCAGATGAAGACTGAAAAGAATTCTAATAATTAAGCTTTTGTTGGTTTTAATAGAAATCGAAATATATTTGCACTCGTCCGAAATGATCCATTGCGAATGTTTACCTAATTAACCGAACAGTTAATTGAAACTGCTTAATTACCTAAAACAAATATTTTTTAAGGTTCATTAAAAATGCATTGGTTTGCGCATAGTTTTTGCCAACAGAGGCATTTTTGCTTAAATTTTTTGATCGATTCGTTGCAAATATTATTAACTTTAATTATAAAAATTAATAAAAATAGTAATAACTCTAAATATTAATCTGCCATTAATAATAATTGCTATCAATGTCCTATTTTAATAAATAAATATGAAAATTCTGCACATTTTTGTTAAAAATAATTCGAATTTAATTTCTCATCCTCGTGATAGTTGGTCAGCAACATCCTCAGTAAATCCATATTTTCATAATTTGCAGCTCTATAGATTTTTTATTTTTTGTTCAACATAACTTCTGAACCGCACACCACAGAGACTTCTAGTCTTCACCAATCGATTCAGCGTCCCAAAATTAGCCGGAGAACGTATATAATATTCCCTGGGAAGCTTTCAGTTAAAAAATACCATCGACTCGAGTCTAGACCGCGGAAACGACGAAATGCGAGAAAATCGATTTCTTCAAAATCGATATTTTTTTAGTCACAGCAAAATTTAAAAACGTTATTTTTGCTGCTGATTACATATATGCAAATTCAGTTCACTTTCGCCTGCAAAAATTGAAGAAATTTTTATGAAATTTCGGCGCTCTAGTGGAGATCTCGGAAAGTCGTGAATCTCCCGCAGACAATCTTATTGTATCAATAGGAAAATGACGTTCTAAAATCGATGCCGCAATCCGTTTTTAATTATATGCAACCGTTTCCGCGATATCTACTTAGCAAATCGAGAATCGGGTAAATTGCAGTTTGAAATTTATCGACGAATTATTGAATATTTCCGGACAATTTACACATCGACTTGTACGTCTTGTACGTCTTGTACGTGTTGTCGTGTTGTTTCTGTGTGCCCAAAAAGATTTCGTTGCTCTTTACCGTTTTCTAAAAAATTGAAAAAAACCGAAAAAACATGTATTTTCCGAACGAAATCATGGAAATTTTTTGTCGAAATTTATTTTTCGAGATTTTTTCTTGGTTACACGAAGGAAATCAAAGTGGTGGAAAGGGTTTTCCAGTTTATGTTGCTCTAAAGTTACAAATAAACAAATTTTATTTTTTTTTTTCTCTGTGCACAATCACACATTTCCTACTGATTTGACACTGTCATTACTTTTGAACCGCTCACCACAGAGAGTTGTAGTCTTCACCAATCGATTCAGCGTCCCAAACTTAGTCGGAGAACGTATATAATATTCCTGGGAAGCTTTCAGTTAGGAAATACCATCGACTCAGGAAGTCTAGACCGCGGAAACGACGAAATGCGAGTAAATCGATTTTTTCAAAATCGTTATTTTTGAGTCACAGCAAAATTTAAAAACGTTTCTCAAAGCATTTTTGCTGCTGATTGCAGATATGCAAATTATATTTCGCTAGCTCTTTCGGTTCACTTTCACCTGCTAAAATTGAAGAAATTTTTATGAAATTTCGGCGCTCTAGTGGAGATCTCGAAAAAACATGTATTTTTCGAACGAAATGATGGAAAATTTATGTCGAAATTTTTTTTGCAATTTTTTTTCGTGATTTTTTTTGGTTGCACGAAGGAAATTGAAGTGCTGGAAACGGTTTTCCAGTTCATTTCGCTCTAAAGTTACAAATAAACAATTTTTTTTTCGCTGTACACAATCACACATTTCCTACTGATTTGACGCTGTCATAACTTTTGAACCGCTCACCACAATGACTTCCAGTCTTCACCAATCGATTCAGCGTCCCAAAATTAGTAGGAGAACGTATATAATATTCCCTTTGAAGCTTTCAGTTAAGAAATACCATCGATTCGGGAAGTCTAGACCGCGGAAACGACGAAATACGAGAAAATCGATTTTTTCAAAATCGTTATTTTTTTAGTCACAGCAAAATTTAAAAACTTTTCTGAAAGCATTTTTGCTGCTGATTACAGTTATGCAAATTATATTTCGTTAGCTCTTTCGGTTCACTTTCGCCTGCAAAAATTGAAAATTTGTTTATCAAATTTCGGTTCTCTAGTGTAGATCTCGGAAAGCGGTAAATCTCCCGCGGACAGTCATAGTGTATCCATAGGAAAATGCGATTCTGAAAACGATGCCGCAATCCGTTTTTAATTAGATGCAATCGTTTCCGAGATATCTACTTAGCAAATCGAGAGTTGGGTAAATTTCAGTTTGAAATTTATCGATGAATTATTGAATATTTCCGGACAATTTACACATCGACATGTTCGTCTTGTCGTGTAATTTCTGTGTGCCCAAAATGATGTCGCTGCTATTTACAATTTTCGAAAAAATGGAATAAATTAGAAAAAGCATGTATTTTTCGAACGAAATGATGGAAAATTTTTGTCAAAAATTTTTTTGCAAATTTTTTTCGTGATTTTTTTTTGGTTACACAAAGGAAATCGAAGTGCTGAAAACGGTTTTAAAATTTATTCCGATCTAAAGTTACAAATAAACAAATTTTATATATTTTTTTAGCTGTACACAATTACACATTTCCTACTGATTTGACGCTGTCATAACTTTTTACCCGCTCACCACAGAGACTTCTAGTCTTCGCCAATCGATTCAGCGTCCCAAAATTAGTCGGAGAACGTATATAATATTCCCTGGAAAGCTTTCAGTTAAGAAATACCATCGACTCGCGAAGTCTAGACCGCGGAAACGACGAAATGCGAGAAAATCGATTTGTTCAAAATCGGTATTTTTTGAGTGACAGCAAAATTACATTTAAAAACATTTCTGAAAGCATTTTTGCTGCTGATTACAGTTATGCAAATTATATTTCGCTAGCTCTTTCGGTTCACATTCGCCTGCAAAAATTGAAAAAAAAATTATGAAATTTCGGCTCTCTAGTGGAGATCTCGGAAAGTCGTGAATCTCCCGCGGACAATCTTAGTGTATCCATAGGAAAATGACATTCTGCAAACGATGCCGCAGTCCGTTTTTAATTAGATGCAACCGTTTCCGAGATATCTACTTAGCAAATCAAGAGTTGGGTAAATTTCAGTTTGAAATTTATCGACGAATTATTGAATATTTACGGACAATTTATACATCGACTTGTTCGTCTTGCCGTGTAGTTTCTGTGTGCCCAAAATGATTTCGCTGCTCTTTACCGTTTACAAAAAAAATCGAAAAAAACCGAAAAAGCATGTATTTTTCTAACGAAAGATTTTTGTGGAAATTTTTTTTACAAATTTTTCTTGTGATTTTTTTTTGGTTACACAAAGGAAATCGAAGTGCTGCAAACGGCTTAAAAGTTTATTTCGCTCTAAAGTTACAGAAAGAAGAGACTTCTAGTCTTCACCAATCGATTCAGCGTCCCAAAATTAGTCGAAGAACGTATATAATATTCCCTGGAAAGCTTTCAGTTAAGAAATACCATCGACTCGCGAAGTCCAGACCGTGGAACCGACAAAATGCGATAAAATCGATTTTTTCAAAATCGTTATTTTTTGAGTCACAGCAAAATTTAAAAACGTTTCTGCAAGCATTTTTTCTGTTGATTACAGATATGCAAATTATATTTCGCTAGCTCTTTCAGTTCACTTTCGCCTGCAAAAATTGAAGACATTTTTATGAAATTTCGGCGCTCTAGTGGAGATCTCGGAAAGTGGTGAATCTTCCTCGGACAATCTTAGTGTATCTATAGGAAAATAACTTTCTAAAAACGATGCCGCAATCCGTATTTAATTATCTGCAACCGTTTCTGAGATATGTACTTAGTTAATCGAGAATCGGTTATATTTCAGTTTGAAATTTATCGACGAGATAATGAATATTTCCGGACAATTTACACATCGACTTGTTCGTCTTGCCGTGTAGTTTCTGTGTGCCCAAAATTATTTCGCTGCTCTTTACCGTTTTCGAAAAAATCGAAATAAACCGAAAAAACATGTATTTTTCGAACGAAATGATGGAAAATTTTTGTCGAAATTTTTTTTGCAAATTTTTTCGTAATATTTTTTTGGTTACACGAAGGAAATCGATGTGCTGGAAACGGTTTTCCAGTTTATTTCGCTCTAAAGTTACAAAAAAATAAATTTTATATTTTTTTCGCTGTACACAATCACACATTTCCTACTGATTTGACGCTGTCATAACTTTTGAACCGCTCACCACAGAGACTTCTAGTCTACACCAATCGATTCAGCTTCCCAAAATTGGTTGGAGAACGTATATAATATTCCTTGATAAGCTCTCAGTTAAGAAATACCATCGACTCGGGAAGTCTAGACCGTGGGAACGACGAAATGCGAGAAAATCGATTTTGTCAAAATCGTTATTTTTTTAGTTACAGCAAAACTTAGCAACGTTTATGAAAGCATTTTTGCTGCTGGTTAGAGTTGTGCAAATAATATTTTGCTAGCTCTTTCCGTTCACTATCGCCTGCAACAATTGAAGAAATTTTTAAGAAATTTCGGCGCCCGAGTAGAGATCTCGGAAAGTCGTGAATTTACCGCCGACAATCTTAGTGTATCAATAGAAAAATGGCCTTGTGAAAACGATGCCGCAATCATCAATTTTGATTATTTACAACCGTTTCTGAGATATCGACTTATCAAATCGAGAATCGTAAAATTTCAGTTTAAAATTTCTCGATGAATAATTTAACATTTCCGAACAATTTACACATTGACTTGCTCGACTTGCCGAGTAGTTTCTGTATGTCTAAAATGATTTCGTTGCTTTTTGCCGTTCTTGAGAAAATTAAGCACAAAGCACAAACCGAAAAAGCACATTCTTTTCGGCCGAAATGTTGAAATATTTTCTTTGACGATTTTTTTGGAATTTTTTTTTTTTTTGTTACACGAAGGAAATCGAAAAACTTAAAAAGATTTTCGAGTTTACTTTGCTAAGTTATACATAAGCAAGATATAGCCTATATTTATAAAAACCAGAGTCAAATTTAGAGGAAAGATTTTTTTACAACAAGAAGTCAGTATCCCTAAATGGCAAGCTCAAACACTATCAAACAGTTATTCGGTCGGAAGCCCTATATGCTATAGAATGCCTTACAATGAACAGGAAAAGGATGATGGAAACCCTTGAAATTAGGGAAAGAAGGATTCTGAGTAAAATTTATCGAATTTATCAAAACGGCATAATCGTGAACTCTACGTGCACATGGAAAAAATAACCGACATTATTCGGAAGAGAATAATCACATTTTATGGTCAGATGGCACGAAACACTTCCCTGGAAAGAATATCAAGGAAGCATGGTTCACAAAAATGGACAAAAACTTGAAAGAAGTGGGGATCACATGGGCAGATATTAAAGAACGTAAACCTCTTAAGATGAAGCTGAAATAATTTCAGAGTTTCCAGGAGAAACCCAAGCTTAAAACAGGCAAAATCTGGACTGAAGAACGGCGACAATACTGGGTTAACATTAAAGCTCAAGGAAGGAAACAGTTGAAATAACGTGGTCCTAAGCTGGCCGTAACGAAAATAAAATTGTTGGTTACATAGTTCATATACCTATTTTTTCTCATGAAATTATGGAAAAAACTTTTATGGTTCACCTCCTGGTTCGACACAAGAAATATGTTTCGCGACCCATTGGTTTAGAAATATTGGTATAGGCAATGTGACAGTAGTATTGGCATTGTGTCAGTTATATAGACAATGTGGCAGTAGTATAGGCAATGTGTCAGGGTTATAGGCAATAAACTGTTTTTTGAAAAACAATGTAGATTTCCAGACATAAGTCGCGACCAACAAACAATAATGACAAACGCATATTGTTTCATTGGCGTTTGTCCAGTTGGCCATTGAAGAACCCGGGGTCCGTGGGTTGCCCATCCCTGGGCGATGTGTTAGTGGACTGGGCAATGGCTCAGTGGTGTAGACAATGTGTTACTGATATAGACAATGTTTCAGTGGTATAGGCAATGTTTCAGTGGTATAGGCAAAGAACTGTTTTTTTTAAACACTGTAGATTTTCAGCCCGAAGACGCAACAAACAAATAATAACGACAAACGCAAATGAAACAAAGTTGACCATTATAAAGTCGCACAGAAGAACCGGTGCCCGTAGATCTCCCATACCTGATTTAGGCAATGTACCCGAATGTGTGCAGCAACTTTAGGCCAATTTCAATCCTACCAGTTGTCTCAAAAATATTTGAATCTCTAGTTAGTAAGTTTCCTCGAAAAGAACAATATTCTATGCTCGGCTCATCATAGCTTTAGAGAAAATAAATCTACAGTAACAGCACTTATAGAAGGCGTGGAATCGATATTCGAAACCATCGAAGACAGAAAAGAAGCAATGATCTCCTGCCTAGAATCAGAGAGAAAGCAGAAGCAATACTAAAATCATAACTTAAGAAACGCAAGCAAATATTCGATTGGAAGAACGCACAGTCACAAGGAAAGAGTCTGACTCGGGGTCCTCCAAGGATCAATATTGGGTCCCATATTGTTCGTTATATATATAAACGACTTGCCAGTCAATGTTAACACCTACATGACATGCATCTTCGCGGATGACACATCATTTATCAATATCGATAACGACAGAAACTCCTCAAATAACGAAAAGATTCACTTTTAGATGATGCTCACAAATAGATAAATGCAAATGGCTTAGTATTCAACAATGAAAAACGCAACATTTAATTTACTACTAACATATAAACTAGCAGCCCTAGAAAATGTCCAAGAAGAAAATGTGGAGGTTGACATAAGGAATAGCCAAATAATAACGGCAATAGAGTGAGCGAAAAACGGGTGTCGAGCAAGAGGGGGCCAGAGAAAGCAGAAATTGAACGAAAACACTAAGGAGCTAATGAAGAAAAGAAGAAACTTGAAGGATAAGCACTTAACAAACACAAGGCAGTTAAGATAACTCAATAAAGAAATCTAAAGCCATCCGACGTGACATAAGACAACACAACACAGCAGATATAACTTCAACTATAGAAGAGAACAGAGGGTTGAAAGTGCTGAGGAAACAACTATCACATAGGAAGAAACAAATAACAAAGATCAACGATAGAAATGGTAAACCAACAACTAATAGACAGTAAATCTTAAACATAATCAGAGAATTCTATGTTGAACTGTATAAGAATGATGAAACCTTAAATAAAAACCGAAAGATCCCCAAGATCAAAAACGAAGGATCTGATAACTTCCCGGATATAAGCACAGACGAAATTAACAACAGCATAAAAGATATGAAAAATAACAAGTCGCCCGGAGACGATGCTACCATCGAATACATTAAAATGAGAGGAGAAAAACTTTTACAGCTACTGTGTATACTATTTAATACATGTCTGAGATATTGTGTAACACCCGAGAAATGGAAGAAACCTATTATTGTACCAATCCATAAAAAGGGAGACACAGCGCAGATCCAAAATTATAGACCGATCTGCCTGCTTTCTCAGATGTACAAATTGTTTATGAGAATTGTAACAAAGAGACTAACAGCGAAGCTGGATCTCTACCAAACACGAGAGCAAGCGGGCTTTCGTGCCGGCTACGGTGTTAATGACCACCTTCATACCATCAAGATTCTCATCGAAAAGTGCATAGAGTACAACAAGGCCCTGACTCTTGTCCTTATTGACTACGAAAAGGCCTTCGACACGATCAACCACAGCGCAATGTTTAAAGCTATCGCTGACTGCACAGTTGACTACCGATACACAAAAATCATCAAACTCGAGTATAAAAATGCAACCGCCTGCATAAGCCTACATGAAGACATCCTCTCTTCAAGGTAGGGCGAGGCGTGCGACAGGAAGATGTTATTTCCCTCAAGTTATTTACAACCCTCCTAGAATACATGTTTAAAAATGTCAGCATCGAGAACTTCGGAATCGACATCAATGGTGAAAAACTTATATTAATAACAGATTGCCTTGGTGATGCACAATCGATGCTACCAGAGCTAGAATTAGCCTCCAAGAAGGTTGGCCACGCCAAGAGTGTCCACGCCAGCAAAACTATGGTCATGACTAATTTAATTGCAACTCTCAACAACTCAAACTAAAAAATAGAACAAGTATACTCGTGCAAGTATATGGTCCATGAGATTCGCCTGAGCAGAGACAACCAAACTTGTGAGTTGTCAAGAAGAATTGGACTAAAATTAGCAGCCTTCGGAAAGCTAGGCTACGTCCTAAAATCCGACATTCCCATTTGCCTTAAAAGGAGAGTCTTCAACCAATGCGTCTTACGTGTACTAACATATAAGGCCGAAACATTAACCCTAACAAAACGCAAAGCTAGATTGTAGATTGTAGATATGGTGGTGACGACTTGTACTGCGACCATTATAGATCTATTGTACCCCACCCTCCTCCTCCAAGTGTTAGTGTACTTACCCATTTAGAGCGCCTCCTCTAAACCTGATTCCTTTAGGAATTTCAGAATCTGGGTGGGATTCAAGACCTGCAGCTCCTCTGTGTTCAAGCAGTGAGCCCCAAGGTACATCTGTCTCTTGCGGAGTAGACTGCGGAGCATCAGTCTTTGAACAGATGTATGGGGGTTTCCTCTGCTAAGCCACAGAATCTGCATCCGTCATCCTCCTCTAGGCCTAGGGCCTTGAGATGTTTCCTAAGTCTGCAGTGACCCGTCAGGACTCCTGTCAGAGTTCTAAGCTTGTTCCTGCTTAGTTTCAGGCAACCTTTTGTTCTCTTCTGGATAAAAGATCCCAGCATCACTTTGCATTGCCTTAGCCCTGGAAGTTCTTTCCAGGTTTTCATTATTATCCCTGCCAAGCTTGTTCAGCTTCCCCACACAGTCCCATATCAGTTTGGATCTGATGGTGTATGAGCTAATGGCCTTAATGGCTGCTTGGCTGTCTGACAGGATAGCAATTCGTTTTTTGCTATAATTCCTGTCGAGGTTAAACTGTGCACATCTTTCGATTGCGTGTACCTCTGCTTGGAAAATACTTGGGGATGTTCCCATGGATTCGAAGTACCTGGTACGAGGTCCAAACACTCCTGCACCAGTACCTTGCTTTGTCTTCGCACCATCTGTATACCACTTGATGGCATTTTGCTCTATGTGGTATGCTGAGGATTCGTCGCTCCAATCGGCTTTACTACTGCACATTTCTGTGTAGTTTTTCTCGAAGTGGTATTTTCATACCATTTCGTCTTTTGGTACTTCCGGTACCAACTTCCGGGTTTTTGGTTTCGGTCTCTGCTCCCGATTATTTTACCTCTGCCCATTCCTTCCTTGCTGAACCTTATGATCGCCGATCTGGCGGCCCTTTCCACCACAAGGTGCAGCGGAGTCAGATCCAGCAGCAGCTCCAATGCTGCTGTCGGACACGACCCCATCGCCCCCGTGATGCAGACACACGCCAGTTTTTGAATCTTCTCAATCTGTTTCCTCATAGAGGCCAGCTTGATTCTACTTCCCCACGCAACTGCCCCATAAGTGATTGCAGGTCTCACTATCATGATGTACATCCATCGCAGGATAGTGGGGTTACAACCCCACGTTTTTCCTGCCAGATTTCTGCACACCATTAGGGCGCGTTTGGCTTTACCTACCGCTGCCTCAGCGTGTCTATTCCATAGGAGTTTGCTATCTAGTGTGATACCCAGATACCTTATCTCTTGTTGGTATTCTACTGCCTTCCCATCTATGAGTATGGAATGTAGGCAGTTTAGTTTTCTCCTTCTAGTAAATGGTATCATCGTGGTTTTGCTCGGGTTGAGATTCAGTCCCACTGTTTGACAGCATCTACTAGTTACGTTGAGGCCTCTATAAACAATTTCCCAGAGCGTTCCCTCAAATTTCCCTCTAGCCATTATGACTATGTCATCGGCGTAACCTTGACATTTGATGTCTAGTTCGTTTAGCCTAACCAGTAGTTCATCACCAGTAGTTTCAAACACAGAATGCTGTCGTCCAAGAAGTGGTTGGGGGCCGTTCAAGTATTACGTAAATTTTTGCAATTATTAACCCCCCCGTCCCCCATGTCAGCCAAAGTAAGCAAAGCTCTTATCCCCCCGCCCATGCTTACGTAAACATTGGTACATATATTTTCCAATCTTTTCTGGTTTCTTTATTGATTCCTGCAGCTGTTAGGTATAGGCTTACAATAAAGGAATCTAAAGCACATAATATTTATTGAAGCAAATTATTGACATGGTATTCAATTATTATCTCCCACTATTATATTCAATCTTTACATATTAACGATTAACACATTCATTTGTTTTGTTCTTTTAAAATTTTAGTATATAAAGTCAGATTAGCACTCCGCAGTCCATGACACATGAATCTATGCCTCAATCCATGACATGACTCTCTCATTTGATGTATGCTGCTCGATGTTCTGTGTTTGCTCACTTTAGTCTGATTTTGGAATATCGACTTAGTTCTCTTCGAGCTATTCAACATCCTGGTACTCTAAATTTTGTATTATACGCATCACTTCGGTAGGACGACGAGCAGGTACTCTTAAAGACCTTACTTTTGTTTTGGTGGACATGTTTACTTTTTATGGATCTCCTCGACGTGGCGATTGAATGACTTGACTGAATCATAATAAAGACCACACATTTTACATGTTCGACTTGATAGTTTCAATTTTACCGTCGGACAAAAATAATAGTAGGGCAATTGCAGAAAATCTTTGAGTGAAGAGTTCAAATGTAGAGCTAAATGGACTGGTCATTGGACTGATCATCCAAACCCAAGTCATCAACTGTCTGTTTTACTTTAACTGGTGGTAGGAGAAACATGTTGTTTAGTAAAATAAATAAACGTAAGCATGGGCGTTATAAATAAACGTATAAGAAGAATATATCTTCTACAAAAGCGAACTGTTCGAGCAATTGTAAGAGCACATCCAACTGATAGTTGCAGACCGAAATTCATGAAACTGAAAATACTGCCCAAACCGGCATGTTATATGCTCATCTGTTTATGTTATCACCACAAAAACTTATCAAACTTTAATATCCCATCAAATAATCATACAGCGCTCCCTGATGCAAACCAACCAAAAAAACATACACTTATTGGGGAACCAAGTTGTACAACAAACTCCCTGTCAAAATTAAATCGCTATTTAACAAAAACTTTAAAAACAAACTAAAATCAAGAGGATTCTGCGGAAAATACTCGGACCACAGAAAACTACTGATGGTACGTGGAGGATGAGGAAAAACGAAGAACTCTACAAATACACTGAGAAGATCACGGACACAATGAGGAAGTGGAAGTTGAAATTCTACGAACACCTACTAAGAATAGATGAATGCAAACTAACCAAAAGGAGCTTCAACTACATCATGGGGTTAAAGGCCACATCTAAATAGATAGATGAGGTGAAAAGGGATGCGGCAGAAGTTGGAATTACACTACAGATGGCCCACAACAGAAGAGAGTTTAGAAGGAGAGTAGACAGTATAAAAGCATTTCAGGAGAAACCAACAATGAGGAGGCCCAAACGGATCATTTGCGATGAGGAGTGAAAGAAAAGAAGCGAACGCATAAAGAGTTTCTGGGAGGAGAAAAGAAGAAACACCAAAAATCTTAAGTTCTTTGCGGTCCATAGTTCGCTGAATTCTAAAAAAAATCATTTATGCTAGAGTCAGTTTTTTACTCGATCGAGGAATTCCTTGCGGAGGATTTACATAACCAGCGTATTGTGCGATTCCTGTGCTAAGAAGTGTGTAAAAATGTGTAAACTATGTACCAACAAATAGTGTTACTCAAATTGTATTATATTTCCTCTATGTTAATTCAAATGACATGCCTTGTAACTATTGAAGATGAAATAAATATTATTATTATTATTGTCGAGATTCTAATTTTGGACTGGTGTGTATAATTATGTTTAGTAGAGTTAATAAATAATTATTTTATTTAAGTTTTCATTGTACTGTTGTCTGTCCACAGTTCGTTGGATTATTTACAATCTTTTTGTTGGAATAGTTAACGAACAATTTTAATTGCACAATTACAGCGAGCATAAAAACGAATATATTTTCGTTACAACAAAGATAATAAAATACAGCAATCCTCTTAGCTTTATTTATCTGCAGCGCTATTTTATCACAAATCCGCGATTTCAGTTTCAACAATAAAAGAAAAAAAGTTTTAATTGAACTTTTTTCCTGTTTTTTGTGCTTTCATAAGCTTATAAAACTTGCTCATAAAATCCATGAATTGCTGTAACGATCACTAAAAAACTCCATCAATGGACCAGTCGAACATTTAAATCTTGCGAAGTTCTAGCAAGTAATAAAACAGTTTTTGTAGGAATTGGCGCCGTATGGATTAATAGATAATTGTGGATTGAAATGCGGGTTGGTAAAGAAAGTTTCCGGTTTTCCTTGAATTCAGGCGTCCTCAAACCGGATGACGTCTTTCAATCAAAAAAAAGTTACGGAAAAAAGACTTGTTTCTTATCCGACCTAGTTTTGTGATAAAAATAAAAGTTTTTTTCAATAACAGCAAGTTTAAATAAGTTTGGTTTATATATAAATTTGAAGGTATTAATGAAAACGCGATTTATGTTTGTTTGGAGTTTTAATCCAACTGAAATTTTCCGTGTAAATTTATGTTCAAAACTTATTCGTGCGGTTTTGTTTGCAAAAAATATATAAGTTGTTTGTTCTGCACGGTGGTAATAGACCGCACCCTATTCAAATATAATAAAAACTTGACCCCTATTACCACCCTCTTGTAGTATCAGCCTCCATCAACCCAAAAAAAAGTAGCTTTTAATAAAAACAGTCCACGAGGAAATCCTGCAAACAAAAATCCAACAACACTACATACAAAAAAAATGCAACAACCTTAATGAAATCGTAATCCTTATCACCAATCGATTTCACAACTCACACGCGCAAATTTCACAACAATTCTTGTTTGAAAAATGGTAACGTTTATGGCGGTTTTAGTATGGAAGCGTGACCGGCACTGACGGTGCTGGCCGGTCTCAGTGGAACCAGAGGAAGTAAGGTGAAGAGGCGAGGTCGGAGGAAGGTGCGCGAGCGCGAAACGCGGGATCGCGCGCGCCGCGGCGGACCCGGGCCACCCACACCCCCGCACGGACCGACGCGCGGATTCCGGCAGGGTGGTGGCTCGTAACAGCGAAGAAGAAATAATCCTGGAGGAATATACTGGATGGATCTAGGAAAGGGGGTAATTAGATTGATTGGGAGGTAGTCGCAAACCCGGCCAGCCCTCGTGTAATTTGTTTCTTCATTCAATTTCCGGAAACTAGGGAATGCAATTAGAGGGGTTTATTGATTGGATCATTAATAACCTTGGTTAAAAATACGTTTTGGTTTTTTTGTATTGTATCAACGACAACCAAATGGATTTTTTTTAGAAAGTAATGGAGAAATATTGGTTATCGGATTTTATTTGTTGATTCCGTATTGTCAATCATTCGAAATCCAGATGTTCGTTTTAAATCTCGGCTATGATTGATTTGCAACAAACACTGATATTTAAATTGGATTTACGACGTATCATTTCATCATTACTGAAACTTGTTTGTCAATAAAATATGGATCTAATGAACTGCTAATGAACCAGTCCAGAACTTTAATAGTCATGTCACATGTGCATTGGTTCACGCAGTCCCCACTAGGAAAATATACGTCTAGAACACGCACATAGGACATATTGTCCATGATCTGGCGGTTGCACAGTGGAGATTGGCACGGGTTCCCATCAACTCATCCCATTCTACCACATTGGCCCATGGGATGGGATGAGTGGTATGAACGTCGCATGGGATGGGATAGGACCACAATTTTGTGACGGAGTGGGACGAGTTTTAATATCTAGAAAATCTAGTTCGTGCATAATTAATTGCTTTCATATAAGAAGCTCTTTATTTTCATTTGTTTGTAGATACAAGTAGGTTTCAGAATACAATTCATTGTACTTTCTTACGTATGTCTAGATTTTGTTTTTTTTCAGAGCATATCCTTTTGTGTATGGTTTCGTAAAGTTTTTGCGGCAGTCTGTCGGTGACCGCATCACACTTGCGTAGTTCAGCTAGAGTTTTTCTTTTGTGAAAAAGTAAAGTGCTGTTTTAACCTTGAAATTTGTGGAGCTAGGGCTAAGGTGCAGAATACGGATTTTTTAAAGTTAGGGTTGCGGGCTTAGGGTTGCGGTGTAACTGCTGTTAATCCTCTTTGGCACTGTTTGACTAAGATCGGAAAGCTAAAATTAAGCTCCTATTTTGCCTGGTTCAAGAAATATTTCTGTTTTTGTGGTCCTAAAAATTAACATTTTCAACGTAACACATGATAGATGCGCACGCAACTGGCCCGACGTTGCCCCGTTTTTTTTAAAGAAATATATTACCCCATGTCCATATCAAAATATCGATACTTTTTTTAGGATCTATCGTTATTTTCTCGGCAGTAAATGTTATTTAGTAAACGAGCAACTAATTCCGAAACTCATTTTTGGGTTTCTTGTAATATATTTATAGCCCTCTTACATATAGCGGAATTTAAATTTCGCACACTGCATACATAAACTTAAATAATTTATACCAGACATGTATATGGTGACATGGTGGTTGTTAGTGACGTGGCCGTTCGTTGCAATATGAATACGACGGTTAAGATTGTATATATGTTGCCAAAATCACAATTTCTCAATTTTGCTGTAAGAGAAGTAAAAGTGGCTACGCTGAAATAATAAATAATAGCATGCGCACACTTTTTGTCGCGTGACCAGAAATTTACCAGCCGTTGCGTCGATTATGTCAATTTTTAGGACCACAAAAACACGAATATTTCTTGAACCAGGCAACGTACAAACATAATTTTTGCTTTCCGATATTAGTTAAACAGTACCAAAAACGATTAACAATTTACACTAGGTAGAAAGTCCGCAACCCTAAGTTTAAAAAAAACTGTAATCTGCACCTTAGCCCAGCTTTTAACGATTTTAACTATTAGATTAAATAGAAAAGATTCCAAAATTATTGTTTATCGTGCGAATACGCAAATTTGTCATAATATGTCCAGCCCAGATGATTTCTGTGATAACGATGTAATTCCTGAAAACAGGTCGATCCGTTTGCGACGAAAAAGAATTACTCATTGTCAGATAAATAAAATGCGGAAAAATTTAATTCGAACGTATTGCCGTAAGAAAAACCGATAAGAATATGGACATAGCACATATTGTTCATGATGCGGCGGTCGCACAGTAGAGATGAGCATGAGATCCTATCAACTCATCCCATTCCAACCTATTGTCCCATGGGATGGGATAAGTGGTATGAACGTCGCGTGGGATGGGATGAGTGGTACGAACGTCGCGTGGAATGGGATAGGACCACAATTTTGTATGGGACGGAGTGGGACGAGTTTTGATAATCTAGTAAATCTAGTTCGTGGATAATTAATTGCTTTCATATAAGAAGCTCTTTATTTTTATTTGTTTGTAGACACAAGTAGGCTTCAGAAAACAAATCATTGGACTTTCCTGGGTATGCCTAGATTTTGTTTTTTGCAGAGCATATCTCTTTTGTGTATGGTTTTGTGTATCGGTTACCGCATCGCACTTGCGCAGTTCAGCAAGAGTTTTTCTTTTGTGAAAAGGTAAAGTACTATTTTAACATTGAAAGTTGTGCATCTTTGGGATAAGGTGCAGAATACGGATATGTTGAAACTAAGGGTTGTGGACTTAGGGTTGGGGTGTAACTGTTGTTAATCCTCTTTGGCACTGTTTAACTAAGATCGAAAAGCTAAAATTAAGCTTCTACTTTGCCTGGTTCAAGAAATATTCGTGTTTAGTGGTCCTAAAAATTGACATTTTCTACGTAACAGATAGTGGATAGCACGCAACTGAAAAAAAACGTGGCAACGTCGAGCTTGCCACGTTTTTTTTTTTTTTAAGAAAAATATTACCCCATGTCTATATCAAAATATCGATACTTTTTGTAGGATATATCGATATTTTCTCGGTAGTATATATTATTTTGTAAACGTGCAACTAATTCCGCAACTCATTTTTCGGTTTCTTGTAGCCTATTTATAGCCCTCTGACATATAGCGGAATATATATCGCACGCTGCATATATAAACTTTAAACTTATTTATACCAGACATGGTGGTTGTTAGTGACGTGGCTGTTTGTTTATATATTAAAGAACGGTTAAGATTGTATATATGTTGCCAAAATCACAATTTCTCAATTTTGCTGTAAGAGATATAAAAGTGGCAACGCCGAGATGATTGCAAGCGCACACTTTTTGTCACATCAGAAATTTACCAGCCGTTGCGTCAAATATGTCAATTTTTAGGACCACAAAAACACGAATATTTCTCGAACCAGGCAACGTAGAAGTTTAATTTTTGATTTCCGATCTTAGTTAAACAGTGCCAAAAACGATTAATAACAGTAAGATTAATAACGCTGGATAAAAAGTCCGGAATCCTAAGTTTCAAAAAATAACCGTATTCTGCACCTTAGACCAGCTTTGTTATTAACGATTTTAACTATTATATTCAAAATAGACAACATTCCAAAATAATCGTTTATCGTGCCAATACGCAAATTATCCATAATATGTAAAGCCCAGCATCTGTGATAACGATGTAATTCCTGGAAAATATGCCGATCCATTCGCGACGAATAAGAATTGTCAGATAAATAAAATGCGATATTGTCATTTGTCAGATATACTATTGTGCTCATTGTCAGATAAATAAAATGCGATATTGTCATTTGTCAGATATACTATTGTGCTCATTGTCAGATAAATAAAATGCGATAAGAAAAATTGAATTCGAATTGAATCGAATTGTCGTAAGAAAAACCGATAAGAAAATTTGCAGTATGGGAAAATGGGATGAATAGGATTGTCCGCGCGACCGATATGGAATTGGATGAATGGGATGGGCAGCGCGACTGAGATGAATGGGATGGGAAACAAATTTTAGGATTGTGGGATGGGACAGTGGGACTAAAATGGAGTTTCTTGTAGTCTATTTATAGCTCTCTGACAAATAGCGGAATTTAAATTTCGCACACTGCATATATAAACTTAAATAATTTACACCAGACATGTTAGGTTAGGTTTTGAACGTGACTGTGTCGTGGCTGTTCGTTGCAATATGAATAAGACGGTTAAGATTGTATATATGTTTCCAAAATCACAATTTCTCAATTTTGCTGTAAGGGAAGCAAGAATGGCAACTCCGAGATGATTGTATGCGCACACTTTTTGTTGCGTGACCAGAAATTTACCAGCCGAATATGTCAATTTTTAGGACCACAAAAACACGAATATTTCTTGAACCAGGCAACATAGAAACATATTTTTTGCTTTCCGATATTAGTTAAACAGTACCAAAAACGATTAACAAATTACACTAGGTAGAAAGTCCGCAATTCTAAGTTTAAAAAAAACCGTAATCTGCACCTTAGCCCAGCTTTGTTATTAACGATTTTAATTATTAGATTAAATAGACAAGATTCCAAAAATTATTGTTTATCGTGCCAATACGCAAATTTTCCATAATATGACCAGATGATTTCTGTGATAACGATGTAATTCATGAAAACCGGTCGATCCGTTTGCGCGAAAAAGAATTACTCATTGTCAGATAAATAAAATGCGGAAAAATTGAATCCGAACGGATTGCCGTAAGAAAAACCGATAAGAACATGGACATAGCACATATTGTCCATGATGTGGCGGTCGCACAGTGGAGATGAGCATGTGATCCTATCAACTCTCCCATTCCAACCCATTGTCCCATGGGATGGTATGAGTGGTATGAACGTCGCGTGGGATGGGATAGGACCACAATTATGTATACGACGGATTTTGATAATCTAGTAAATCTAGTTCGTGCATAATTAATTGCTTTCATATAAGAAGCAACTTTATTTTTATTTGTTTGTAGACACAAGTAGGCTTCAGAAAACAAATCATTGGAATTTCTTTGGTATGTCTAGATTTTGTTTTTTGCAGAGCATATGTCTTTTGTGTATGGTTTAGTAAAGTTTTTGCGGCAGTCTGTCGGTTACCGCATCGCACTTGCGCAGTTCAGCAAGAGTTTTTCTTTTGTGAAAAAGTAAAGGACTATTTTTACCTTGAAAATTGTGCACCTTTGGGCTAAGGTGCAGAATACGGTTTTTTTTAAACTTAGGGTTGCGGACTTAGGGTTGCGGTGTAACTGTTGTTAATCCTCTTTGGCACTGTTTAATTAAGATCGACAAGCTAAAATTAAGCTTCTACTTTGCCTGGTTCAAGAAATATTCGTGTTTTGTGGTCCTAAATATTGACATTTTCTACGTAATAGATAGTCGATAGCACGCAACTGGCTCGACGTTGCCACGTTTATTTTTTTTTAAGAAAAATATTACCACATGTCTATATCAAAATATCGATACTTTTTAGGGTTCCGTACCGAAAACGGAACCCTTATAGGATCACTTTGTTGTCCGTCTGTCTGTCTGTCTGTCTGTCTGTCTGTCTGTCTGTCTGTCTGTCTGTCTGTCTGTCTGTCTGTCTGTCCGTCTGTCTGTCTGTCAAGACCATTTTCTCAGGAACGCGTAGAGGTAACAAGTTGAAATTTTCAACAAATACTCGGGTCTACGGTCTCTTTCGGCTGCGAAAAAATCAAACTTGTAAGTCAACGCGATCAAAAGATATGACCGTTTATGTAGCATATTTTGCGATTTCACAAGGGAATCAAAACCTATAGGGTACTTCCCGTTGACCTAGAATCATGAAATTTGGCAAGAAGCGGTGTCTTACAGCACATGTAAAGGGAAAAATCTGAAAACCGTAAATATGTTGTTTAATTACAAGAAAAATGCGAATTTACTATTAGAAACTTATGACAATACACTAACGTTGTCGTAGTGGTATTGTCAGGCTCCAGAAGCATATGGGTTGCATACAGTTAGGTCCTAAGGTTAAAAAGTATGTGTTGGCACCAAGCTGTTTATACTGAAATTTCTTTGTTTATATTCGTTATGCATTTCATCACCTACGCTCTATATCAGGGATGTTATGGAGATCCGTAACCGTAACCGAATCCGATATAAAAGTTTCGAATAATTTCGGATAATTTTTACTGATATGTTGTAATAATTCCTATAAATATATTTCAATATCTAATAGAAAATATATAATAGACAAAAAGGAATAATGTTGTTTTTGTTTATTATAATTATGATTTTGCATTTTTATGTAGATAAAACTTATAAATATTAATAACTTATATATCTTATATGACATATAATTGTAGTACCTACTTATATTGTTGTACTTAGTTGTATGACATATGATTGTAGGTAGTACAAATAATAACATAGAAATAAAATCATTTTTTTTACAAATTAGCATTCTACTTTTATTATTCCTTAGAAATCTGATATCCGTAACCGAAACTATCCGAAACTAACGGATTATCCGAAAAAAATTCTTATCCGTAACCGTATCCGAAACCGGTATAACATTATTCCTATATCCGTATCCGCATCCAGATCCGAAATTTCATATCCATAACATCTCTGCTCTATATACATAATATATACAGGGTATATACTATGTCTAAATTTTGCTTGTTTATAACCGACATGCGACATACTCAAGTCCCGTAACATCCTGTATATATTATATTTCGTCTAATTTTTCTTTATAATCTACATAATATGTTGATAATCTACATAATAATACTATACTATAATCTACATAACATGTTGTAGATAATATGATTTAAGTATATTATACTTAAATCACGTTCGCCCTATATTTTTTGGTAGTCAATTGCCCAAAAAGCAGTCAATTCAACAAGTGAATGTTAAGAGTATCGAAATAGATCTAGAAATAGTTAATATATTACTTTATATTAGATCTAGAAATAGTTACATCTTAATATAAGTTAGTGTATAAGTCTAATACTAAAATAAAGTTTTCTTTTTATAAGTTTAAAAATATTCGCGTTATTAAAAAAAAATACCCTGTATACCTTTATACAGGGTATATAGGTATACAAGCAAAATTGAGCAGTAAAAACAAATAGTGAAGTTCCAGAACCCCTAAACACTCAGAGTGAATGGAGGATGTATGGTAATAAAATAGAGGGTAGAATTCCATCGTACGACAACGACATGTTGAGGTTATGCTTGCAGCGGTACTAAGATGGTCGTGATTTTATGAGAGCCACTTGTCAAGTTAACTGAATGTGCTTGTAACGTCCTCCACAAAAAAAGATACCTTACTTACAAGTTTGTACGGAACCCTCGGTGCGCGAGTCACAACTCGCACTTGGCCGTTTTTTTTTTTAGGATATATCGATATTTTCTCGGTAGTAAATGTTATTTTGTAAACGTGCAACTAATTCCGCAACTCATTTTTCGGTTTCTTGTAGCCTATTTATAGCCCTCTGACATATAGCGGAATTTATATCGCACGCTGCATATATAAACTTTAAACTTTAAACCAATTTATACCAGACATGGTGGCTGTTAGTGACGTGGCTGTTCGTTGCAATATAAATAGAACGGTTGAGATTGCATATATGTTGCCAAAATCACCATTTCTCAATTTTGCTGTAAAAGAAATAAAAGTGGCAACGCCGAGAAAGGATGATATAATTTTAAAATGAAATAAAACTAAAATAATTTTAGATAAAACCAAGCATTTTATATCATCTTAAAGTACAAACGATAACATTTATGTCTTGAATAACACATCGTTTATAATACACACACCTAGACTTCATCTACACGAGCGAATATATAATCCAAGCTGCACTTACAAACATGAAAAACGTTCTCAATAAAAAAGTTCTCATTGTGAGACATACCACAATCAATATCACAATCTTTTTTTTCCAATAACTCCTACTTCTCCTCTCAAAAAGTGCCAGATCTATTAAAAATATCGACGGTTGTACCAATATTTAAAAAAGATGATTCTCCGAACAGAATGAAATTGAATTTTTTTAATTGAATTCACCGAACTGACAAAAATTAGTGTCAGCTCTGGCAAAGATACATTGCATGGAATATAGAATAATGCCTTTCATCTTAAAACACAAGATAATTCCAAGTCCACAGCTTGGGTTCTGAAAAAACAAATCGACAATTACAGCAATAAATGAGTTTTATAATAAAATCATGAACCGGGTGGACGAAGGCAGATATCCGATATGACCTTTCAAAAGCCTTCGACTGCGTCAAACATGATATACTCTTAGATAAACTTGAAAAATATGGTCAAGGGCAAGGCCTGCTGGTTCGAGTCATACCTAAGCAATAGAAAACAACATGTAAAAATAGATGCAAAAGAGAGTATGGGTGTATCAAGTGATAGAGTCGTAAAACTAGGTGCTCCGCAAGGCAGTATTCTAGCACCAGTGCTATTCTCCCTTTGCACTGAGGATATGAGAAATTAAATCAGGCAACAACATTGTACACTCTATGCGAATGATACGAGTATACTTATTTCAGAGAATTCACTGGCAGAAACCATAGCACAGGCGAACATGACTTTAGACAAACTTCACATATGGTTCTCTTTGGTTCTTAATTGATACAACAAGCTACATCATATTTCAGTGAAGTAGAAGAAATAGCACTGACGTTATGTCACTAAAAATTGGAAATGTTTCGCTAGAAAGACACAAAACAGCAAAATTTTTAGGAGTATACCTGGAACAAAATCTCAAATGGCACGCTACAAAAAAACTCATTAATTAAAATATTAAATAACAAGAAGTACCTGCTGAGAAAGGTGCGACATACGGTTGGTGAGAATTGCCTCCTCAATGTGTATCATGCCGAGATACAATCTATTTTATCCTGGGCATACTAGTGTGGGGAACTTCCTCACAAATTCAAGAGTGTTATTGAGTGTCTATACCAATGAAATTCAAAGAAATTACTAATTATGTAACATAATATGATTAGAATAAAGCTCAAAGCTTTTCTAATTGAAGAATGTTTTTACAAAGTAAATGATTTCCTTCAAAAGAAATCTCACAATTAGCGTCATATTTTATTTTGCATTATAACTTATATGTATTTTTATTTTCGCCTTTTTTGACGTTATCTTAATGTATATATTGCATTAATCGATAAATAAACTTTGAATTTGAATGAATAGCGGAAAAGCGTCCGGCATAGACGGAATACTGACTGAAATGGTTAAGACTGGAGGCACATAAATAGAAAACGAACTGACAATTTCTGACCAGAATACTTTGAGGTCACCATTATAATACTTCATGCATTTGTAAGATACAGCTTCCTTTAACATTTTATCATATATGTACTTCCAGCAACTCTTGCCATATACCCTTAATGTAATCTCGCACTTATGATCGAATTTAGAGCACTTGCATTCGAGCCTATAATTGTAAATTTTAACACGTGTCTTGCGAGTCTGAGAATAGGTCCTCTTTCCGGCTTCTTAAAAGCCCACATGGGTAAAAAAGGATCAAATTCTTCCGGCATTTGACGCAGCAGTAAATTCTCTATAGAATACCGAATTTGGTTTTATTTAAAAAAAATGTAGATTTTATTTCATTTTGGCCAGCTTTTATTGCATTTACGACCACTGCGCGTTGCCTATATAACGGTATTCGCAGTGCTGTCACACTTCTACAATCTCGTAGCAAAATGCCGCGGCACAGTGTTTGAGAAACACTGTTATAGATAAAAATTAGATTGTCTTTATTAACACATTGCAGTCAATTTGCGAATTAGTTCATTATTCGTTATTTGAAACCTATGCCTATTTTACGTTTAATGAGTTATTTTACTTGAATCCAGGTTTCCGTCAACCGTTATTGACCGATGATAGAACCTATGATTCCTTTTATAATTTCGTCCCAATTTCGAGTCCCAAACTTTTTTAACGAAATTCCATATACATTTTTTAACATATTATGATATTCTTTTTTGATTAAAATTAATTAGTTCTGTTGATTTTAATTATTATGAGTATGATTTTCTATTTCAAATTACATTATAGTGTATTTTGTAACTAGGGCGATAAGTTGCCAATTTGACGCGAGAGCGAAATTGGGCACATTCGCTAGATAGGGCAATTGACAATACCGCCCTTGTTATAAACAATATTTCTTATTACTCATGCGAGGGGATGTATCTTGAAATTTTGGGATCTACGGGACATTAATGGAATCAAAATTGAAGAATTTGCTACTCCAATTGTCTCCGGTGGTGTGGATTCGTCATAAAAACTCTCATCTGTCTCCGGTATCACTATATAATTTACACTCATTTTTAAACGTTTTCTTTAATTTGTATTATTATAATTTTGTTATGAAAACAATTTCTGACACTTTCAAGTCACTTTTTTAATATTGAGGTCTTGATTGTGTTTATTTTATTTTTTTAATGTAACATAGCGATATTGAATATTTGCCTGCGTTACCCAGGTTATGTGGAAATACAACGAAAAGTGTCATTTCTCGTATTAAAAAACGCGCGTCAAGAAGAACTTTTCGCGCATGAGTAATAAAAAATAATTATTTATACCAATATTTCGATTTGTAACTAGGACGTATTATTTATATATTAGTTACATTAGTTTATATTAGTTTAATTATATATTAGTAATAATACTAGGACGTATTATTTGTAACTAGGACCAATTATTTATACCAATATTTCGATTTGTAACAGCATTGATATTATTTAATTTTGTAGTAAATTTGTTTCTAAAAGATCTCCTAAAAATATAAATTGTTCTTCCTTCAATTTATTTAAACTTTTCTGAATTATCTTCTACTCCGGGTTTTCGAAAACTCCTCGAACAAAGTCGACTGAAGAAATTTTTCTGTTTCGTCTTTGATTCTTCGGAAGGAATTGGAATTTGTATTTTTTCTCAATTATCTCTTACTCGAGTTGAGAAATAGTCTTATTTGGTCTTTAAATAAGACCAAGGCAGATCTTAAGAGGTTTGGAGATTTTCCTTGATTTTTGGAACTAAAGTATTTATCAGACCATGAAGAATAAATAACGTCATTGAAAGACGTATTTCAATATTTTCTTAGTAATAATTTAATGGAGATTTTAACTGGATCCTGGGGAGTTAACAGTTATAGTTAGTTTATAGACAAAACCTTGAGAAACTAAAAAAGTTATTGGAAGATTTCGATTTTCCCTTTGATTTTCGAAAAAATGATGATTTTTGACCAGACGAAGAGGAACTGAAGAAATTGTAGGAAACTTCTTAATACGTTTTTCAGTTTTGGAAAAACTAAAGCTAGGATTTTAAACTGGGGCTTTTTGCTCTTCCCAATTGGCATTTGGACGGGAAATCACGAAATCAAAAAGAAATTGGGTTTTTGGGAGCTGTTACCTGTCGGATATTGTCGGAGGAACAGGAGGAACAGGAAGAAAATTTTGACCTTCGGAAAAACTCTAATTTGGAAAATTTGCCATTTGATCTTTACTTTTGGAAAAACTAGGTTAAAAACCTTTGTAATCGCGCGGCTAATTTAGGGTTAAAACTAAAAGATTTTCCAATAAGAATTTTATAATTTTAAAATGAAATAAAATCAAAATTATTTCAGATACAACCCAACTTTTTATATTATCTTAAAGTATAGTCTATAACATTTATGTTTGGCATAAGAAGTGGCATTTCTCGTATAAAAAAACGTACGTCAGGATGTACTTCTCCCGCATGAGTAATAAAAAATAATTAATTATACCAATATTTCGATTTGTAAGCAGCATTTATATTATTTAATTTTGTAGTAAATTTGTTTGTAAAAGATCTAAAAATATAAATTATATTTCTTTCAATTTATTTGGACTTTTCGGAACTATCTTGTAATTGGCGTTTTCGAAAGCTCCTCGAACAAGGCTAACTGAAGAAATTTTTCTGTTTCGTCCTTGATTCTTCGGAATTGTAAAATCGATTTTCCTTGGAAACGTCATCTTTGGTGTTATGTAAAATTGAGTTTTGTTTCTCAATTATCTCTTACGTTTTCGGTTGGGTTGAGAAATACTCTTACTTGGGTTTTAAACAACACCAAGGAGGATCTAAAGAAGTTTGGATATATTCCTTGATTTCTGGGAAATTATTTATCTAGTTTGGACCAGAGCAACTTGAAATGGAATGGAAAAATAGTTATTGTTTGACCCAGGTTTTTTATAGGTGTCCGTTTTCTCGACTTTATTGTTGCAAATTGTTGTCTTCATCAATCCCCGCACTGTTTAGAATAAATAACGAATTTAAAGAATATGAACCATCAAGAATAAATAACGTCATTGGAAGACATATTTCAATATTTTCTCGGATTTTGAACAAGTCTAAGCGAAGGGGAGTTTTTACTAGAATTTCTGAACTACCGTTATATAGACTATGGACTAAACCTTGAGAAACTGAAATGTTGTTGGAAGATATGGAGTTTCCCTTTGATTTTCGAAAAATTGACGATTTTTGACCATACGAAGGGGAACTGAAGAAATTGTAGAAAACTTCTTAATACGTTTTTGAGTTTTGGAAAAACTGAAACTAGGATTTTAAACTGGGGCCGAACGAGATCAATAAGAAATTGGCTTTCTGGAGCTGTCGGATATTACATTTGGATCCTGACCAGAGAAACAGGAGGAAAATTTTTGCTCTCGGAACTTGAAACCTTGATTCACCGTTTGATCTTTACTTTTGCAAAAACTAGGGATGTTCAAGGATGTTCTTGATGTATAGGGTTACAACTAAAAGATTTTACAATAAGAATGATATAAAATTTTAAAATGAAATAAAATTAAAATTATTTCAGATCCAACCCAACTTCTTATATTATCTTAAAGTATAGTCCATAACATTTATGTTTGGCATAACACATCGTTTACCGTACAATGTTTTACAATGTCCACCGCGACTTCGTATACACGAGCGAATTCGGCTATGAAATCGAAGCTGCACTTACAAACATGAAGAACGGAAAGAAAAGCGGTCGACATAGGCGAAATACTGACTTAAGACTGATAAATTAAGATAAATGCTTAAGACTGGAGGCACAGAACTAGAAAACGAATTGACAACCCTATTTAACAAATGTCTCGAATCCCAAGACATCCCTGGCGACTGGACAAATTCCCTTGTTGTATTAATGCACAAAAAGGGGACAAGGAAAACTACCGACCAATCAGTCTGCTCTCACAAACCTACAAATTGTTCTCAAAAGTAATTACAAGTACCTTCCACCAAAAGAACAAGCGGCATTTAGGAAAGGGTTCAGCACTACAGAGCACCTTCCAACAATGATAGTTTTGATAGAGAAAGCAACCGAATACAACGTACAGTTATGACTAGCATTCGTAGATTTAAAATAAAGGCTCTAATATGGGCTATCTATATACAGCAAGCGTTGAAGAATATAAGAATGGACTACCGGAAGAACGAGAATAGACTACCTCAAGAACGAGGATGGACAACTTCACAGATGTGACAAAATATCGGACAAAATAAAAATTAATTGAGGAGTAAGGCAAGGGGACACAATGTCTGAGAATTTGTTTACCTTGGTCTTACAGGATGCCATAAATAACATCAATTCGCTAGACAGAGATATTAACATCCATGGTGAAAGGCTATACCATCACATGTTTGCAGACTACATCGTGCTCATAGCAAGTAATAAGGAAGAACTAACAACACTTATTTCAGACATCCATATTATAGAAATTAATTTTCAAAAAGCACAGTATATGACAAATATTGCGGAGCTTGCTGAAAACATAACAAATGGCAACAATAAAGTCAACACAACTGACATCTATAGGTTTTAACCTGGGTGAAACAATAACTATTTTTCCTTTCCCTTTCAAGTTGCTCTAAACTCCAAGCAGCAAATTCTCGGCTCCGACGGTGGTCCAGTGGCTTAAGTTCTTGGGACAAAACAATCTTATACGGGTGTAAATTTAAGTCTTTTTGCAAAATTCACCTAGTTGTCGTGTTTTTAAGTCCTAACTCTTGAACAAAACGAGGAATTGATAAATGTGGATCCTCAGCAACACTAGCCCTTATAGATTTAAATTTCCCAACGATGCGACGAATGACAAGCAAAGAAAGGCGATTATTTAGACCAAAGGTTTCGGGCGATAATTGTACACAAAAGAATGCCTATTTTCATAAAATCTTTAGTTAACGTCCAAACGTTCTTGGTGCGTATATTTATCCATAATAAATGGTTAGTATACTGAACATAAATGACAACTAGTGACAGGCATAACCTTATTAACATGGTTACCATATCGTTTCAAAATCATATCATTCTAATAGGAAAACCTTTTATATGGATACTATGAATAGCTATTTAAAAGGTTTTCCTATTGGCACACAACAAGAATCACACCAAATTTCCGCGATACAGAGGTTAAGAATCACCGTTCTACATGATATTTAGATTTTCTTTAATAAAACTGGATTTACGAAATTACTACTGTTATTATTTTTATACAATCTTACTAGTTTCGTTTGATTTAATTAAACGATAAAGTTTGGTAATATTTACTTATTGACCAGTGTGCAACAGAGTCATAAACGGTTTTCGCAATACTCCGACCTAATGAATATTCCAAAGGGAGCAAGCAGGCTTTATTAATATTCATTAAATTATCTACATGAAATCCCATATTGTCCTCCTAATTGCAAAATAAATATTAAAACGCGGTCCAAGCCAACAGAAAAAACGCACCCAATTTATGTGATTGTTTTCATTTTGCGGATTTTAATCTATTCTAGAACGAAGGAAGAAGGAGAGGTAATTGTGCGGCAGATATTTAAAATTCAAATTATTTTATTTTTAATGAAGTTGTGCGGTTTTTATTTAATGAGAACCGAACGTCGGAAACTTTGCGTGCGTTATTAAAGTTTTAAGGCCTTTTGTTGCAGAACTTTCATTAAAATGTATGGGACCCGGGACAGAGCTAACCGAACCCGGTGCATTTATAAATCGTCGAATATTTAAAAAGTTTCTGTCGTCATCTTTGCTACACTTTTATCTAAAAAATAACTTACAAGTTTTTATAATTATACAATTAATAATTTAGTTAGAAATTCAAATACTAACGTTTTCTCTAAACTGGTATAAAGCTAATATGCTTGAGAAACTAACTTGTGAACAATAAGAAAATGCCTGTTGTTCTCTCCTCGTATGCTACGTTATATATCTACTTTTGATGAGCGTTGAAATTAAAGCAGGAAGCTTGATACGTGTGTAGTTGAATGAGGAGAGAAGTTTGGGGAAGTTGGTGCCCGAGAGAGTACGCAGCTCTCCGTGCGCCTCTGCTACACCACACGACCCCACTCTCCAATCGATTACAACTTCCCAAGAACTAAAAGGAAAAAGTGCTGATATTACGAGATAATTGAAACGGCAAAGGTCTTTTTGACGTCAAAATTAAAGTTCGCAAACACACGCGATGCGACGGATAACGAAATAAAACGCGAGATCGATTTTCCTTTTGATACCATCTCAGACGTTTCTGAAAGTTTTATCTTTTAACTGACGTTGATATGAGATATATTTGTAACATGTTGGAAATTAGGATAGACGTGCGTTCTGACGGGATAAAAACGAACAGCTCCACGTAATTTTTGTTAAAAAGTTTTGAAGTGATATGTTACAATAAAAATATGTAGTTAGGTAAATGCACATATTTTCCATTACATTACCATTTACATATTAAATGTACATATATACAGGGTGAGGGAAACAAAATGTATCAGCATTATAAGAAAAGAAAAAACGATAGAAAAAATCAGAAAATTTTTGTTTTAAACCGAATTGGCAAATTTGGAAAATTAAGTAATGACGTCATCGAATTATGTTTTCCCAGAAATATACCTACATTTTGGCATATTTAAAATAGCTATTTTTTCGAAATAAATTTAGCATCTAGAAGAGAAACATTTTCTATCTTTTTTCCTTCTTCTTTTTCAAAAATTATAAGTGAAAATAAAAGTATTATCAAAAATTCGCAATCGTCACGATTTAAACAAGTAGTCTTTGAAAATAAATAACTAAGTGACATATGTCAATATTTAATACTTATTTATTATACAAGCGTATAAAATTAAGGTTTAACGAGCGGGTTGTTTAATCCTCGAGCGCAACAGAGCGTGTGGATATAATTCGCGAGTTATAATTATAATTCGCGAGTTAAACCTTCATTTTATCCGCGAGTGTAATATAAACTTATATTCAATTTTGCTTTTGATTTAACAAGTTCCATTTTCTATGAAAAGTTTCCATTTTCCAAGTTCTTTCTTACGACAAGCATAGCGTCGTCTGGCCATGATTTTGTTGTTATCACGACAACGATAAAATTGTTGATTCGTACTTCAAAATTTTGTTGAGTATTATGTTTAATTAATTTGTGTTTTATTGATCATAAATACGAACATATGAAGAATTATTGTTAGATGGTGACCCAATTGCGGAAAGATTACTCCCGCAGAAATCAAGAGATTTATACAAAAAAAATGTATAATAAGTTTTGCGATTGGTGATCAAAAAAGAAGATCAGCGAGGTCAACATTTAGGGTCATGTTTATGGAGACCGTCAGTGAGTTATTTTGTTACGTTGCCATAGATACTTTTATTAACTAGTGAAATAAAATTTTGATTACACAAGTGAATAAAGCACTGTTTTATTGATATCCAAGGAATTTAAAACAAACTTTATATGGCAAAATTGAATAAACATTATTAATTAGAATTATTAATTCATTAAACATAAAACATATAATATGTTTTTACTATTACCACAGAAGATATGCTGGCAATCACTGCAAGAAATTATCAAGGTGAGAGATGAGTTTCACTCACCCTGTACACATTTGCCCGCTTGGTTGGTCGGAATTTTGTATTCATAATTTTCAGAATTATTCACACAGCGGATTGAAACTTTGCGAACACGTAAGTAGCTAGAGGCTGGCCAGACGTGCGGCTGCCAGAGGCGCAACCCTCAAGGGGGCGCATTTTGCCTACCCACAACCTGCGGGCTGCTGGGCACAGGCACACAAAATTAAAACATGGTACTAATTCATATAAAATCTTAGTTATTAAAAGATTTTATAATGTTTTAATAGGGAATATGCATAATATTTAAATTTGGTTCAAATATTTTTTTCAGAATCTGTATTGACCGGACTTTTGAACTAAAATATTATTTTTGTAATTAATATCTTTTTAAATACTAAATATTAATAAATAAAATGCAAATTAAGCGAGGGAAATTCAAATTTGTAAAACGCAACACCGTTGATTAAAACGAAAGTGACGCAACATACCATGTAAACAAGTCCGTATTTTTTACATTTGTATGCCATTGCAGTCTTTTGGTTAGAAAAGAAACGTCAAAGACGTGAAGTTTAAAATGAAAACAGCTGTAGTAAACAATGGACTGAACTGTCAGTGGTAATTGACGTCATCAACAGACCGCGCGAAAATGGCGGCGTTTAAACAGCTCAAAACTTTTCTCTATTTTTAATGTTTTTTTAAACTTAATTACAGCATTTTTAAGCAGTATTTATTATTTATATTTATAGTATTTTATATTAATATTTTTTACTATGTTATAACGGTGTAAACAGTGAATTAAAAATATTTAAAAAAACATACGTTACGTTTTCCACATAATAGAAAGAAATAATTTTCAGCTTAAATGTATACATAACTTGAATTAGACTTGCAAAGTTGTGTGTTGTTTCTTCCTAGAAAGTAAGTCTCGGGGGGCGTAAAATTAAAATGTTGCCAGGGGCGCTCATGACGACGCTGCACATAGGTCATATTGCAGCTAATAAATGTTGAAAAAAAAATGAATTAAAATTTCATAAAATTATCCTCACTCCAAATCATTTATTTTGTTCAAATTTTACTTACTACTTACTTTAATTTTACCTACTTTACTAAAATTTATCTCGACTTGCTCTTTTACCTACATGGCGAACAGTGTGAGGTTTTCACTGTTTGACTGCACTTAATTACACAACTCCATAATTTCAATATTTAGCCAAATTCCATAAGTACAAAATGTAGCCAAATAAAATTTTGGCTAAACGCCGATGTTTCTTCTTTAATGAAAAAAGCCATTTCTTGTTTCATTTGCCATCATCAATTACTTTTAGACGAGTGCCCCAGTAACTGGCATGTAGTGCCACCAATTTACTTTTAAAAAATTTATCTTGTACATGATACATATTGATCAAAAGCATCAGCATTTACAGCAATATCCAGATCCCAAACAATCCAATTGCTGCTGTGTTTCCGTAGTTAGTGTTTCCAGTATTTAGCTTTGGTATGTCTATAAACAAACCTATTTCTTACCGAAACTTTTTGGTATTTAGGTTTTTCTTCGCGCAACTTTTAGTTTATTTTTGGTTGACCTAACTTTTTGTTGACCAAGTTTTGATGCCTCTATCCTTTTCCTATCCTTCTTTAAAATTGTCTATGTCTCACATGCGTCCAACATAACACTCCGTACAAAGATCTTTGCTATCCTTTTTCTTAGTTTTAGATCGAGCTTGATAGACAGTATCCTACTTTTCTTTATAAAAGCTTTTTTGGTCATTCCAATTCGTGTTTTTATTTCTTTCCACCTTCTCCAGTCATTCGTTACAGTGGTACCTAGATATTTATAGTTGTCAACCTATTTCAGCATTTCACCTTTCACAATCACTTGCATATCTTTAGCTTCCACGGTATACATAACCTTTTTCTGATTTATCGCTAATCCGTCCATATCCATCCGTCCCTTCCATATCTTCGAGTTGTTTGACTAGTACCTTAAGACCTTCTGTACTTTCTGCGAACAGGAGTGTGTCATCAGCAAACCGTACGTATACAACTCTCCTTCCTCCAATATTTACGCCTTTATTACCTTTCCAGCATTCCGACACCATCGATTCTGCGTAAATATTGAAGGTGGTGGATAAAGAACATCTCTGTCTCACACCCTGGCCCAGATCAAAACAATCCGTTAGATTGCCACCGACTCTCAAAGCTACCTGCTGTCCCAAATACAGCTGGCATTTTAAACTTCCGTCCTTCCAGTTCACCCCTTTTTCTTTCAGAATATCCATTAATTTTTCCCGCCGAACACAATCAAATGTTTTTCCTAGGTTGACAAAACAAAAACATAGATATTTTCGAATTGGTAAAACCATACAACATTATAGATAATCAGATAAACTTAATAAAGACGGAACAAAGCTTGAATATATAAATATACTCAACCTTTCCGGAACTCTATAATACTAATGAGTCTTTTTAGGACTACCAAAAACAAATCTCGTATGAAATTTGTCAGTTATTCTATAGCTTTCAGTCCACCTTCGTGGCACTCAACAAAAACCATAAAAATAACATTGATTTTTAAGATCATGTCTTTCCGATACCTTGAGTGGATAGCCATCTGTGGACGCGTTTCGAGATTTATCTCTCATCAGCGCAGCTTTGCTTCCATGAACAATATATAGAAGGTGGACTGAAAGCTATAGAATAACTGACAAATTTCATACGAGATTTGTTTTTGGTAGTCCTAAAAAGACTCATTAGTATTATAGAGTTCCGGAAAGGTTGAGTATATTTATATATTCAAGCTTTGTTCCGTCTTTATTAAGTTTATAGATATTTTCCTTTTTCAATGTACCTTTCACCTATCGTTCTTACTCCTCTTCTAAATCCGAACCGCCACGTTTTCTTCCATTATCCTGTCGAGCCTTCTATTTAAAACTCGCAATAATATTTTCGCCGCATGTCCTACTAGACTGATGGTTCTGTGCTCACCGCACTTCTTTGGGCCTATCTTTTTAGCCAGTATATTTAGGTATCATCAGCGTCTTCATGAAGTCTTCTGTCCATACTCCTGATGTTAATGATGTTAAAGATGTTCCTCTTTCCTGAAGACACCTCAATATCTCTACTGGAATTCCATCCACCCCAGCAGATTTGCTTGCTTTCATGACCTTCATTGATCTTTCTACTTCTGCGATCATACTGCCGGATCCCCATATTGTCTGAACGGACAATATAATCTAAATATAATCTTCTCTTTATAATTCCAGTACCTTTGGCTTTTCATCCGTTTTATACAGGTCTTTCATGTATTCTTAAGGATATCTCTATGGATTTCTTTCTCGTCTTTCAGCACTTTTCCATTCTTGTCCTCTACTTTATTACTACAAAATGCTCTTGATGTTCTAACCCAAGTAATCTCTTTTATTTAAAAAAAAAAAAATACTTGCCTGTCTAATCTTTCCAGTTCTTCTATTTAATTACAATGGTTTGCCAGCCGCTTTTTCCTAGCTTCATCAGTTGATTTTCTTAACTCCGTGCTTAGCTATCGATATGTTCTCCTTCCTTCATCTGTACAGATGTTTTTGTACCTTATTCTCTCGTCCATCTTTGCTATCATTACCTGCTTTATCCAAGGCTTTTTTGATCTTGTTCCTTTCTTATAACCAATCTTCTGTTCAGCTGTTTCTATTACTCCCATTTTAATTCTGTTCCATTTTCATTCAACATCTTCCTCATGTTGAAGCGGTTTCACCGTTTTAAACCTAAGCCTAATTTCCGTCTAAAGCAGCATATGATCAATGTATATATCCGCACCTGGTAATCCACATGCTCGCTTCACTCCGTTCCTATATCTTTCTTCTACTAGGATGAAATCAATTTGACATCTGTAACGATCTTCAGGCGATTTCTAGGAGTACAGTCTTCTTTTATGATTTTTAATCCATGTGTTGGTAACTATTTCTCCTGTAAATGGCTCTGGCAAAGCCATCACAGTAAAAAAACCTCCCCTAATAGTGTCTCGCCAACCACGTAAAAAACTGTAAGGGCTCCTTACTCTTGTGTAAGATCAAGACACCAAGCACAAGTGTAGGCAGTGGGAGGAGGCCCAGGTCCAAATAGGACTGTAGCGCCACGAAGAGAAAGTCCACGAAGAGAAGCAACTATCATTTATGTTTCTTTGCAAAAATCTACCAGCCTATCGCCTCTATCATTTCTCTTTCCAATTCCGTATATGCCAACTATTCCTCCTTCTCTTCCAGCTCTTACAACAGCATTCCAATCCCCCATTACGATTTTACAACAGCCGCCTTCTTCATCCTTCATTATATCCTTTATTTTTGAATACACATCTTCTACCTCCTCATTCTCCTGGTCTGTAGTTGGCATGTATACTCGAATGAGTAATATATCCTTTGGCAATGCGTTGAGCTTTAAAGCTATCACTCTATCACAGCCATAAATCACTTTGGTTACACACCTGGGAGTTCTTTATTCACAAGCAATCCTACTTCGTTTTCCCCTCTTTTCTTACCGCTGAAAAAGAACTTTGCACCATCACAGTTTTCCTTACCCTGTCCTTCACATCTTGCTTCACCTACACCAATCATAACCAGTCTGTTTTAAATCATTGCTCGTCGTAGATTTACAAGCTTTTCATCATTTAGTAGACTTCTGACATTCCAAGTTTTTATTCTCAAATTACCTTTCCCATTTTCTACTTTTGTCTTCTTGAATGCATTCTTCGGACGCTATCCACCCCGGAGATCTGATTTGGGGACCATTTTACCCTCGGATAATTTAGTATACGAAGAATCCTTATCTCTTTTCACCTTTTGCAAGCATTTTGTCGTGGAATACCGTGAGGTCCTTAGTGGAGTGGTTTCCCCTTGCCTTCTCCATTCTGATGCTGTTGATACTAGTAAATTCTTCCGTCTTTGGAGGCGATTTCTCACTCCCTGGACAACAGAGTGTCCCAGGCCTATACCCGCTCATCAGCCATCCAGGGATGCCGTTGGCACTTGGTATTAGGGTGACTTCTTACCCAGGAATTTCGGATCCGTTTATATATAGGTTATGTTAATCAATATGCAGTTAGCGTCAGCACATTGATCTTTTTTATGAGTATGTATATCTTTTTTATATATATTTTTATATATCTTTATTTCATATATCTTTTTTATTTTATATTTATCAATTCACTGGAGCGGTTGGCAGCAGTGCGGTGCAGGTCACGTGACCGCGATCGACTTTATAAGAGGGTTGGACCACGAGGTTTTTATTTTAGCCACAATTTTAATTTGACCGGATCGAAAAAGTTGCGAAGATCGTGGAGGATTTAAAATGCCCTCGAGTAATCCGCTAGCACCAAAAGAAAATGCCTTATTTAAACGAATATTGAGATGCTACGAAAAAAGGCGATAGAAAAATCGTTTAAAATTTGCGAAGCAGATTCTATGAAGTCCAAAATATGCCGAACATGGAGAGACTTTAGCCATGAAGGGTCTTACCTTAAATTGTCTTGGAAGGAAAGAGGAAGCGTACGAATATGTGAGACGTGGATTAAGAAATGATCTCATATCACACGTCTGTTGGCACGTTTATGGTTTACTTCAAGGGTCTAACAAGAAGTACTATGAGGCTATTAAATGTTATTGGAACGCATTGAAATGGGAGAAGGACAATATACAAATTTTGAGAGATCTGTCTCTTTTACAGATACAGATAAGGGACATGGAGAGTTTTGGGGAAACTAGATATCAATTGCTTATGTTGAGACCGGCGCAATGGGCATCATGGATTGGTTACGCAAAGTCTTATCATTTGCTAGAGGATTATAAAAATGCTCTGCATATTTTTGACACATTTTTGGATCAACAGCCTAAGGGTAATTATGATTATGAACACAGTGAGTTACTGTTGCATCAGAACTTGGTGATTCAAGAGTCAGGCGATTTGCAAAAAGCGTTGGTCTCGAATCTCGAGACGTAATTGGCATCTGATTCTTGATAAATTGACTTTGAAGGAGAATTTGGGATCGTTACATCTAAGTTTCAGCCTTTCAGCCTCAGATGTAACGATTCAATGTCGCCGTTACAATTTACGAAGAACTTATCAAAGGGAATCCGGAAAATACCTTGTACTACAAAAAATTAATTGAGGCCAAACAATTGACTAAACCTGAGAGTATCGTCAAATTTTACACCGATTATTCCCAATTATATCCCAGCGCAATGCCTCCCAAGCGTCTCCCTTTAAACTACGCTACTGGTGAGCAATTCAAGACAATGGTGGATAAATTTATGCAACGGAGTTGGATTAACCAAAGGAGTCCCACCTTTATTCGTCGATTTATGTTCACTGTATTCGGACAACCAAAACGTCAAGACTATCTAATGTCTTATGTTACAATACGTTGAGGCCTTAAAGAAATGCGTGAAATATTCCGAAAGCGAAAGCACCAACGGACCCAAAGAACCTGCATCTGCCCTCTTATGGGTCTATTATTACCTTGCTCAACATTACGATTTTCTTTCCAACACAGAGAAAGCCATCAGTTATATCGATGCTGCCATCGAACACACTCCTACACTCATCGAACTCTTTGTCACCAAAGGTAGAATTTATAAGCATGCTGGTGATCCTGAAGAAGCTTATAGATGGTTTAAGTTGTTTTATATTAAGTGTGCTAAATATATGTTACGCGCGAATCATGTGGAAGAGTCCAAGGAAACTTGTGCTAAATTTACACGAGAAGGTGTATCTGCGATGGAAAATTTGAATGAAATGCAGTGCATGTGGTTCCAAACTGAATGCGCTCTCGCCTTCCAAAGACTCGAGAAATATGGAGAATCTCTTAAAAAATGCTAGGAAGACATTTCTCGGAAATTATTGAAGATCAATTTGATTTACATATGTATTGTATGAGGAAAATGACGCTGAGATCCTACGTAGGGCTTCTCAGATTAGAGGATATTCCCCGTGGACATCCGTTCTATTTCAAAACTGCCAGATGTGCCATCGAAGTTTACCTTCATTTGTTTAATGCACCTTTGTAGGACGAGAGTGCTGAATAAGAACTTAATACTGAGAATTTAGCCCCTTCGGAATTGAAAAAATTACGAAATAAACAGAGGAAAGCTCGTAAGAAGGCAAAACAGGAAAGTGCGCAACCAGCACAAGCTCAAGTTAAAAAAGATCAACATCATAAATCACGTCAACAAGGAGATGTAGAAGATGATGCTCTTCAATTAGACGAACTAATACCTGATAAGTTAGCAAGAGTGAACGATCCTCTGGAACAAGCGATTAAGTTCCTACAACCCTTACAAACGTTTGCTGAAGATAAAATATAAACTCATCAGATGGCTTTTGAAGTGTTCTTTAGAAAACGAAAAGTTTTATTGATGTATAAAAAAAATGTATAAAAAGAGCCCATAAATTAGATACAATCATTAGATCATTAGATCAATCCAAAGTTACACAGTTGTCTAATTCGTTTCCATAAATTCATCACGGATAATAAAGTTGAATGGGATCCCGCTGTAGATTCTGTCCTCAAGGCGGAAGTTAAGGCGTTCTTCAATGACAAAGACGCTAAGAAACTAAACCGTGAGTTCCTCGACACTTACTCCGATCGCCTAGAAGCCGTACGAGAGGGTGCAAGAATGTCCTATTATCTCGACAAAAATAATCAAAATACTGCCCTCAACCTCATTCTTGGTCTTGACAATAAATTTAAGGTATTAAATATTTATAATTGTAAAACTGTATTGAATGCATTGAGTGAATGCATGGTGATTTTGGAGAATGCGAGGTACAAACTGAGGAATACGTAACGAGATTCAATAAATTGTTCCCGTATTGCGCATCGTTCCAGAAAGAGAAAAGTTTGGAAAATAACCCCATACCAATATATATGTCAGATAGTCAATGATGATCAATTTATGTCATTTAATAATATTTAATATAAATGATGCATTCAAGATAATCAATTTCTCTTGAGTACCTAGACATATACCGAAAAGTGGAAAGTTACGTCATATCTATTGGCATTTTAGAATATTTGAAAAGACGTTCGGGGATGATTTTATTATCTCTTACTGACTGAACACTTTTATGTTCAGAATTGGTAAAACCATACTACTTTATAGATAATCATATAAACTTAATAATGTCGGAACACATCCTGAATATATAAATACAGTCAACTTTTCCGGAGCTCTTTAACAATAATGAGTCTTTTTAGGACTAAAAAAAGGTAATTTGACATGAGATTTGTTTTAAGTAGTTTTAAGTAGTCCTAAAAAGATTCATTAGTGTTACAGAGCTCCGGAAAGGGTGAATATATTTATATATTCAGGCTATCTTCCGACTTTATACTCTTATGTTCCTTTTCATCCAAATCTGACCCCCCCCCCATACTCTCCCGTGTTTATAAGATACAACTTAAAAAATATTTTATTTTTCGAAAATTCTTACCAAAAAGTGACCTTGATAATTTTAAAAACGAATATTATCTTTGTGTTTTTAGGGTTCCGTACCGAAAACGGAACCCTTATAGGATCACTTTCTTGTCCGTCTGTCTGTCTGTCCGTCTGTCCGTCCGTCCGTCCGTCCGTCCGTCTGTCTGTCTGTCAAGACCATTTTTATCAGGAACGCGTAGAGGTAACAAGTTGTATCAAATACTCGGGGGTCTGCGGTCTCTTTCAGATGTGAAAAAATCAAACTTGTAACTCAAAGGGATCAAAAGATATGATCGTTTATGTCGCAAATTTTGCGATTTCACGAGGGAATCAAAACCTATAGGGTACTTCCCGTTGACCTAGAATCATGAAATTTGGCAAAAAGCGGTGTCTAACAGCACATATAAAGGGAAAAATCTGAAAACCGTAAATATGTAGTTTAATTACAAGAAAAATGCGAATTTACTATTAGAAACTTATGAAAATACACCAATGTGTTGCCTGGTATTGTCAAGCACCAGAAGCATATGGGTTGCATACAGTTAGGTCCTCCTGAAGATACCTTACTTACAAGTTTGTACGGAACCCTCGGTGCGCGAGGCACAACTCGCACTTGGCCGGTTTTTTTTTAATTACAAAATACAAAATTAGTTATTTCAATTATAATACTATATATTAGATGTGATCTTAAACATTGTTTTTGTAAATAGCAGACAAATATCGATTGTGTTTCAACATGAGATTTGTTTTGTAGTCTTAAAACGACTTAATAATATTATAGAGCTACGGAAAGGTTGAATATAGTTGTATATTCAAGCTATATTCCGCTTTAATAAGTTGGTAAATTGTAATACTTTATTTAAAAAAGGAAAATCAGCAGAAACTTCACACACAACTTTACCAAGTCTTCAAGTAAGATTAATTAGTTTCAATAACAAAACCAAATGTTTTCTGTTTTTAAAAACTGACAATTTAAATACCGTTATAATTATACAAAGGCATTTTAAAACACATTCTGCTAACAGTAAGGGGACCGGGGCTGGTAGGCGTACTTTTTGGACTCCATATTCTAAGAGCATTAATCGAAATATCTCAATTCTAATTTTTGTTTAGGTTATTGTCCATTGTTTCCAAATTTGGCAGCTGATTAGTGTGGGAAAAAAATGATAATTGACATCAAGATATTGTGCGTTTACCTAGCCCGCTAATGAGGTATAGCGCAGCACACGAGGCAAGTAGGTTTCAATCCGAAAATGAAAAGGAAACGCGTAGTATAGGTAATCCAGACAAGCCATTTCGTTCCTCCACCAACTATCAGGTTTTTTTTTAGAGGACTCTTGCATACTGAAACGCAGACTTTTCGATTTCTTTCGGAAACAAGGCATAATAGATATCATTATATTTCATTTCATAATAACATTTCATTATATATTCTTCTAAAAATTTTCTTCCTCAGTTTCAAACACGTTGTTGTCAGCTACAAATGCAATACGCAACTTCCCCGGATTATTATTCAAATCATCTACATTCGTTATTTGTAATAAAATCTTGTCAACGTTCTGCTTGGAATTCCAAATTCCATGCTAACAGATCTGATGGACTCGCCTACATTTTTATAAGCTTAAAGCTGCTATGACATCACCAGTTGCTGCTCTATCTCTCTCCGTTTGCCTCTTAGAATGTCTCATGTCCTTCAAAAAAGGAAGAGATTAGAAGAATCGGACGAAACGAAATTATGAAACAGGCGATAGGCGAATTGCGCTACCTAGCCCATAAAAAAGCGCCCCAAATTACCCCGAACGCGTATTTTTTTAAGAATAGGTAGATTTGCCAATGCAGAAATATGCGAAAAAGGAACAAGAAGTCATTGAAATTCATAATCTCAGAATGACTTGTGTATAGTGACTACTTATCGCTTGCCAAAATAAACTTTGACTGCTGTTTACATGTTGAATTTGCCATGGTAAATAATACCACGGATAAAAGATGTTAACCTCCGTACTACCAATCCAATAACACGGAAATTACAAACCTTGCGTCTACTGTCCCAAGTCACCTGAACATATCCTTCTATTATACTACAGCGTTTTTCTTCTTAAACAAATAAGTGCAGCTAGATTATGAAAATCTAACACTGTGCGGCGTTCGGTAAAATGCATATCTGACATTGGGCAGTTTAGTGATATAATGTCATTTTTGATATAATATTAAATATGCCATTTAAATGCTTACATTATCTTTAACGTGTTGGACAAATCTATTAATTCTTCTCAATTCTATGACTTTTGTGATTTGTGGTTAATTAATCCCTGTTTAAAATTGCTATTGAAATATTTATTTACCAATTACTTTCAATATTGTTACCTTTGCTAAAGTTGCCCTCTGTATCCCTCCTGCGGGCTCTCCGTCGCATTTTCTTCTTTCGCCCAACTTCGCTTGTATTCTGCGGCTCTTCGATGTTATTCCCGTTTCCATCAACTTTTCCTCCGCTGTGGTAGCGCCTGCGGCGACTGGGGGCGCTAATGCTGTTTTCTCTCACGATTAAAGTACCCGCACTGCATGTACGCATTTCGTATTTCACCCCATCGGGAGCGTAAAGGTAGGCTTGATCGGGTGTTATAATCTCGCTTCTTGAGCGTTTACATTTTTGCTTCGTTCTTGGATGAGGCGGTGCGTCATTGCTGTGCCAAGTGCTACGTTCTGTTCCGGAATTGCTTTTGGTTTCCACTAAGAGTTTTCCTTTGGAATCGAATAATTGTATGGTAGGTAGTGCTAGATGAGGGGACGATTTTGAAGTTGTTAGTTCCCAATTCCAACTTTTAGGTTTTTTCAGCTGTAATTTTATAATTTCGTTCAGTTGGTCTTGGGGATGAAAAGCTCGCGATGCCTTCATTTTATTTTAAAACTAAAGTATTTTAATCGTGGAAAAATGCTAAGTTGTCGAGCAATAATTCAAGGACCGAGTAGTAATTTGGAAAGCTTCCAGATTCGCTTCCCAGGATTCTCGTGAAACTTTCTCCTGATAAAGCAGTTCCGTCCATCCGCGCACAAATTACAGTTAACTTTCGCTTGCTGTAGGGAAACGCGAAGCATCTTACTCCTCGCCAGTTTTTCCTTTCAGTCCCTTTTTTCTGTACGAGTTAATTCGCGCGTCGCGACGCTGTTAAAACAACTGACTTCACAAGTGTCGGCTGAACCGCGTCCCATTTTCCGTCTCCGTTCTGCACACGAGCCGAACGAACGGAAAAACTTATTTTTAATCTATATAATCTCCCACCTTATCGCATCGCAAATCGAAATAGATCACGCAACATTTATCAATAGATTGAAATAGAATTAATGATTGTGAGGAAAATATGGCTTTGATTTCTCAATACAATTTGTTTGTTTTGCTCGAAGCAGATATTTTTAGATTGTGTTTTGAATGTGGGTGCGCATTCCGTCCGGGACATTTGTCGGTCACCGTTGACAATATTTTTAATATCTGGCTAGCGTTGAACGTTAAATTTGTTCGAAATCAACAACTGCAGATTGTTTTGGATATTCGCCCGCATACCGAAAACGTGACGCACGCATCAATTGCTTAACGCACGCACAATTCACTTACCTAAAAATCTATTGTATTTGTTTATAAATCAATTATATAAATGTGCTGGCATTGCGTTTAGGCTTTGCGAGAGTAAAAATGGGCGAGAGCACGTACGAAGCATTCTGACCTCTAACTGCACGAGCCCGAAAAAGGAGGAGACTCGCAAGAAACGTGCTGATTTCAGTTTGGTCTAGAGTTGCAAATGAAATAATACACTGTAATTTACAAATATGCTACATATGAAAACAAACCAACAAAACGGAAAAATAAAACGGTTAAACTGAAATATGTAATCGGAAGCTACTTCTTGCAAAACGCATCCCAGCAAATTATACTTGTGGCAAAGTTATGAATAATTACTTAGAGAGTGATACTAAAAAAACAATTTTCTTTAATCTGGTGCTTTAAATTCTAGCAAAAGATCTTTTACTAAACAATGCAGAAGGATTTGGCTGTGGAAATATTTAAAAACGTGTTTGGGTAGTACTGTTGTTGTTTACTATTTAGTGTGTGTTGTATTTTGTATGTGTCCGGGTTTGCTCCGTTTGTGTGCGTCGGGTCGATAGCTGTACGTTCCGGCGCCGACTAGGCTATTGGGCGTTCCGTGTCCTGCCGGGTTATTGCACACAAATGCATATTAAATTACAAAATAGACCAATTTAAGCTCGCATGCTTTATTTCACATACAAATACACAAAGAAAAACAAATTTAAAAAAAAACAGGATTTTTAAAAATCAGGATTAAATTTTGTAGCATTTAGCGATGGAATACTAACATAGATAACCATAATAACATATTATTACGTAGGCAACTCTATATTAACTCAAGTATTGAAATACACAAAACTAGGGCAACCAAAAATTATCTTATTAATGGCGAAATATAGCCTGAATATATAAATATTCAACCTGTTCGAAGCTCTATAATACTAAGTCTTTTTAAGACTACAAAACAAATCTCATGTTGAAACAATAATACCACGCTGGTTATTGAATTATACAACAGATGCTTGTATGTTATTACTAGCCCCCAGTCCACTTTCGTGGCACTAAACGAGTACTAGATAAATAACATTGTTTTTAAGGTCACATCATTCTATTTAACTTAATTGAATGACTTAATATTGTAGGGCTAAGAACATGTTGAATATATTTCTTAAGGCTATATTACGCCTTTTGGTAGAAATCGAACGTATGAGACCGCCTCCAGATAGCCTCACCTAGCCTCTGCTGCTTAAACCCGACTCTCACTAACTCGCTGGTGCCCCCTGTTAACCTGAGTAACCCAACTGGAGACCCGGTAACCGAGAGAAAACAACCGACAGAAAACAACCGACAGAAAACAACCGACAGAAAACAACCGACAGAAAACAACCGAGAGAAACGAGAGCGGGTGAAATGCCCCCCCCCCCCCCAAAAAAAAAGGGGGTTGGCAGTGGGTTAACAACTCACTCCGTAAAAAGAACATTGTTGCGAAGTCTCAAGCAGAAAAAACCGGACTGACCGATCGACGACGACCTAAGCACCGTTTAAAGGATAATGATTTCAAACTCTTTTCATGGAATGTTCGAACTCTATACCGTAATGCGTCCCTTAGACTTTTGGAAGAACAAATAGTAGGATGTGGAGCTGACGTAGTTGCAATACAAGAAATGCGCTGGACTGGCAACGGAGTCAAGCATAAGAAAAACATTGATCCATACTACAGTTGCCCCACTCAACATCAATTTGGTACTGGCTTTGTGGTGACGGAAAGAATTAGGCAGCTAGTAATAGGCTTTAAAGCTATTAATGAGAAATTGTGCGTGCTTAGAATAAAAGGAAAATTCTTCAACATTAGTATAATTAATGTACATGCACCTACTGAAGATAAATCAGAAGAAGATAAAGACCTCTACTATGATCAGTTAGAATGTGCCCATAATCAAACCGCAACCAACGATATTAAGATAATTATCGGTGACATGAATGCTAACATTGGCAAGAAGGAAATATACTAAGAGCATATTAGTAGACACAGCCTCCACTATGAAAGTAATGTCAACGAAAACAGGGTTATTAATTTTGCGGCCTCTAAGAACATGGCAGTGGGAAGTACAACGTTCTAACATAAAAGAATACACAAGGTTACGTGGGTATCCCCCAATGGAGAAACTGAAAATCAAATCGACCAAGTACTTATAGACAGCAGACACTACTCCAATCTCATGGATGTTAGAACGTACAGGGGAGCAAACATTGACTCGGACCATTACCTGATTGGTGCGAAACTAAGAGCCAAAATTTCCAACGTGAAAAAGGCCAAAGGAAGTAAAGAACTAAGATACAACACAGATGCCCTGAAAGAAGAAGAAACACTTAATGCATACAAGAACTATATTGAAGAGAATATAACCATCACGGATGATGAGTCAGTGAACACCATGTGGCAACACGTTAGCGATGTCATAAAACAAGCGGCAGAAAACATCCTGGGCTATGAGAATAAAACGCTTTGAAATGACTGGTTCGAAGAAGAATGCCAGGAAGTGACAGACAGAAAGAAAAAAGCTTACCAAAGAAAACAGCAACGAAAAACAAGAAAAACAGAAGAAGCCTACAAGAATCTCAGAAGCGAAGAAAAGAGGATGCATAAAAGAAAGAAAAGAGAAAATGAAGAAAAACTCTTGGATGAAATACACGACTCAAAAATCAGTCAGTATCAAGAAAGTTTCACCAGAAGGTTAACAATAAAAGAAAGGAGTTCAAACCAAAGGTAATTATTTGTAAGAACAAGAACGGACAGGTTCTTGCCAATAAGGAGGAAATACTCAACAGGTGGGTGCAGCATTTTTTCGAAGTCCTAGGCTCAGATAACCAAGAAGCAAAAGAGCTAGAAGAATCAAATGATGACCTGGTCGAATCGCCCAACTTGCAGGAAATCCAGGATGCCATAAAGAAGCTGAAAAACCACATAGCTCCTGGAAAAGATACTATCACTCACCAAGAACTCACCAAAGCTGGTGGAGAAGTATTGGAAGAAACCATGCTATAAATCATCCGAAAAGTCTGGCGTGGAAAACAAATGCTAGAAGAGTGGAACGTAGGGGTTATATGCCCTTTACACAAAAAAGCTGATCAGTTGGAATGTAGTAACTATCGAGCTATTACACTACTAAACACTGCTTATAAACTACTGTCACATATCCTGATATCTCGCATGAGGGCGTACGCAGAACCTAGAATCGGACAATACCAATGCGGATTCCGTACTGGTCGATCGACCAGTACGAAACAGATCATATTTTCGTACTACGCCAGATGCTCGAGAAGTGCTACGAATACAATATCGACACGTTCCACCTTTTCATTGACTTTAAAGCAACTTATGATAGCGTTCTAAGACCAAAGTTATACCAGCCTATGAATGAGCTACACGTTCCAAAAACCTTGATCAAATTGACAAAAACGACAATGTCAAAAGTTGTGTGCCACATAAAAATTAAAAATGAAGCCTCAGATTCAATCGAAACAACTGTAGGCGAGGGATAGGGTGACGCGCTAGCGTGACTCCTGTTTATCATAGCACTAGAAAAAGTAGTTCGAGATGCGGAACTGGATACTAGAGGTACTATCTTTAATAAGTAATCACAGGCGCTGGCATACGCAGACGACATGGACCTGACCTCTAAAACTCCTCGAAAAGCAAAAGAAATCTTTGTAAATTTTGAGAATGCCGCAAGAAATATGGGACTACAAATAAATGCAAATAAGACAAAGTTTATGGCTGCCACAAAAGAACGCAGGGCGAGAGACGCGGGCAAAATATCACAATTGGAGAATTTAACATCGAAGCAATGGGTGAGTTCGTATATCTAGGAGCCTTGATAAACCCGAGTAATGATGACAGCAAAGAAATAAAAAGGAACATAATGCTTGCCGATCGCTGTTATTTTGGGCTGTCAAAATACTTACGTAAATCGAGCCTTTCGAGAAGCACAAAGAACAGAATCTATAAGACGTTAATTGTAGCAGTTTTAATCTATGGCTCGGAAACCTGGACTCTAACAAAAGCAGATGAGACGTTACTATCAACATTTGAACGAAAAATCCTAAGAAAGATTTATGGTGCTGTCCAAGAGGATAACGTCTGGAGAAGAAGATATGATTTTGAGCTTTATAACTTATACAGAGGGTCAGGAATAACAACAATCAAGATTGGCAGGTTAAGATGTGCAGGACATGTAGCACGCTATGACAACAACGTGCGAAGAAACTTTGAGGCCATACCAACCGGCAGTAGAGGCAGAGGGAGACCAAGACTGAGATGGAAAGACGGCGTTTCCGAGGATACCAGAAAAAATGGTGCAGCTGACTGGAAGGTCCGTGCCAGGGACCGGAAACCAGGATGGCGGACGAGGCTGGAGAAAGTCGAGGCCCTGTAAGGCTGATGATGATATTACGCCTTTAATAAGTATATATGATTATCTATAATTAGTATGGTTTCACCAATAGTAAACTAAGGCATATTGTTTCTCATTCTAATGATAAAGAAATGGACTATTCAAAAATTGTTTTCTACTAAACTATGAATTTAGAGCCCTATTTGTTAGGGTATGTTCTGCGTATTTCATCAATAGGATCATAAATTGCATATTGGCGGTGTTAAGACATTTTTCGAAATAACTGAATATTTTTAAGGCATAATATGCCTAATTTAGTTATAACAAAAAGTTTGGCCTTGCAATTCTTCCGCAACCTCGATGGAAAGCATGGATCTATGCCGTAGTCCAGTGGTGCATAAACTATTATCATTCGCGACCCCCATTTCCTGTAAAAATATTGTTGCTACCCCTGGATATTCAGCAGACATTTTTAAGTAGACATTGCAATATTTACTGTGGGATTTTCCATTTGTTTCGAAAGAATTTGGGGACCCACCACAATTCTCCCGCGGCTCCTCGAGGGGTCACAACCCACGGTTTGCGCACCACTGCCATAGCCTACTTACCATCAACTTCGAAACAATTGTACAAGTGCTTAATGCATTGGACGAAGAAGATACCTAATCAATCAAAATTTCAAAGCTACCAAGTAACATATTCGACTTAATTTTCATTGCATCAAATTATGAATTCCTTAGCGTATTAATAACTTCGTTTGAAACGTCTGGGCTACCGTTTGCTAAACAGATTGAGGTAGGACTTTGTTGGGCAATGCCCTACCTTAAAATACCAATGTCATATCTTAACCCATTACCGCATCGTGGTTCATATTTCAACCAAACCATATAACATATTTACATAAATATTTTTATCTACGACCACTATTGTAAATGCCCATTATAGTACAGTTCGTGGACTATGTAAACACATCATAACACACGTATATATGCACGTATACAAGTGTATTACATACTTAACATTACTTATCTAATAGTCCGCGATTAATGATAAGTTATGATTGATAACACACACGTGCGATTGGTTTAAGATTCGTTGATTGGTTGAGAGCTGCTACTACGTGCTCATAAGTTCAGCGCCCCCAGCAATTCAAACTAACGGAAATTGACATTGTGTACATTGGGTTGTTTATATCTATGAGCACTCTTATTCCAGTTTAAGCCAAATAAATACTAAATAATAAGGTATGTAACCATTAAGAATGTATTTATTTTCATTTCTATCAAATTAAATAATGTCGAGTAACAGTTATATTTGGAAATACAACTGTTTGTTTATTATAATGTTAAATAATGTAAATAATAAGAACCTAATAAGAATAAAATTGTTACATCAAACATATTTTTCTCATTAAACAGAAACAAGTTAGTGTGGTCGTAGATAAAGTATAGTACATAACTCGAGTTGTAAGGCAATTACGTAGTTGCGGAATTACGCACTCCCCGCTACGCGGGTCGTTCGTAACTGTTCCGCTCGTAACTGTTCCGCTCGTAATATGCTTCTTACAACTCTCGTTACGTAATATACTATTAACTTTCAAACTAATTTTCGTGTCTTATGTATATTGTGACCAATTCGTCCCATACGTATTTCATTTTATGTATAAAACCGCAAGTTGTGTGAATTAATGCGTTGGCAACGAAGTAATTGCGGATTTTAAATAAGAAGGAAAATTCCAAATTTTTGGGTAATTATCGATTATATTAATCGATAATGGCCTTGAAATGGGTGTTATCGACTTCAATTGGACAGATCGTTGAGCATTTTTCAGTGAAAAATCACCAAAACGAAATCTGGCAAACCAATTTCGACACTGCCTTTCTTTCAAAACTTCGTTCCCATATACGGCACATAACTTCCTATGTGCCTGCGATACGCCTTTGCCTTAATAATAATACAATATACAAATAATACAATATACAATAAATTATGTCTGAAGTGTACATCTTGTTCTTCCAATTTTAAATCGGCATAAAAACAAAACCAAGAACTTTGCTAGGCTCTATTATTTTCAGGTGGGTAGTTAGTTATGGCTCTTACTGCAACAAATCTAGCCACCCTGCACTATTAGATAGGCAACTATATGTTCTTTGACGCAATGAAATACGCAGAACATATTACTTAGTATACAGGGGGCGTAGCTCAGATGGTAGAGCGCTCGCTTAGCATGCGAGAGGTACCGGGATCGATGCCCGGCGCCTCCAAAAATCTTTTTTGATTCTTTAAAGCCCTGTCTGTGTTAACTAACAAAAAGACCTCTCATATCGATACCGATTGCCTTTTGTACATCTATATAGAAGAAAAATCTTCCCCTACCTACCTTCCACCGCATTTTCTCCTCGTCAATACTCAATATGAATATTATGTGTAGAGTACGATTCAAATATTTTTTTTGGCCCCCTAAATTGTAAAGCTAGCTTGACATCGTGTATACGAAAAGTGACCACACGTCCCGATTTGGGCGGGACAGTCCCGCTTTTTGGAGGACAATCCCGCGTCCCGCCGATTCTAAAAAATGTCCCGCTTTTTAGAAAATATCTGCATTTCTTATGTTAAATGTACTGTAATATATTAAACAAGATTTTTCCACATATTGTCATAAAATCTCCTTTTTTAATACCCCCCGAAAGTGGTTTAATCGCAATGAGTAGATTTAATCTAGATTAGGTTATGGTTAGGTTAAGTTATATTAGAGCCAGATAAATCCAGATTGAGAGGCCGACACTTCTTGATTCAAAAATAATAAAAATTAATTCAATTTTAATATTCACTACGTCAATGTTTTTTGTTTAGTGACGCAAGTTGTTGCCGTAGTAACAAGAAACAGAAATCGTTTAATAATGTAACCCATTTGATTAAAAATGGACTTTTACGCACGATTTGGATACTTTTACACATTTTATGATAATGGCATCCTTCACATACAATAATGTATTTATTGTGTTCATTTTTGTGTGTGAGTTTGATAAAAAATAATTATTATTGGTTAGGTTATTAGGTTATTGGTTATATATAAATAAATTAAAATTCTCATTTCATCCCATTTGTCCCGCTTTGTCTCAAAGAAAATGTTGTGGCCACATTATATATACGTCAAGCAATTCTATATTTTTACACACAATGTTGTAAAGTACAATATACAAACATAAGAGAATACACAAGTACACGAGAGAAGTACGCAGCAGAAAAGAAAGATCAATAATAGATTACATAATAACGAAACAAACCCAAAGGAAACAAATAAAAGATACGAGCTTATAGGACGCACGAAATAGGAAGCGATCACTTCCTATTTGGATCAACAATCAAACAAGAAGCAGAGGCAGAAAAGATTAAAATGAAAGACACAACACAAGAAGTAATAAAAGTATACAAACCAAAAGACCAAGAAACACGGAAACAGTACCAGCAACTAATAAAACAAGAAGCAGAAAAAATGGAAAAATCGAAATACGAGAATGCAGAGGAAACATGGAAAGATTTCAAAAACAAATGCAGCGAAAGAGGCGTGTGGTACAATAAAAACCAACAGGAATGAAAAACAAACGAACTGGTGGACTGAAGAACTGAAAAAAGAAATAAAACTGAAAAAAAAAGTTATGGCAAGGATACCTACAAAGCAAAACTACGACCGATTATGAAAGATACACCTCACAAAGAAGAAAGGTAAAAAACAGTGTGAAACAAGAAAAGGAAGCATCATGGGAACAATTCGGAGAGTAAAAGGAAAACAACCACACAGAAAACCAAAAACTATTCTACAACGTAATAAGAAGAAACAGAAAAGAACAAATAATTAAGATACATCAAATAAAGAACAAAGACGGGAATATACTGACAGGAGACGAAGAAATAGCGGAAAGATGGAGGCAACACTTCTTCTGGTGTTATTTTTTCTTCTGTTGTTTCTTCTTCATTTTGGTTTTCTTTTCCAGGTTTCTTCTGCTGTTTCGTTTGTTGTACCTCGTCTCTTTCTTCGGCGTGTTCGGCTTCAAAGTGTTGCCTCCATCTTCTGGATGGTGGCCACATTTTCTTTGAGACAAAGCGGGACAAATGGGATGAAATGAGAATTTTAATTTATTTATATATAACCAATAACCTAATAACAAAGACTGGCAAACAGCAGCAATAATACCAATATGGAAGAAAGGACATACAAAGGAATGTAGTAACTACAGAGGAATTTCCCAATTATGTGCAACAGAGAAGATATACGAGGACATACTAGAAAAAAGAATAAGACAGAAAATAGAAAGAAACCTAAAACCTTCGCAGAGCGGATTCAGAAGAGCACATTGCACAATAGATCACTTATTCACAATACAGGAACCTAATCGATGAACTAAGAGATCACCAGAAACAAATATATATATATTATATATATATATATATATATATATATATATATATATATATATATATATATATATATATATATATATATTTTTGGAACTTATTGGATTCATTTTTGATACGACGTATTTTTCGTTTGAAAATAAGTTTTTCCTTCAGATTTTCGGAACCCCCATGGGATCGCGCTTATCTCCGGTGGCAGCGGAGATTGTTATGAACACTTTAATTAAGGTTTCTTTGGACAAACTTAATTTCGAAATCCCATTTTTGTGGCAATATGTGGATGATAATGTCTGTGCCATCCCGCAAGGGTCCAAAGCTGAGGTCCTAAGAGCCCTCAACTCATATAACGAACGTCTTACCTTCACAATTGAATCTGAAAATAATAACACTCTACCCTTTTTAGACACCCTGATTATCAGGACAAATGACAACCGCATTAATTTAGATTGGTACCAGAAACCTACCAGTTCGGGCAGATACCTGAATTATTTTTCCTGTGCTCCTTTTCAGCACAAGCTGAATGTAGTTTTGGGTCTTAAGACGAGGATATTCAAGATTGTACATCCAGATCTTCGTAATGATAGTTTAGAGAGATTGTTTAATATCCTAAAGAAGAACAACTATCCCACAGCAGTACTTAGGAAGTTGTTGTTCTCCAATCCTACAAGACAACCTGTCGCTGAGGTGGTCGCAGAGGACAACACGAAAATATTCAAGAGCTTACATTTTGTAGAATCACTGTCCCCCAGAATAAAATCAATTTTCAAGAACAAGAGCCCAGCTATTATAGCGGATAAATGTTATAACACCATCAGTAGATCTTTCAGTCGCCTTAAAGATTCAACCCCCACGTTAATGCAATCAAATGTAATCTATCGCATTCCGTGTGCCGAGTGTGAGCTTGTACGTTGGTCAGACCGGCCAAAGATTGTCATCCAGACTAGCCAATCACAGAAGTGATTGCAGACTAAAACCCCACTCTTGCGCCTTAGCAACACATTGCAATGACAAGGACCATAGGGTCAATTATGATGACCTGAAAGTTCTTGCAAGGGAGCCAAGCTTATCTAAGAGACTTTTCTTGGAAATGTGTTTCATTCATAACGCCGGTGCAGCCATGAACTCAATGAAGGACATGGACGGGTTGAGCAATATGTATGTTTGGCTCATGACTTGGGCGACGTCTAGACACAGTTAACTTGATGGGTGGTTTCTGTTTTGCTATTTATTTTCTATTTGTGCTGCGGTTTCGTGGTCTCTAGTGGTTCTACTGTTATACAATTTCCTTAAAAGGGGGGTCGTTGAGCTCCTGTTTTTCTAAGAAGATCTAGGGATCGTCCAGATTGTCTGGGAAACTGCGACGTAGTGGCGGTTTCAAACAAAAAAAAAAAAATATTTCGAACTGCATGTCTTCAAGCATTAGTTAAATATTCTTTTTCCTGTGTGCTTGTGACTCCTGTGTCCTTCTAATGTCACGATCTTTCCCAATGCGCACCTTCGCAGCTCAATTGAAAAAATTTTTTTTTTTTTTTTCAACTTTTAATTTATTTGAAGAGAACGAAAAGGTTTTGTTGGTTTCCTCGTGCTGTGCCGATCGGGTTGGTGTCCGACATTTTGTAAACTAAATATTAAATTTCAAACACCGAAATTAAAATTCACCATGGCTCGTTTTACAGCAACGATTATGTAACCCACATTGTTGGTCAAGTTATAGGATGTTACACGTCTTAATTAATTGTTCATTACCTTCTTTGTAAGTAATCAATAACATCTGTTACTTTGTTTTTTGTAATTTTCTGTAATATTTTTGTAGGTCTTGAAAAAGATTTAATCAATAAATCGAAACGTCGACTTAAGAAGAATTTGAGTTTTTTCTGTTAATCGTATTACCCGAATTCTACCGTTTGCGTAGTAATTTTTATAAAATTTACTCTATATATATATATATATATATATATATATATATATATATATATATATTATATATATATATATATATATATATATATATATATATATATATATATATATATATATAGCATACATAGATCTAGAAAAAGCCTTCGACAAAGTAAATAAATACGTATGGCAGGCACTAAAAGAACAACAAGTAGAAGAAAAACTGATAAAGGCAATAAAAAGCATATATACTAGAACAGAAAACTGCATAAGAACCGGTAACCTGAAGTCCAAGAATTTCACAACGACAAACGGTCGAAGACAAGGAGGAGCGCTAAGCCCATGCCTATTTATATTAGCTATTGATTCGGTAATGAAAAACATAAAAGAGAAAACAGAAAACAGATAGGATACAGAAACCTAAAAGCACAAGAAATCACAGAATGCATATTTGTAGACGATGTAGCACTAATAGCGGAAAACATCAAGGACTTAGAAATAAACATAAAGATATGGACCAAAGAACTCGCAAAAGCAGAACTGAAAATCAACACAGAAAAAACTAAAATAATGAAAATAAGAAAAGGGAAAGAAACGGAAGAAATAAAAATAAGTAACACAAAAATAGAGCACATTGAACAAATTAAATACCTAGGACAAATAATAGACAACAAAGGGGAACTCGAAGTTGAAATAAACAACAGACTACAAGCAGCAACAAGAACCTTCCAGACGATCCAAATGGTAATACTAAACAACAAGAAGGTATCGAGAAAAACAAAACTAATAATATATAAAGTAGTTATTTATATAATGTTCTTGAGGTATGGGGAAAAAAAAATTTATTTAAAAAATGTCGTTAAAGCGACGTTTCGACGATTTATTTTCGTCTTCTTCAGGCTACAAACAATATATGGCATTAAATACACAGAATTTTATGATATAATATCTTACCTAAACAACTATTATTTTTTAATTTTAAACAAAAATTGCACTAACATATATACTATTTAAAATTAAAATTAATTATAAATTTAAATTTTCTCTGTCACGTTGGGGAATTGTAAACAAAATGTAGCCAACCTAATTTTGTTGTTGAAATTGGGTATTTTTAAATTTAAATTTTTTATGTTTCTCTATTATGCCGGCATAATGACTACTTAAATTTTGCGTGTCACTTCTATAATTTACACAATTTTGAAATTTAATGTAAAACATTTCTCCAATATTTCTTTTAAAATAATTAGGTTCTAAATCTAAAATATTGTAGTCTTCAAAATTGAAAATATGTCCTTCTCTAAATTTGTGGTCTGCTAGAGCTGTTTTATTCTCTTTCCCGGCATGTTGAGGTTGGCAATCCCTTATATGTTGTTTGATCCTGTTTCCTACTAGTTGCCTAGTTTGGCCAACATATTGTTTCTCGCAATTTTTACATGGAATTTTGTATATTACACTACTAAGATTAGCTTTGTCTGGTTTGTCTTTTAGGTTGTTAAAAATTTGTTTATTTGTCCTCAAATTATACATTGCGAATTTGTTTGTCTCTGTCTTTAATACACGCGTTAGTTTGAAGGACACTTGGTCAACATAAGGTATTCTAAAGTATATAATTTGTTTCTGGTCATGTCTTTCGTCTAATCTAATACTCATGTCTAGTACGTCATGTTTATTTTTCTCTTTTTCTATTACATTTCGTCTTGTTTCATTAAAAATCTTATTCACTAATTTAGTAGGGTAATTATTTCTTTGCAGAATGATCTTTACTTTACTGATAACATCATCTTTGAACTCGTCGTCTGTAAGGTTAATCGCTCTACATGCTAGATTCCTCACAATGTTTATTTTTTGATTCATACTATGATTTGAGTGAAAATTCAAAATTCTGCCAGAAGATGTCTCTTTCATATGCCATGATGTTTTAATCTCCCCGTTGTTTATATTTCTATGTATTTTAATATCTAGAATTGGAATAGAGGCTTTGTATTCTTCCTCTCTCGTAAAAGTAATCCTATTGTCATAATTGTTAAAACAGTCAAGAATGTAATCTTTATAAATTTTGTCAATAATTAAAAATGTGTCATCTACATAGATTTTTATGAAATTTACTTTATCTTTTAATTTATTTAAGACTGTATCTATTAAGTCGTTCATTATCAAATTTGCAAATATGGGGCTGGAAGGGTTGCCCATCGCGGAACCACTTGTTTGTTTGTATAATTGGTTGTTAAAACTAAAATAACTGTTTTCAAATAGAAATTCTACTATTTTGAGTAGTGATTTTTTATCAATATCCGTATAGCATTTAAGGAATCCCCATTTTTTGTTAATATATTTAGTAATCATGTCTTGATGTATGTTTGTAAATAGAGAATTTACGTCTAATGATATCATTATATAATTTGGTGGTATTTTTTTGTTATTTAAAAGTTCTTTGAGTTCGATACTATTCTTTATGTTGTGTTGAAGTGTAGAGCAAACAGGAGCCAAGATGTTATTAATAAATTTTGCTAAATTGTAAGTTGGTGAGTTTATACAAGAGACAACAGGTCTGAATTTTACTCCTTGTTTGTGAGTTTTCCTTAATCCATATAATCTTGGTGCTGTTGAATTGTGTCTTTTAAGTCGGTTAGCTATTGTATCAGTGATGATGTTTCTATTTTCCAACTCTTTAATGAGTGTATTCACTTTTCTCTCAATTCGCATTGTTGGGTCTTTGTCTAGCTTTTGGTATGTATTCGTATCATTTAACATCAGGTTCATTGCTTCTATGTAGTCCTTCTTATATCAAGAGACCTGTTGTCTCTTGTATAAACTCACCAACTTACAATTTAGCAAAATTTATTAACAACATCTTGGCTCCTGTTTGCTCTACACTTCAACACAACATAAAGAATAGTATCGAACTCAAAGAACTTTTAAATAACAAAAAAATACCACCAAATTATATAATGATATCATTAGACGTAAATTCTCTATTTACAAACATACATCAAGACATGATTACTAAATATATTAACAAAAAATGGGGATTCCTTAAATGCTATACGGATATTGATAAAAAATCACTACTCAAAATAGTAGAATTTCTATTTGAAAACAGTTATTTTAGTTTTAACAACCAATTATACAAACAAACAAGTGGTTCCGCGATGGGCAACCCTTCCAGCCCCATATTTGCAAATTTGATAATGAACGACTTAATAGATACAGTCTTAAATAAATTAAAAGATAAAGTAAATTTCATAAAAATCTATGTAGATGACACATTTTTAATTATTGACAAAATTTATAAAGATTACATTCTTGACTGTTTTAACAATTATGACAATAGGATTACTTTTACGAGAGAGGAAGAATACAAAGCCTCTATTCCAATTCTAAATATTAAAATACATAGAAATATAAACAACGGGGAGATTAAAACATCATGGCATATGAAAGAGACATCTTCTGGCAGAGTTTTGAATTTTCACTCAAATAATAGTATGAATCAAAAAATAAACATTGTGAGGAATCTAGCATGTAGAGCGATTAACCTTACAGACGAGGAGTTCAAAGATGATGTTATCAGTAAAGTAAAGATCATTCTGCAAAGAAATAATTACCCTACTAAATTAGTGAATAAGATTTTTAATGAAACAAGACGAAATGTAATAGAAAAAGAGAAAAATAAACATGACGTACTAGACATGAGTATTAGATTAGACGAAAGACATGACCAGAAACAAATTATATACTTTAGAATACCTTATGTTGACCAAGTGTCCTTCAAACTAACGCGTGTATTAAAGACAGAGACAAACAAATTCGCAATGTAAATTTGAGGACAAATAAACAAATTTTTAACAACCTAAAAGACAAACCAGACAAAGCTAATCTTAGTAGTGTAATATACAAAATTCCATGTAAAAATTGCGAGAAACAATATGTTGGCCAAACTAGGCAACTAGTAGGAAACAGGATCAAACAACATATAAGGGATTGCCAACCTCAACATGCCGGCAAAGAGAATAAAACAGCTCTAGCAGACCACAAATTTAGAGAAGGACATATTTTCAATTTTGAAGACTACAATATTTTAGATTTAGAACCTAATAATTTTAAAAGAAATATTGGAGAAATGTTTTACATTAAATTTCAAAATTGTGTAAATTATAGAAGTGACACGCAAAATTTAAGTAGTCATTATGCCGGCATAATAGAGAAACATAAAAAATTTAAATTTAAAAATACCCAATTTCAACAACAAAATTAGGTTGGCTACATTTTGTTGACAATTCCCCAACGTGACAGAGAAAATTTAAATTTATAATTAATTTTAATTTTAAATAGTATATATGTTAGTGCAATTTTTGTTTAAAATTAAAAAATAATAGTTGTTTAGGTAAGATATTATATCATAAAATTCTGTGTATTTAATGCCATATATTGTTTGTAGCCTGAAGAAGACGAAAATAAATCGTCGAAACGTCGCTTTAACGACATTTTTTAAATAAATTTTTTTTTCCCCATACCTCAAGAACATTATATAAATAATTAAACTATTGGGATATGAATAATATGATTAATATAAAGTAGTATTAATCCCAACAATGCTATATGGATGCGAAACATGGACGCTAAATAGGAGACAAAAAAACAAGATACAGACACTAGAAATGAAGTATCTAAGAAAAGTATACGGAGTAACCAGAAAAGACAGAGTCAGAAACGTGGACATAAGAAGAGATCTAGAAATAAGAGAACTAAACAAGATAATAGAAGACAGACAGCTGCAATGGCTGGGACACCTACACAGAAGAGATTGGTGTCTTCTCTAAACCAAACAAAACTAATATTGCAAACAAAAATAAGGGGAAAAAGGAAAGTGGGAAGACAAAAAAAAAATGGAACAAATATGTCGAAAATATCATGGAAAGGAGAGGAATCTCTAACGCCCAGATGAGGGAAACCATAAAAAACAAAAAGAGCTGGAACAAAATAATAATAGAAAAAACATGAAATAGACCAACAATAACATTCTACACCCGAAAGGGCAGAAGAAATTTGATAATAATAATAATAATGTTGTAAAGTACAGCAACTATGCGGTAAAGCTGCACTTTACCGCATTTACCTTTGCAACATTGCAGTAGCCTTGGCAAGATTGTGCAAAAAAAAAATTAATTTAAAATGAGATGTCATGGTTTGAACCAAATTAATAATAGAATTGAAAGTAGGAGATTACCACTACGATATCTTCAAATCTGCCAGTAGCTACAATTACACGGAAATCTTCTGTTACTCTTTGGCACGCCCCGCTGAAGAAGCGTGGTGTGAGCCGTTCGCTGCGTCAAAGCAAGTAACGGGAACGGTCAAGACCGATTTGTGTCAGGGGCTGAAGGCCAACAGATGTTATGAAAGAGTAAAGAAAATGAATTATAAAATAAAGAAAAATCATTTTCTTTACTCTTTCATAACATCTGTTGGCCTTCAGCCCCTGACACAATCAGTCTTGACCGTTCCCGTTACTTGCTTTGACGCAGCGAACGGCTCACACCACGCTTCTTCAGCGGGGTGTGCCAAAGAGTAACAGAAGATTTCCGTGTAATTGTAGCTACTGACAGATTTGAAGATATCGTAGTGGTAATCTCCTACTTTCAAAAAAATTAATAATTTCCATGTATTTGTAAATAATCTAAATATATTTGTTTCTTAAATAATAATTGTCGGCTAAAAATTTTTATATAAATTTCGTGCGTAAATGATTTTACAACGCCACAGCACGTTTGGGGAACGAACCCGAAACGTGCTGTCGCGGTGTAAAATCAACTTTTCCGCACTCTAATGGAAATAACTATTTTATCACAGATTAAAGCGTCTGTTTGTTGTCTTTTTGTGTTTAAAGTTGTCTGGAAAAGCACAAAAACGATAAACAACACAAATATTTTAATTAAATAAAAATAATTAAAGCAAATAACATGTATAGGTGACGCTATCGCAATAAAACAATGAAGACAACAGAAATCCTTTATTACCGTTATCCGACTGAATACTGATACAAATATAAGTCGGCGGAGAACATCATAAATCCACAATAATTAAACGTCTGTCCTGTTATCGGCGGCGCCTTAAAGCTAACAATAAATTCCTTTAATTATTAAATGCGGTGTTTATTATTATTACACCAGCATCGATATACATTTTATTTAATCAGACTGTTTATTATAAAATTACTCTGTAGGCACACTGTTCATACGTTAGCCTTTTCAGAAAAAAAGACCACGAGCATCCCGAAAGACTTCATCTACAATCATGACCGAAATTAAGTCAGTCTATACTTCAGTGCACTTATACTTATTTAAAACATAATGTACTGAAAAGATGAATACGACAACAGTTTTATTCATCTTTTCATAATTAAGTTCCACAAAGTAAAGGGTGAAACCAATCAAGAATTTACATAATGTACTCTTTATTTTAATTATTGCTAATTTAAAATCAAAATTATTTAATTTAATATTGCAGTGGTTTCTTCTAAAACACAATATATTTTGATTTTATACGGAGCAAAAGTGACACTTTTGTAGCATATCCGTAGCTGCGCCGCCAAAAATACTTTAGCTCCGCATAAAATATGCTATTTTTAATTTTTTAAGAAGTAGTAAAGTAAAAGTTTGTAGATAAAACAGCCATTCCAAGTTATCGTCAACAATTTCTTTTACTTGATAAACTCATTGGCGTACCACATACTTTTATTTACGTTACAAATTTCAACAAATATCGAATATGGTTGTCGCAAGCTTTTCAGAAATCACCATTGGACAAAATATTCTTAGAATAGGAAAAGGAATAAACCCCTTGATTTTTTTGCCACATGTTTACCTAACACCCTGTAATTATCTATCCTGACACCAACTAATTGAAACCTCGATTTAAAGGCCAAGTTCGTACAAGAGTTTTTCATTCAAATGGTTACAATACAAACGAGATTTTACGAATCAACTGTTATAGGTTTTTAATTACATCAAAACATGTGTTTTAACAACATTTTTGGATGGTCCAAAATTTGTTAAAATTAACAAAATATAATAATTATTTTAATTATAACCAAATATTTACTAAATTTTTTTTCTAAATAACAAATGATCACAAATGAACTAGAAATTTGTCCAGATAATCCGTTATATCAAAGTCAATTTAAATGGTTTTACACAACCCACATCGACGTCGTAAAACTTCGATTTAACGGACTAAGTTGAACAAGTGTATTTCGTTTCAATTCGTTATATAATACGGGAGATTATTCAAATACGAATATTAGAAAACACTTGCAAATTAAATGAATAGTATGGCGACCATTTCCACGTGGTAATCCATACTTATACTGAATTTAAAAATTCACTATGTTTTACTTAATATTAAATAGTAGCATTTGTATCTTTTCTACAAAGATTATAATTTCTAGGAAATTATTGTATACATATCGTCAACAAAGTTAATATCATTTGTATAACTAATCTTTCTTTAAAAAACTTTCTTAAGAAAGAACTACTTCACTGGCAAACACCACGACTGACATTGAATTATATTAAGAAAGTATTTTGGGTTCTACATAACTCTGTGATTTTCAAAAAAAAAAAACAATATCCTGATCAAATACAAAAAATATTTATCAATTAATTAATGAACATTCATATATCATTAATTAATTGATAATTATTTTTTGTATTTGATCAGGATATTGTTTTTTTCAATCAAAATCTTCAAACTCAACAAGATATAAATAATGTTTTACTTATTTATCAAGTGTGGGTAAAACAACAGTGAATTTTTCAATTCACTTGCAAAATAGCTAATTTATGGGCTTTAAAACTCGTGTTTATCTATTAAACTTATTAAAGGCGAAATATAGCCTGAATATATAAATATATTCAACCTGTTCGTAGCTATATAATATTAAGTCTTATTAAGACTACAAAACAAAGCTCATGTTGAACAACTAAACAACTTCCCTTGCTAATATATACGCAGGATATTGAATTATACAACAGATGCATGATTACATGAACAGATCAAGATTATGCATGTTATTACTAGCCCCAATCCACTTTCGTGGCACAAAACGAGTACGAGTAGGAATAAAATTGTTTTTAAGATCATATCTGCCTATTTAACTTAAGTGCAGCAAAGCATCACTGATGAGAGATAAGCATCACTGATGTAGCAAAGCAGCACTGATGAGAGATAAATCTGGAAACGCGACTGCAGATGGCTATTTACATAAGTTAAATAGAAAGATATAGTCTTAACTATAAGCAATGCTATATATATAAGCAATAATATATAAGCAATGTTATTTATCTAGTACTCGTTTAGTGGCAGGAAAGTGTACTGGGGAGCTAGTAATAACATGCAAATATCTGTTGTATAATATATCTGCAAATACCTGTTGTATATATAATATCCAATATCCTGCGTGGTTTTAGCAGAAGGAATGTAGTTGTTTTAAGGTGAGATTTGTTTTGTAGTCTTAATAAGACTTATTTATTCTAATAACATAAAATCTTTATGTCCGTTATATCGTCAATTAAATTCTGTTTATAAAATTTGCATTATGACATTATTAACAAATCATGGTTTATAATTACATTTTTTTAAATAATTTTTTTGGAAACTGTTACGTAACATTGGCGTAAACAATTTAAAAGACAAGTTGAATTAGAACGTCAAAGTTCAACTGAACACAGGCCATTTTTGTGCATATAATCGAGTTGCGTAACAGCGTGTGTAATAAAGGTAATTGCAAATTCAATTAATGCTGAACAAATAATAATTTCTGGGAAATAATTGTGTTTGGAAAATAAATTTTCAACTAATGTGTGCATTTACATTCTTTTTTTTTATATATTCTGTAGAAAAATCTTTTCATGAAAAAAACTTTGTGTATTTAAAAAAATGTTTGATAAATCATCTTACAAAAAACCTTCTCTGAACAATCTATTTCGAAATTTGGATGTAATGCACTAGCAATTATAATACAGTTTGTACTATGGCAAAGAAAACAATTATTTTTTTATTTTGAATCTATAATGAGTAAGTCATTAAAGCACTAATGTGGGTTCATTTATGGAACGCCGGGTGCGATACGTTTTCTCAATATGTATCGTCGATTTTTTTATTTAAAAATGGCATAAAAGGGCGCAAACCAGAATAAATAGTATAAAAAACTCGTTCATAAGGCGTTTCTCGCACTTGTCCATTAGAAATCACCTCCCTACTCTCATCGTTTTCTAAACATGGACGCGTGCTGAAAACCGCGCTTATTGAACTCGTACTTTAATTTACTATTATAGTTCTTTGTTTAACGAAATGTTTACGTGATGTTTGTAGACACGGCGTTAATAACACAGAGTTCGGCAAAGATACATTCTGTTCCTCCAAAGATAAACAACTTCGGAAGTTTGTTAGATTATAAATTGGCAAACAAAACTGTGGCTGCATAAAATATTGTCTGAAATTTGTCTGTCTAGTCTTGTTGGTCTTGTGTTGAATGGCTAGTCTATATATATATATATATATATATATATATATATATATATATATATATATATATATATATATATATATATATATATATATATATATATATATATGTATATATATATATATATTTATATATATATATATATATATATCTTGATCGTATAACTATTTCCACCATTTCTTAACTCTAAGAAGGACGATATCTCATTCATTATAAGATACCAGTTGTTCCTTCAAACTATCAACTAAATTTCCTAAAGAATGGATAGGGTTGAAAATGTTATTCTTATCTTCCAAATTGCGATCTTTTATATCACTATTTCGATCTTTTATATCACGTTTTCCGCAAGATTGGTGGTAATCGGTAACTTCAATTTGTTGTCTTAAAATTCTCCTCTGAGATATGTCACAGTAGTTGGAATGAATTCGAAGCTCTTGCTGCTGGCGGGCTTTGCACAATCGCAAGTTTTGATTTTAAACTCAAATTCTATATTTTTTGATGAACCAGCTTTTCGTTGTTATTTTTATTGTTATAATGCGTGTACAGTAGTACCATATTGTAATTGAGCTAACTTCAATAGCTGACTACTGCTTACTTCCCTTGCCGTGGATGCTGATGCCTCGTTATCCCTCCTACTTTAAAGTTCAGGAATCTTGTTAATTTTACTTCGTGCCCGCGCAAATTCCATCTCCAACTCTTTTTTTATAAATTCATTACCGAGAGTTGAGGCGGTATTATTTGATACCATAATAAATTTTGAATGAATTTGTAATGAAATTTAGATGAGCGAACTGTCAAGTTGTAACAAAATAATATCAGTCTTGTCCGTCTAGCCTTGTCTGTCTAGTCTTGTTTGTCTAATCTTGTCGGCCTAGTCTAAACTGTCTTCTAGTCTTGTCCGACTAGTCTTGTCGGTCTTTTAGTCTTGTCTGTCTAGTCTTGTCTGTCTAGTCTTATCTGCCTACTCTTGTCTGTCTAGACTTGTCTGTCTAATATTGTCTGCCTAGTCTTGTCTGTCTAGTCTCGTCTGTCTAGTCTCGTCTGTCTAGTCTCGTCTGTCTAGTCTCGTCTGTCTAGTCTCGTATGTCTAGTCTCGTCTGTCTAGTCTCGTCTGTCTAGTCTTGTCTTGTCTGGATAGTCTTGTCTGCCTAGTCTTGTCTGCCTAGTCTTGTCTGTCTAGTCTTATCTGCCTAGTCTTGTATGTCTAGTATTGTCTGTCTTGTCTTGTTTGTCTAGTTTTGTCTGTCTAGTCTTGTCTGTCTAATCGTGTCTGTCTAATCGTGTCTGTCTAGTCTTGTCTGTCTAGTCTTGTCTGTCTAGTCTTGTCTATCTAGTTTAGTTTTGTCTGTCTAGTCCTGTCTATCTAGTCTTGTCTCTCTAGTCTTACTGTCAAACACCGTCTGTCTAGTGTTGTCTGCCTAGTCTTGTCTGTCTAATCTTGTCTGTCTAATCTTGTCTGTCTAATCTTGAGTGTCTAGTCTGTTTAGTCTTGTATCTCTAGCTTATTCTGCCTGTCTTGTCTATGTAGTCTTGTCTATCTAGTCTGGTCTTTCAAGTCTTCTCTGTCTAGTCTGTCTGTCTAGTGATTTCTGTGTAAACTTGTCAGTCTAGTCTTGTCTGTCTAGTCTTCTCCTTAGTACGAAAGCTCCTTGGTACGATTACACAATCCACCATGCTATATATCGTCCCTATCTGGGCTATGAGCATAGCAATAGAAAGTAATGTCTACAAACTAGCGAGAATCCAAAGATTAATTGCAATCAGAATCTGTAGTGCATATAAGACCGTATCGGGAGAAGCAGTTTTGGTAACCGATGGTATAGATCCCATAGTGCTCCTGTGTCCCATATCCCATACGCTCATAGAGCGTACAGGAGCGAGCCAAATTACATAAGGCCGGTTGTGTTAGGCAAGCTAGAATTGCAGCTAGAAGGAACCTACTAACAGAATGGCAGTGAAAATGGTGGGCGTTCGAAAAGGGCCAATGGACAAAGTTAATTAGACCAGATATTACCACATGGGTGAACAGGAATCATGGTGAGACCAGACCCAGTTCCTGGCATAGGTACTTTCGCGACTACTTGAAACAAATACGCGCCGCAGCAGATGACCTATCTGAATACTGGCGAAGTGGACTCTGTAAGCCACACAATATATGTCTGCTGAACATAATGCTGGAAGTAGAAAGAGAGAATCTAACAGACAATATGGAGATGCCGTTTAACGCAAGGACAGTAATGAGAAACATGTTTGCAAACAAAGAAAATTGGGGTAAGATGGCGAGGCTAGTAAAACTCATTATTTCCAGTAAGAAAAACTGAGGCGCAATAAATCAACTAATAAACCCCAATAAGATGTAGTAACAACCATCTTAACTGGAATAACCACACCCATGATATATGCTACCTGCGTTTCGGGCGTGATTGGAGCTGTTTGTAAGGGCTATTAGTCTGTTCAGCTCTCTGCTGCCAGCTATCACCGTGGAAAAAAATGTCCAGTCTATCTAGCCTGTTTAGCCTTGTCTAGTCTGTTTACTCTTGCTTGCCTAGTCATGTCTGCCTGGGCTTGTCTCTCTTGTCTTAGCTCTATTATCCTCGCTGTTTTATTTTATAAACTGAAATTTTAAAAGTTTCATCAATTTTCATCTTTATTTTCTTTTAAAGCAAACTTTTTCCATCATAGTTCCCAAGAGTTCAACAGAAAGCCCTTCTTCTTTTCGGTTTCTTGTTGCACATTTCGTTTTTAAACAATTTGCCTAGTTGGTATTCCATTGCCCGATGAGGGGCGGCAATAACTTCTCCTAAGTCGGGTGTCACAGGGCTTCGAGCGGATATAAATTGCGTTTGAAATGCTCGCCGGTCTTTTAAAAGATTCTTCATCATTCCTGGCAGTGGTGGAGTAGGTGGAGCTAGATCTTGGAAACGAAAATGTATTTATATTTTCTGTTAGTAATCCTTCCACGGAATCACTACTTAAAAAGTAGCTTAAGTCCATTAAGGCTTTGTATCTTCCATGGCCGTTGGAAAAATCCACTGCGCACATTATCAACATCTGCTTCGAAAAATCTACCTGAATCGTATGTCCCTCACATCATTGTCAAATTTTATCAAGTCTTGTCTATCTAGTCTAGTCTGTCTAGTCCGTCTGGTTCATCTGGTCTGTCTAGTCTGTCTAAAACAAGCCCTGTCTGTCTCGACTTGTCCGTCTAGTCTTGTCTGTCTCGACTTATCTGTCTAATCTTGTATGTCTCACCTTGTATGTCCTGTGCGTCTAGTCTTGTCTGTCTAGACTTGTCTGTCTAGTCCTGTCTGTCTAATCTTGTCTGCCTAGTCTTGTCTGGTTAGTCTTGTTTGTCTAGTCATGTCTTTTTAGTCTTGTCTGTCTTCTCTTGTACACTAGACAAGATTAGACAGACAAGACTAGACAGATTAGACGGACAAGCCTGGACAGACAAGACTAGATGGGCAAGACTAGACAGACAAGACGAGACAGACAAAACTAGACAGACAAGTCGAGACAGACAAGGCTCGTCAGACAAGACAAGACTAGAAAGACAAGACTAAACATACAAGACTAGCCAGAAAAGACTAGACAGACCAGATTAAACCGACAAGACTATATAGACAAGTCGAGGCAGATAGGGCTGGTCAGGCAAGACAAGACTAGAAAGAAAAGTGTAGAAAGACAAGATTAGCCAGACAAGACTAGCCAGACAAGACTAGCCAGACAAGACTAGACAGACAAGATCAGACTTATCTGTTTAGTTTTGTCTGTCTAGTCCTGTCTGTCTAGGCTTGTTTATCTAATCTTGGCTGTATACTCTGTCGTGCTAGTTCCCTAGTCGTGTCTTTCTAGGCTATGTAGCCTTGTCTGTCTAATCTTGTCTGTATAGACTTGTCTTTTTAGTTTTGTCTGTCTAGTCTTGTCTGTATCGACTTGTCAATTTAGTCTTCTTTGTCTAATCTTGTGTGTCTAGTCTTCGTTGCCTAGACTTGTCTGTCTAGTCTTGTCTGGCTAGCCTTGTCTGACTAGCCTTGTCTGTCTAGTCTTGTCCGCCTAGTCTGTCTAGTCTTGTCCGCCTAGTCTGTCTAGCCTTGTCGGTCTTGACTTGTCTGTCTAGCCTTGTCGGTCTTTACTTGTCTGTCTAGTCTTGTCTTATAGACTTGTCTTTTTAGTTTTGTCTGTTTAGCCTTGTCTGCCTAGTCTTGTCTGTATCGACTTGTCCATTTAGTCTTTTTTATCTAATCTTGTGTATCTAATATTCGCTGTGTAGACTTGTCGGTCTAGTCTTGTCTGTCTAGTCTTGCCTTTCTAGTCTTGTCTGTCTAGTCTTGTCTGTCTAGTCTTGCCTTTCTAGTCTTGTCTGTCTAGCCTTGTCTGTCTCGACTTGTCTGTCTAGTCTTGTCTGGCTAATCTTGTCTGTCTAGACTTGTCTGTCTCGACTTGTCTGTCTAGTCTTGTGTGTCTAGTCTTCATTGTCTAGACTAGTGTGCCTAGCCTGGTCTGTCTAGTCTTGTCTGTTTAGCCTTGTCTGCCTAGTATTGTCGGCCTAGTCTTGTGTATAGTCTTTTCTGCCTAGTCTGTCTTGTTTTATTATTATTCAATTAAAACGCAATTAAGGGCAAACTGACCAAACTTATGTTGCGGTCAACAAGCTTGCGGTGTGTTATTGAACCAAATAAATAAATCCCGATGAAAAAATCGGACCAGTAAACGATATCATCGTTGTCAAGATAAATTTCTTCCAAACTAGTTTATTTAGTTTAGAAAGTTTTTATGAGCAAACCATACTTCAGTTTGTTTTGTTAGTACAGAGTTCAGTTTGGTACAGGGTTCAGTTCAGTTTCACTAAATTAGGGAAAATAAACTCGTCTTGATTAATAATCGCAATAATTTTTATATCTGCAAAAGTTCGGAAATTTATTTTTGGCAAATTTGAAAATCTGTAGAATTTAATATCAAATAATAGAAACCAATATAAAAATAGAACAAAGGTTAGAAAATTGAAAATTTGTCAAATTTGAAAATCAGTGGAATTTTTGAATCGACTTCAATGAAATTTGAAAGATTTATTATAAATAAGAAATTTGCACATTTTCAACTCCCTTAACCAATCATTGCATTTAAAATGTGGAATAAATGATATGAATAGGATGGTTGCGACAGTTACTACGTAGTAAATCATACCTACATTGAATTGAAAAATTCACTATGTTTTTACCAAATATGTAAAATATGTAAAAATGTTATATAACTTATTATTCAGTTATATAAATTTCTACACATATCACGACTCGAGTTTCGACGTTTGACGGTCATTTTCAAGTGACTTAACAAATTGATGAGGTTGAATATATACCCTTAAAGTTTTGGTGGAGTGGGGGGGCGGTGTTTGTCCGAAGATGAGGACTTATCTGTTTGAGATTGGGTGACATTAAACAGTTACGAAAAGATTAGCTCGGTTTGCTCTTTTAGGAGATTAACTAGGAGATTACTGGGGGATTTTTTTAAAATTTCTAATGACTCTAGGAGATTTAGTTTCGGGCCTTTGATGCAATTATGCAAGATTTTTAGATTATGTATTTCTGAGAATTTATGATTGCATTCGAGACAATGGTTTGAAAAATAACTAGTGTCTTTTTTCAGACGAGAAGCGCGAGAATGTACTGAAAACCGTGTTGAAAAACTTCGCCCTGTCTGACTTATGTACACGCTATTGCATTCGGAACAATGAACAAAAATTCCCACACAAAAATTCCAACTCCAAATTAGAAGTCTCTTGAAAAATATTATAACTTTGTTCTCAGAATTTGAGAAATTTAGAATCATAAATGAGAATCGTACAGCTCCCTCTATGGTTTCATTAAAACTCACAAACCCGATTCTCCCATTAGACCAGTTGTATCCTATATTAACAGTGTAGCAAGAGTTTTGGCAATTAAACTAAATACACTTTTCAAAAAATACACCAAATTTATCCCAAAATATTCTGTAATAAATTCACTCGCCTTCTCGGAACTCCTCAAACCAATAACAACTCCAATAAACTCCAAACTCGTATCTTTTGATGTTAGTAGTATGTTTTCTAATATACCTTCTAAAGAGTGTCTCGAAATCATACAAAATTTAATTGATAAAGCCAGTTGTTATCATCATATAAAATCTAAACTTTATGAAGCCCTGGAAACATGTGTTAATCAAAATTACTTCAAATTTAATAGCACATACTATCAGCAAACATCAGGTCTAGCAATGGGATCGCCATTAAGTCCCCTTTTAGCCGATCTATTCATGTCAACTATCGAAGAAAAAAATTTCAAACTAGATTTCTCCAAAAAACATATTTCATTTTGGTATAGATATATAGATGACGTAATAGCGTGTTTTAGTGGTACAGCACGTCAATTAGACCAATTTCTCAACCTAATAAACAACGTTCATCCCAAAATTAAATTCACCATCGAGGTAGAAACAAACAACAAAATAAACTTCTTAGACCTTACTCTGATTCACAAAAACCAACACAATAGAATTTTGTATATATATATATATATATCTATATATATATATATATATATATATATATATATATATCTATATATATATATATATATATATATATATATATATATATATATATATATATATATATATATATATATATATTATATAGAAAACCCACCAATGTTAACTCTACAATCCTGTATTCATCATTTTTCCCGATAACACACAAATTAGCTGCCTTTCATTCAATGATACATCGAGCCTTTTCAATCCCCCTTACCTCAGAAAAAAGAATCAAAGAGTTAAAAACCATCATTTCAATCGCTACATTGAATGGTTACCCAACAAAACTCATCTAAAACATTATTAATAATAAACGAACCCAATTGTACATGCCCCAATCAACCAGGACAACAGACGCAATCCAGACAGAACTGATACATTCTGGGAAGACTTAGAAGATATTATCTCTAAACTTCCAGAGAGGCACACCGTTATACTGCTTGGTGACTTCGATGCTCAATTTGGAAGAGAGAAAAAAAAAACAGAAACATAGTGGGCAATTATCCAGCGCATAAGCGAACCAACCGCAACGGAGAACGATCGGTGGATCTGTGTAGGACTTTTGGGTTGATCATGAAGTCTACAGCCTTCAAACACTTGCCAAGGAAGCAGAAGACTTGGATTTCACCTAATACCCACCTGGGTGAATTCCAGATAGATCATGTGGCCATGTCTAGAAAATCTCAAAAGGAAATACAAAACGTGAAGCTACTAAGAAGCGCCAATCTGGACCACTACCTCTCAAAGATCAAAATAAGACTCCAGCCTAGAAACACTAGATTACACAGACCCTCCAAAATGGTAAGATTTGACGTCGAGCGACTCAAGAACTAAGTCAAAGACTGAACAACACAGACCTAAACAACTGGGACAAACTGAAGGAGACTCTTGTCAAGGCGGCCAATGAACACGCCCCTCTCGCTAGAAGAAGGAAGCATCCGTGGTGGACTGAAGACTGTGACAATGCAATAGCCCAAAGACAGATAGCCTGGGTGAAGTGGAATTCTAAAAAGACCAAGGAAAATTGGTACCATACATTTTTGGAACAAAGAAAGGTTACAGCCAAGATAATTCGAGGAACCAAACGAACCTTCACACAAAACCAACTAACCCAAATTGAAGAGAGCTTTGCTAAGAATAATTCCAGAGATTTTTTTGAAACCTTTTAGCAGGCACTCAGAAAATACCTCCGCCAAGCCTCCACTTCAGAGACTCACAAGGCAAACTGGCTTATAACGACAAGGACAACTGCCACCTTTTGGCTCAGTACTTTAAAAATCTACTAAACTGTGACCCACCTAGCGAAGACTTCGACTATAAACAAACCACACCAAACCCGGACTCGCTTCCCCCTTCATTGGAAGAAGTTGGCCAGATCATTCAACTTAAGAATAATAAGGCAGCTGGAGAGGACTCTATCGTTGCTGAACTGTAGAAAGGTCCTGGAAACAATGCCGTGCGCAAGCTAACCGAGATCATCCAGGACATCTGGGAACAGAGAAATTACCACCCGATTGGAAATCTGCTCTGATCCATCCGCTTCACAAAAAGGGAGATTTTACGGATCTAAACAACTACCGTGCAATTTCTCTCGTCCCGGTAACATACAAGATTCTCTCGAAGGCGTTACAAACAAGGGCAGAAAATCAGTTGGATAGTCAACTGGGAGAATACCAGGGGGCCTTCAGGAAGACCCGATCCTGTGTTGAACAGATCCTCAATCTTAAAACTGAACTTGCATACTCCAAGATGAGAAACCGCAAGGTGCTCGTCACCTTTGTTAATTTTAGGAAGGCCTACGATTCCATTGATAGAGAAACGCTTAACAAAGTACTCCAGAAACTAGCACTAGACAACAAAACCCGCAGACTAATCCTAGAAACTTTGACCAACACCCATTCCAAGGTTAAATTTAGGGGCGAGATTTCAGAAAGCTTCGAAATAAAAATTGGAGTGAGACAAGGAGATGGACTTTCCGCACTTTTCTTAAACTGTGTCCTTAAAAAGGTTATGAGAGAATGGCGCAAGGAACTGAACAATTTGGGTGCTCAGAGTGGTATCTACCTGGGACGTAAGAACGATGGACTGGTTGCAGATTGCCTGGCCTTTGCAGATGACATGTCACTGTTTGCCGATTCTCTTGAGATGGCAACAATACACGTAAACTGCCTCAGAAAACAGGCTACCAAAGTGGGTCTTCAAGTGTCGCTGGAGAAAACAGAATTCTTCACTAACATCAGAGAAGCAAACAGAGAGATGTTACTAGAACGGGGAAACATCAAGAGGACTGAAAAATTTAAGTATCTCGGCGAATGGATTGAACCCAACTTATCAGAAAGAGCATCATTATCCAAGAGAGTCAGCAAGTTAGAACAAGCCTATCGGCTGACTAAGAACACTTACAATAAGAAATGCCTGTCACGCAACCTGAAACTTAAGCACTACATCAGTCTTACGACCAGAAGCCCTGTATGCCATGGAGTGTCTTTCCTTGAACCGAAGGGGTCTAATAGAGAAATTGGAAATCAGAGAGATGAGAATCCTCAGAAAGATCCTAGGCCCGGTAAAGGAAGATGGAGAATTCCGAAGGCGGCATAACTCTGATCTCTACGAACATATTGAGATGCTCTCTCACTCTGCAAGGAAAGGAAGGGTAGCTTTCTATGGCCACGTTGCAAGATTGCCTCCAAACCCACTAACCAACCGTCTGTTCACCTTATGGCAAAACAAGAAGCATCGTACCACTTGGTTGACAGAGACCGAGAAGGATATTAAAGAACTGGGAATAACAGATCTCAAAAACAGACAGTCTGTGAGACGCACCCTGAAACGAAGTCCGTGAATTTCAGGAAAAACCTCGAAGGAAAGGTACCCCCTGGACAGAAGAGAGAAAGGAGTTACACCGGCAGAAGATGCGACAATACTGGGCAAAGGTCAAAGCCCAACAGTTGAACAAGCGTGGTCCAAAGTAGGCCTATTCGAAAGAAGAAGAAGAAGAAGAAACGATACTAATTCACAATGGCCCAAATATATCCGAAAACCTCAAATTCATCTCCTTGACATATTTTGGCAAAACAAGCGAACACATCGCAAATGTCCGTCGAAAGCAAAATCTTCAAGTAGCATTTAAACCCTCCTCAAAGTTGTCCAACATATTGTTTAATGCCAAAGACAAAATCGATCCCCTCAAAAAATCCGGCGTATACGAAATTCATTGTTCCGAATGCAATAGCGTGTACATAGGTCAGACATCAGAATGCAATCATAAATTTCTAGATAATCTAAAAATCTTGCATAATTGCAGCATAGGCCCGAAACTAAATCACCTAGAGTCATTAGAAATTTAAAAAAAACCGTAATCCTTCAGTTAATCTCTTAAACGAGCAAACCGACCTAATCTTTTCCCTTTCGATCTGACCTAAACTTTTTAATCCGACCCAATCTCAAACAGATAAGTTCTTCCCCCTTCCCACCCCCCTTTTTTTGGCCCCCCTTCCCGCCAAAACTATGAGGGTATATTCAACCTCATCAATTGGTTAAGTCTCCCGGTCATGAGAGGAACAAGAAACAGGCAATGAAACAAACAAACAAAACAAAGAAAAAAAAACAAACAAACGAAACAAACAAAAAGACGGCGGAACAGCTGAGCAAAGTCTCAAAACCGCCAGACAGAAAAGGACAAATGGTGTTTGTTAAGTCACTTGAAAATGGCCGTCAAACGTCGAAACTCGAGTCGTGATATGTGAAGAAATTTATATAACCGTGAATAATATAACATTTTTACATATTATAAGTGTGGTAAAAACATAGTGAAATTTTCAATTCAATGTTGAATAAATAATATTTATTTAAGGCGTTATGTTTTTTAATTAATACGTCTGAATTCCATTAAAAATTTAGTTAGATTAAAAATGAAAAAAAAACAAGTTTTAATAACATATCGATAATAATATAACAGATAAAAACATAAATTGTTTTTAAGTTTCAGATTTACTGTATAATAATATATTGCATAGTATTTATACAATTAATTTGGAAGTTAACAAATATTTATGTTTTTATCTTTAATATTAAAATGAAGTTACAAGTAACTCCACAATCAATCAATTACTTCGACAATTACAACAGAAATGAACAAATCATATAACACAAACAGAAAAGAAAATCTACCTTGCAAATAATTAAATTCCTCGCCACAGTTTCATCCACATTTTCCAATCAACAAACACAAAACACGTTCGCACAACCCAGCGATCTCGCGGATACTGAGCCAGTCCGATGCAATTAAAAACAAAAAACAGTGTTCGACCTTGCCAACTGTCAGGTAAATTGTTAACTAACAATCTTCTCGACCCTCATTTCCCCGTAGGCGACGCAAATGAAACGATAAAACCGCTCGTTAATGGACCACAAATATTATAATTTACTTATTGAATAATTATGGCGCATTTTTGTATATTACACGCTTTTAATATCCATTTATTAATTTAAATTCGGGAATTAATAGATTAATAGTTTGAAGTGAATTAGTTAGAGTTTTTGAAATGTCAAATTTGAAAAGTATACAGGGAGATTGATTTGGAAGTGAATTTAAGCCACAGCCCCTTTATTTTCTTTCAAAAAAACCAACAAAATATACTAAAGTATTAACTGTTGAATAAATTTATACATTTTTTATCTTAATTTATTAAATTTCATTATTAATATGTCGATTTTGTATTAAGTATACAGTTTGATTATACCTTTGTTGAAATGTACATAATACATTTAAAATGTCTAGGCCACAGCTCGTTTAATTTCTTTCGGAAACCCAACAAAGTATACCAATGTATTAACTGATGAATAAATGTATACATTGTTTATGTTCATTATTAAATTCCTTTTAGTAATTCGACTTTTTGTGATTTGAATAGTTTTATGTTTCAAATATAGTACTATACATATTTATTGTCATATTCGACCAATTAAAATTCCAAATATTTTATAAACCAAGTGTTCCAAAAAAAAGTATACAGATTTTATGCATCTTTTGGGATACCATATAAAAATGAATCTCCAGTTTCTTGCACAATGTTTTTTATCTAATTGGTTTATCTACTTGAAGCGTGGCAACACCGCCTTGAATCAAATTGTTGAATAATTCTTGAGCCAATACTCATTAAAACATTCTGGAATGCACAAAAAGGCTATCGACAACGTAAAATGTTGCTGACAGTCTCTTAAATTTATTCATTGCACAATATATATATATATAATTTGCATTTGATATTACTATGTATTATTGTCCTAAATGAAACAAATAATGAACATTTGCAATGTCATCTAAATAAAATAAATAAATAATGAACATTTAATATGTAATGCATTATACATTACTTATATAATAACTATTTATCTTTTTCATTGCATGTAACATTGACAGACAGTGACTGTAAATAAATATTTAGCGTGGATAAGCAACTCCGAGGATCCAGAGTTAGGAGCATTTTGCCTAATACTGCCTAGTCTTATATAGTCTTGTCCAGTCTTGTCTACTCTAGTATAATCATGTTCAGGCTTGTCTAGTCTTATCTAGACTTGTCTAGACTTGTCTTGTCCGGTCTTGTCTAGCCTTCTCAAGTTTAGTCTAGTATAGTCCTGTCCAGCCTTATCTAGACTTGTCTAGTCTTGTCTTCTAAAGTCTTGTCTAGACATGTCCAGTATTTTCCAGAGTTGTCAAGTTTTATCTAGTCTATTCTTGTCTAGTGTAGTCTAGTCTCGTTTAGTCTAGTCTTGTGTAGTCTTGTTGTAGTCTGTAGTCTTTCTCTTGTACGGTCTTGTGTTCTCTTGTCTAGTGCTGCCTAGCCTTATCTAGTCTTGTCAAAGCTTGTCGACTCTTGACTAGTCTTGTCTAGTTTTCTCTAGACTTGTTTGTTCAAGTCTAGTCAAGTCTAGTCTAGTCTCGTCTAGTCTCGTCTATACTCGTCTAGTCTCGGCTAGTCTCGTCTAGTCTATTCTCGTCAAGACTCGTCTAGTCTCGTCTCGTCTAGTCTCGTCTAGTCTATTCTCGTCAAGACTCGTCTAGTCTCGTCTAGTCTCGTCTAGTCTCGTTAAGTCTCGTCTAGTCTCGTCCTGTCTTGTTCAGTCTTGTCCAGTCCTCTCTAGTCTTGTCTAGTCTTGTCCAGTCTTGTCCAGTCTTGTTCAGTCTTGTCTAGTCTTTTGTAGTCTTGTCTAGTGTCGCCTAGTTTCGGCTAGTCCTATCTAGACCTATCTAGTCTTGTCCAGTTCACTCTTGTCTAGTATACTCCTATCCATGCTTGTCTCGCCTTATCTAGTCTTGTCTAGTCTCATCTAGTCTCGTCTAGTCTCGTCTAGTCTCGTCTAGTCTCGTCTAGTCTGGTCTAGTCTTGTCTCGTCTTTTTTAGTCTTGTCTAGGCTAGTGTAGTGTTGTCTACGTTTTTACTAGTCTTGTCTAGTCATGTCAAATCGTGTCTAATCCTCTGTCTAATCTAGTAGTTTTCACACAAATACAGATAATTTATGCAATCCCTATATCATATCGTAGACAAAACTCACTAGATAGAGACTTGTGTGATGAACCAAAACAGGCAAACGTAATATAGAACATTTTAGGAATCCAAAAACATAAAACTTTCAAATCTTGAAATCATTTTGAACATAAAAATATTGTCTATTCTAGTCTATTATAGTGTCGTCTAGTCTGTCCAGCCTAGTGTCGTCTAGTCTTGTGCAGTCTTGTTTAGCCTCTTCTAGTTTAGTCTAGTTTTGTCTTGTCTACTGTGTCTAGTCTTGTCTAGTAAAGTCTAGTCTTGCCTAGTATTGTCTAGAGTTGTCTAGTCTTGTCTACAGTTATCTAGTCTTGCCTAGTCTTGTTTTGTCTGCTCTTGTCTAGTCTTCACTAGTCATGTCAAATCTTGCCTAGTCTTGTCTAGTCTTATTCAGTCTTCTCTAGTTTCGTCCAGTATTGTCTAGTCTTATCAAGACTTATCTAGTCTTGTCTTGTCTAGTCTTGCTGTTTTGTTTAGTAGTTTTTACACAAATACGGATTATTTAAGCAATCCCTAGACCCCACGTTGACAAAACATACCAGATAAAGGTTGTATTACAAACCAAAACTTAATATAAATATGATATAATATAAAACATGATTTTGAAGTTTCATGTTTTTGGATTTCTATCCAAAAACATGAAACTTTAAAATCTTGAAACCATTTTGGACATAAAAATCTTTTGACTATATTGAACATAAAAATATTGTATTAATTTAAGATTAAACCTAGATAAACGGAACCTGATATTTAGTGTTTGGAAATATAAACGTTCATGATATCAATATGTAAATTGATATTTTCGGACGACTTGTCTATGAATTACAGCCTTCCGCGCACTAAGCAGCCTGGCTACGCAGTCTAACGCATCCCGGCTTATGCGAGTCAGCGCAATAAGTGGCCACCAATTCCTGGCTGCGCTAGCCACTAGAGCACGCCTGATTCAACGTCAGCCCATTGGTGGCCCGTAGCCAGATCGAGTGTAACGAGTGTATGTAGCTGCTGTCTGTCTCCACGCACTTGTCGTAGTAGCCAGTATTATTTTGTGTTCTCAAACGTATCCACAAAATGACTTTCGATACGGAAAAACGTCGATTGGATGCTCAAATATTTCAGCCGCCGCAGCCTGGCTGCTTTCCCCTTGCTGGGTGGCGGATAGGGGAATACCCGGTAGATATGCCGGGTAGGAGGTAGATATACCCCCCGCGCACAAACAGATCTGGTAATGGACAGCAGTATTACCAGTACCGTGCGGAAGTCTACTGAAAAAATATTTCTTTAAAGGCTCTTCTTTCGGAAAGCTATGGGCGCAGCTGAAAGTCAGCATAATCGGCTCTATAGTCCATTTTTTTAAGAATGCAGTTCAGGAAAGATAGGGCTTATTTGACCTTGTTCTCTGATTGGCTTAAATCGATGAGAAGTTCACACCGATGATATTTACTTCTCCGTCTCAACCTCTTTTCTTTCTTTCTTTTCACATACATTTGCAGCTGTTAGTTGTCAATGGCTGCCGTGTCAATTCACAATTATCATCTGATATGTTTGTATCATTTAGATTTTTAGCGTTTTTCTCCATTTATTTGTTTGTATTTTATTACTATTGTTGCCATTTGGAGTACTTCATCAATAATAATAAGATATTCAATGAAACCATTAATAAATTACTAATTTTATATTCAAGTAACTATATTTGAATTTAGCGCCAAATTTTGTAACCAGATTGAACATTTGTCATAGTGTAAATCAGGTTTCTAGTTACTGCATTCTTAAAAAAAAGGACTATTGTACTGCGGTGCGGAAAGCAAGGAGAAACTACCGCACAAAAACTCATGACGAACAAAATGACGAGAAAATGAAAACAATCATGACGAGAAACCAAATAGAGCTGGCCCCTAGTCCATTGTAGACCTTAAATGGTCAAGGGGTGTGAAGAATACGCGCGATGAATAAGAATAGGACCCACCAGAAAGTGAAAACTAATGGAGAAATTCCTATAAAAATCGGTACATCAAATGCACGAAGTATCTACATGTCCGGAAAAATTCATAATACAAACAAAAAAAAAACAACAAAAGAGATGAAAAGACTAAGTATGGACGTTCTGAATCATCAAAACGCAAACAAATCTGTGTCGAACTATGTACCGAACTCGGACAGAGCAATGCTAAAACAACTAAAAGCAAACCCCAAAAACATTATTATCATTCTATGCATGTATATGCACCAAGTTTATGTACAAACAGCTGCCAAACCGGAGTCAGAAATATCTGATTTCTATGCACAATTAAAAGAACTAAAATCATATACGAAGAAAAACGAAATTACCATAATTATGGGAGATTTCAATGCGAAAGTGGGCAAAGGAAGAGTCGGTAACCATGGCCTAGGTCAGGGATGGCGAACCTTTTTGAGTAGTGGGTCAAATTTTGTTCATTATATTTTTCGTACTAGCTCGTGGGTCACCAGGCCAGTTGCATCACTTGAAAAAGAGGAGATAGGTAAAAGACTGCTTTCCTACGTTTTTAAAGACGTTCTCACTTTTAAAGGCTTTTACAAAATTCAAGTTTCCTTCTTGTTTTACAACTTCTATTTTGGAAGTGGAGAGCAAAAAATAAAGGTCGAAGTCAAAAAAAGTCCATAAAAATTTCTGATGTTTTATACAATGAAATCAAATTAGAGGTTGTGGAATATACTGCTTGAGAGAATATAAACGTTCATGATATCAATATGTAAATTGATATTTTCGGACGACTTGTCTATTAATTACAGCCTTCCGCGCAGTAAGCAGCCTGGCTACGCAGTCTAACGCATCCCGGCGCAACTATGTACTTAACGGTACGGCGCAACTATGTAATTTTTATTGAATGTTTCTTAGAACGTTCTGCGCCTCCGTGGCAACAATTGCTAACTAGTTCTCACTTTTAAAGGCTTCTAAAAAATTCAAGTTTCCTTCTTGTTTTATAACTTCTACCTTGGAAGTAGAGATCAAAAAATTAAGGCCGAAGTCAAAAAAAGTCTATAAAAATTTCTGATGTATTATAACTGAAATCCAATTAGAGGATGTGGAATATTCTGCTTAAGATATTGAATGTTTCTTAGAACGTTCTGCGCCTCCGTGGCAATAATTGCTAACTAGTTCTCGCTTTTACAAAATTCAAGTTTCCTTCTTGTTTTATAACTTCTACTTTGGAAGTGGAGAGCAAAAAATAAAGGCCGAAGTCAAAAAAAGTCTATAAAAATTTCTGATGTATTATAACTGAAATCCAATTAGAGGATGTGGAATGTTCTGCTTAAGATATTGAATGTTTCTTAGAACGTTCAGAGCCTCCGTGGCAAAAATTGCGAACTTGTAAAAACGCACAGTGACGGGAACACTATTTAACTAAACTATTTTAAGTAAACGTAGATTTAATCTAGATTAGGTGATGGTTAGATTAAGTTATGTTAGAGCCAGATAAATGAAGACTGTGGGACCGAGAGTTCTTGAATAAGAAAATGGTTCAAACTTAAAACAAACGGAACACAGCCTGAATATATAAGTATATTCAGCCCTTCCAGAGCTCTATAACAATTATTGCGTCTTTTTAGGACTACCAAAACAAATCTCAGTGAAATTTGTAAGTTATTTTATAGCTTTCAGTCCACCTTCGTGGCACTCAACGAAAACCATAAAAATAACGTTGTTTTTAAGATCATGTCTTTCTGATACCTTAAGAGGATACCCATCTGTGGACGCGTTTCGAGATTTATCTCTCATCAGCACAGTTTTGCAAACCACTCACTTGAAAACCAGTGTAGTCATTAGGGTAAGATGTTTTTAATTTTGACATTTTATGAGAGAGACATGAACTTAGCAGGTGAACTGAAGGTCCATAAAATTACATAAGAATTTTACTGAAAGCTATAAAACAACTTACAAATTTCACTGAGATTTGTATTGGTAGTCCTAAAAATACTCAATAATTGTTATAGAGCTCCAGAAAGGCTGAATATATTTATATATTCAGGCTGTGTTCCGTTTGTTTTAAGTTTGTATGATTATCTATAACATGGGATGGTTTCACCAATCTCTAAGAAAATGGTTGTTGCCGTAGTGACAACAAACAGAAATCGTTTAATAATGAAACTCCATTTGATTTAAATTTTACGCACGATTTGGATACGTTTATACACGAATGGCATCCTTCACATACAATAATTTACTTATTAATGTGTTCATTTTGGTGTGCGAGTAGATAAAAAACATATTTAAAATACAATAATTGGAGAAGAAATTTCTTTTAGATATATTTAATATTCGTACCTCTGTGGTTGAGAAAGTTTAATAAGGAAATGATAAAGGTTCTGAATTCAGCGTCTGGGTCACTTAAAAAGCCTGTGTAGGTCACTGCCTGACCCGCGGGTCATAGGTTCGCCATCCCTGGCCTAGGTTATAGAGATGACAGAGGCGACTTGTTGGTGCAATTTTGCCAAGAAGCGAATTTTATGATTAGTAACACTTGCTTCTAATCACCTATTTACGTCGTAATTACCATTCTGATGACCAAAAAGATATCTCCTTCATAAAAAATCTGTACGAACACCAGACTGCTGCAGTGACACGATCAGCGATATACCTATTAAACGTGGAGTACGACAGGGTTGTGTACTATCACCATTGTTGTTCAATATCGACTCGGAACAAATATTCCTGAAAGCCTTGGAAAACTCTACAGATGGAATCAAGATCAATAGTGAACTATTGAACATCAGGTACGCGGACGATACGGCTATATTTGCAGACAGTGCCTACAACGTTTGATGAACAAAATAATAGCAGAAGGTGATGCGCTTGGGCAAAAAGTAAATACGGCCAAAACGAAAACAGTAGAACACCAGATATCTAAGCCAATTTGCAAGTATACAATAAGCAAATAGAGCAGGTAGCTAAAGTTACGTACTTGGGCAGCTGGATCACCGAAGACGTAGAAGTAAGAACACGCATCGAAATAGCCGGAACAACGTTTCTTAAGATGATAAAAGTATTTTGCGAGAGAAGCATAAAACTTAAACTAAGATACTGGTTCGTTAAGTGCTACATTCACTCGGTACTGTTCTATGGTGTTGAGGCTTGGACGTTGAAGATCAATACTATGAACAAAATGGAAGCGTTTGAGATGTGAATCTTTAGAAGAATGCAGAGAATATCCTGGGCGGAACATACCACGAATAATGAGGTTCTTAGACGCATGGACAGAGACAGAGAACTATTGGTTATTGTGAAGAAACGTAAGACAGTCTACGACATATCCTCAGAAATACAAAATATAGCCTTTTAAAATTAATAATGCTCGGTAAGATAGAGGGCCGCCGTGGTCCAGGACGTAGGAATGGTTAAAGAACATAAGAGACTGGACTGGTCTGGACTCTCAATCATTGTTCAGTGCGCCAAGAGACCGTGCGGAGTTTGCCATGATTGTTGCTACCCTTCAATAATGGAGAAGCCACCTAAAGAAAAAGAAACCTGGCTGCCTAATGCGAGGAAAGCGGGTCGCTTAAATTCTCTATGTCTATGAATTATGCAAAAAGTGACTAAAACCCTTAATTGAATCACTGTTAGTACAAGATACGTTGCTGTGTACTTTCCTTTAAAACTATTTTTTGCTTTTGTTGCAAAATATATCTTATGATATGTTCCGAAAATGATTTTATCAATTGAGAGAACTTTGACAAGAATATCAATGCCATAAAAACTGTGTTAAAATTATTATGAACCAAACTGTGTATACATGAATGCAATCATTATATTATAGCCCTCATTATATTATAGCCCTCAATATATTATAGCCCTCATTATATTATAGCCCTCATTAAATTATATTAATAAGTGTTTCGAAGAAATCATGAATTCATTAAATTTAATATTTCCTTAAACCGATTTTTTTAAATGAAATTAACGCACAGAACATTGATCTAATATATATCTTAAGATCATATCCTTTTATTACAATATTATATGTTATTCTTGGGAAAGAGATTTTTATAAAACAACTAATATTAATATTTAAGGTCGATTCCCATATGCGCGACAATCAGCTACTCGACGTCGTGCGACATCGCCTGCCAAATAATGATGACATTGTTCTAAATGGGCACGTCGCGTAGCGATAGTAAGAACGAGCCCATTTAAAACAATGTAATTATTATTTGACAGGCGATGTCGTACGACGTCGCGTAGCTGAGTGTCGCGTATATGAGAATCGGCCTTTAACCAACATTTCGGTCAGTATTTTATTCTGACCTTCAGAGCTACAAAATAATTACATCATTTACATCAGGGGTCGACAACGAGCGGCACGCGGGCGGCAGGAGAACCATAGAAAGTTTTTATGCGGCCCACCAAGCAACATAGTTTTTCAGTATGAACCATCGAAAATTTCGAGAATTCTTAAACGAAATAGATGCTGAATATGAAGATGTGTACTTTTCTGAAGTAATGTGTACTTTTCCTTGTGGGAGAGTTTTGAAAAGATTTTTCGAGTTGAAAGACGAGATTGAAATGTTTCTGTCAGAAAAAGGAAACAATATACCAGAGTTTTCGATTGAAATAACTCTGGTAAAAACTATTTTAAATGGATAAGCAAGTTGGCTTTTCTTGTTGACATTACAACTTACCTCAATAATTTAAATATAACATTGCAAGGCAAAGGAAAGTTAATCAATCAATGAGTTATTTACGGAAATTAAAAGTATTAAGCAATTAATTATAATTTCAGCATTTTCTCAATATGTATCGGCGATTTTTTTTTGAAATAGCATAAAAGGGAGCAAAATAGAAAAAATAGTTTAAAAAACGAGTTCATTAAGCGCGATTTTTCAGCACGCGTTCATGTTTAGAAAACGACGAGCGTAGCGAGGAGATACTCGTTAAAGAACGAGTTGAATAAACGTGATTTTTCAGCACGCGTCCATGTTTAGAAAACGACGAGCGTGGCGAGTTTTCTAAACATGGACGCGTGCTGAAAAATCGCGCTTATTGAACTCGTTCTTTAATATACTATTATGTCTCAACTTGCAAATAATAATTATTCTCATTTTCCTACTTTGTAATCGTTTTTAACTAACAATGACAAACAGTGTCCTTTAAATAATATTTATATTGATGCTTTCAAGATTTTTATGCAAAAGAAATTGTATTAATATTTGAACATTTACTTACAATCAAACAATGTATATATAAAAATAATTTTGATGAAAATAATTTAATTTATTTTTATTTAGGTCTTTGGTATCAGATACTAAATTTCCTAATTTAAGAAATTTTGCGAAATCAATGAATAGTATTTTTTCGAGCACTTATTTCTACAAACTTTCTGAAGAATAAATTTAGTAAAATCAAAATAAGGTTGTCCGACGAAAATTTGCAAAACCTTTTGAGGATCTCAGTATCTCAAACCCAACCCGATATAAATAAATTATCGATTCAAGAACAAAAAATCGCATTAAATTTAAATTTGATTTTTGCTTGAATAAAATAATTTTTTTATTGTATAATTGGAGTTTTACTTTCTTTTATAAAAAATGTCAATCAATTTTTGTTCTCCGATGTTATTACAGCATGTAAATAAAATTGTTACTATTTTTTTCTTTTTGTATTCATACCTAATAATATTTATATTCGATTAAACAAAAAACTATTTAAGCTACATATTACATTCGAAAATATCTGACTGTGCGGCCCGCAATTAAAATTGTTTTTTTTTAATGGCCAGCGGTCAGAAAAAGGTTGCCGACCCCTGATTTACAACATTAATATTATATACCTACTAACTAAATGTAAGGTATGGCAGATAAAAAATATTTTATAATGTTGTAATTGTTTCTGTTTTTGCCCTGAAGAAGGTCAGAATAAAATACTGACCAAAATGTTGGTTAAATATCAATATTAGTTGTTTTATAAAAATCCTTTTCCCAAGAAAAACCTATAATTAAATGATCTAATAGTTTTTTTCTGCAATAATTAAAATAATTTCGATATTAAATCCGATATCAAAACCCTGTCTAGGCTTTCGTCCACTCACAAACACTAAATTGAATACTCTCCAGGAATACTGGCAACTCTAATATATTGTCCACATCGTCTTAATTACTATCAATAAATATTAGTACCTGTATATATTGACTCCCTAAAGAATGTTCCCAAATAGTTTATTTTTCTGTTTATCTACTTGATTTTTAATAAATATCGGCACTTGACATTTACTACTACGGAAGCACTAAATCCAAACAATGTACATTTAAGCCACAGGATTACCCCTTCCGAACACCATCAAGACAATTCCTGCAGACATAATCATCAATACATAATTGTTAGTGTTATTAATAAAATATGTTAACCCTTTGACTGCGAAAGGCGTATATATACGCCCTCACAAGTTTACCAATATATACAAAAGGCGTATATATGCGCTCTCTGTATAATATCGCGCCGTCTGTATTAATGGTTCTTTCCGAGAGGGCGCCGCAGTCAAAAGGTCAAAGCGCCTACAAACGTTCCACTTCTTACTTTGATTTATATGAACTGATTTCTCAAAATTGCGCATTTTGTTTTCATTGTTGCAAAAACGGAATAAACTAGTTTTCGTTAATTTAATTTGCGAGTCTTTAAATTTGTGTGCAGTAAAAACCAGACGCGAGAGTCAGACCGGAGTAAAAACTGGAATGTCTGTAGGGTGCGTTAAGTGATTAATCAAATTAAAAAAGTAGCTTGATGTTTTTACATGTCAGTGGTTGACATAATTTTTAATAAATGGAAATAATAAAAAAAATAAAACATTTTGAATTTAAACACTAATTGTTCGCTGGTTCAATCCACAAATTTGTTCCTTTGCGTTATTTTCCCCGCGACATTAATAAATTGGTCGTTTCTAGTAAGCCTCCCGAAACGATAACTCTCGACATATTTACATTTTAATTTACACTTCTCATTTTTTACCGTCGTCCTTGTATTTGGAGCCGTAGTAAGGCATGTATTGCAGTACTTCCTTCCAATCACAAATGTATATACCCAAGACGGTGAAGGCCGCACTATACGCAACTATAGTTGGCAGGAACCCCTTCGCGGCTTCGATGTGTTTGGGTCCTATGATCCGCAGATACCGGGGCAAACCAAAGTGGTTTTCTTTTTGACCTTTAGTCATGACACGTTGTTTACTTCAAAAAAATTTTGACAACTGAAATTAAAAACAAAAATTATATGAACACTTGTTCTTCATCCGAAGTGCATTGAACGCCGTCCAGGACCTTCTTGATTGGAGTCACTGGATATCTGACAGGCCCTCTCCACTTCCTGCTAAGACCCAAACTTCTCGGCAGTGCTATGTGACCTGTAATTTCGTCCTCATCTATTTTCTTCGGAATCATATCGACGATTACTGCGCGATTTATATCAAGACATTTCGATTTCTCCGTTTCAACTTCGTACCGGATATGTTTGTGGTAAGGGACCTCGTGTTTGTTGTGATTCGAAACGTCGTAGCAGTTCTCAGTCAAATGCTTTTCTATATTTTCCGGGAACGAAAGACGTTTCAATTTCTCCATCGTACGTTCCAAACGGACGCTCTTCAGATGAGATTCGTTTAAATCGATTCTGCTCCTCAGATTATTGCTGCTGCTCAGCTGGGATAAAATAAATTCAACCCTATCTCCAGTCGTTTTTAGAAGGGCTAAGGCATCCTCATACTTCAAACTTAATAAATTTTTACCGTCGACGGCAACGACTTGATCGCCACTGTTTATGCATCCGGCAAGATGGGAAGGGCCTCCTGGGATAACCGACTGCACGTACACATTGCCATCGGAACCTTCTGTTATCTGCATGCCTAAACTGCCTTTGCAGTCTTTCGTCACCAAAACAGAACGTAGAAGTCTTTCATCTGCGAAGGAGATACTGTTCAGTTTGTCGAGGAGTGTGTCGCTCAGGCTTTCTTGGAAGTTTGGGAGAAACTGATTATCGCATGTTGAGCGAATTGTTGATTCTAAAATTAAAAACCCCCATGAATTTTGAAGGCAAACTTTTTAGATTTTATATTCCTGCACGATTTACGACAGATGTCTTGTCTGTCCAGCCTTGTCTGGCTAGTGTTGTCTGTCTAGTCTTGTTTGTCTAGTCTTTTCTGTCTAGTCTTGTCTGTCTAGTCTTGTCTGTCTAGTCTTGTCTGTGTAGTCTTGTCTGTCTAGTCTTGTCTGTCTAATCTTGTCTGTCTAGTCTTGTCTGTCTAGTCTTGTCTGTCTAGTCTTGTCTGTCTAGTCTTGTCTGTCTAGTCTTGTCTGTCTAGTCTTGTCTGTCTAGTCTTGTCTGTCTAGTCTTGTCTGTTTAGTCTTGTCTGTCTAGTCTTGTCTGTCTAGTCTTGTCTGTCTAGTCTTGTCTGTCTAGTCTTGTCTGTCTAGTCTTGTCTGTCAAGTCTTGTCTGTCTAGTCTTGTCTGTCTAGTCTTGTCTGTCTAGTCTTGTCTGTCTAGTCTTGTCTGTCTAGTCTTGTCTGTCTAGTCTTGTCTGTCTAGTCTTGTCTGTCTAGTCTTGTCTGTCTAGTCTTGTCTGTCTAGTCTTGTCTGTCTAGTCTTGTCTGTCTAGTCTTGTCTGTCTAGTCTTGTCTGTCTAGTCTTGTCTGTCTAGTCTTGTCTGTCTAGTCTTGTCTGTCTAGTCTTGTCTGTCTAGTCTTGTCTGTCTAGTCTTGTCTGTCTAGTCTTGTCTGTCTAGTCTTGTCTGTCTAGTCTTGTCTGTCTAGTCTTGTCTGTCTAGTCTTGTCTGTCTAGTCTTGTCTGTCTAGTCTTGTCTGTCTAGTCTTGTCTGTCTAGTCTTGTCTGTCTAGTCTTGTCTGTCTAGTCTTGTCTGTCTAGTCTTGTCTGTCTAGTCTTGTCTGTCTAGTCTTGTCTGTCTAGTCTTGTCTGTCTAGTTTTGTCTGTCTAGTCTTGTCTGTCTAGTCTTGTCTGTCTAGTCTTGTCTGTCTAGTCTTGTCTGTCTAGTCTTGTCTGTCTAGTCTTGTCTGTCTAGTCTTGTCTGTCTAGTCTTGTCTGTCCAGTCTTGTCTGTCTAGTCTTGTCTGTCTAGTCTTGTCTGTCTAGTCTTGTCTGTCTAGTCTTGTCTGTCTAGTCTTGTCTGTCTAGTCTTGTCTGTCTAGCCTTGTCTGTCTAGTCTTGTCTGTCTAGTCTTGTCTGTCTAGTCTTGTCTATCTAGTCTTGTCTGTCTAGTCTTGTCTGTCTAGTCGTGTCTATTCGGTCTTGTTTGTCTAGTCTTGTCTGTCCAGTCCTGTATGTCTAGTCCTGTCTGTCTAGTCTTGTGTGTCCAGTCCTGTCTGTCTAGTCTTGAAATATTAAAAAAACTGTGCAAAATGGAAATTATGAGTCATGGAACATTTTTGAGAAAACATTAATACGCTAAAAATAACATTCAAGAAGAGAAAAATAATGAAACTTACCTAAAATATAAACATCCCCTTTATTACAATTATCTGGAGTAATAGAAGCTGAACTACAATGTATAGAAACCGACTGCAGAGACATCTGTTCCAAATCATCCCCACCTAAGATATTAACAGTTTCCATAGACCTAGAAACTCTTCGTCCATTGTTCCCAAAAGCCCTGACACCCATCTTAACCCCCCTCCGAGGAAACCCAGCCAAACATCCACTATCCAACACCAATCCGCCGCTTCTGCCTCCAGGCATTTCATTCTCTTTGTTTTGATGCTCTTCGTTCACGGCGTCGTCGAAGTCGTTGACGCTTTTGGAACGTCGCATAACTTCGGTACGGGTATCACTGGAGGAAGTAGAAGCTCGGAATTCAATCTTAAATTCAGTTTCTGTGCAATTGGTAAGCGCTTCGAGTTTGTACAAGGAGTTGGTCTCATTCTTCATGTCTTTTAATGGGATTCCAAACTGTTGGGAGAGTGTATTTAAGGATGTGAACTCGGTACGCAGACGGAGAAAAAACTGGTGGTGTAGAGAGGCCAAACGAAATGTAAAGTAGCTTCTGTAAAAGAGTTAGAGTTATTTATCATTTATCGGTTGATTTGGTGGTAATTTAACTTTTTATGGTCCATTTTGAGTTTGTATTTCTTGAGTTTGGATCTGTGGAGCTTGGCGGAGTGCGGCAGGACGCAGAGGTAATGTTTGCTGTAGCATAATGTTTGGATGGTTTTCCATTCGAACATTTCGTAGAGCGTTGGTCCGCATTGTGTGGTTCTTGGTCTCCTCTCGTATAAATTAATACCCTGTGCGCTAATGTATAGCCAAACTTCTTTTTGTGTATTGTCTTTGAGCACCTAAAAATAACAGTCATGAGAAATGTGTACATGGTGGCCGAAACGCGATGTCTCAGCTCTATTATAAGAAAAGGAAAAAAGATAGAAAAAAATCTGAAAAGAAAAACTTAAAATAGGATTAGATCGTTAATAGATACGTTTGATTAGATAGATACATTAATATCTAGAGGACTCTCTTTTTTGGTGGTGGACATCCCTTGGTGGATCTTAACCTGCTCCAATACACCTTTTCATCTTGCTCCGACTAATACCCGTTGTCTCCAATCTATCACCTCCATAGTTTCAAGATAGGTCAGGACATCGTCCATCCACTTTTTCCTTAGCCCTCCGTCTTGCTCTACTTTCCCCTGGCTTCCAGTCTGTCATTATTCGGGTTTCTCGGTCAAGGGGCATACGCTACAGTTTACAGGCGCTACAGACCATCGTTGGTCTTGGCCTGCTCCACAACACCTTTCCAGATTCCTCTGTCTAATACAAGTTGTATTAGCTTCAACCTATTACCTCCATTGTTTCAAAGTCAGTTAGGACTTCATCCATTCTTCTTTTCCTTGATGTCCCTCTTGCTCTACTTTTCCTCTGTCCAGTTCTTGATGTTCCTCTTGATCTACCGGTGGCTTCCAGTTCGTCATTCCTCAGTCAAGAGACATACGGTTCAGATGCCCCAGCCAGGCAAAACATTGGGCCTATATGTACCGTACTTTGTCGGCTGTTTTAGCCAATCTTCGGCGAATATTAATACACCATGACATAGACATACTAATATGTCTATTTCTTGATTCATTTATATTCGCCATGTGTCGTCTCTGTTTCCACCTGTCCGAATATTTTCTTTAGGATGCTTCCCTTAGCTACTCTCAGTGACGCTTGATCCTTCTTGCTCAATGTCTAAGTTTCAGCGGTATACGTTATTATTGGCCTAATTAGTGTGTGATAAATTCTGAGTTTTGGAGAGTAGTTTCGATCTCAGTAGTTTTTTATTAGTATAGTAAGCTCTCTTTCCCCCACTAATACTCGCACTAATATTTTCACAAACATTGTTGTCGTTTGTTAATTTGGAGCCTAGGTAGCTGAAAGTTATCACTCCTTCGAAAGCATGTTCATTAACTCAATCCCATTTAAGAACCTTTTTTCAGATTTTCTCTATCGCTTTTCCTTTTCTTATAATAGAGCTAAGACGTCGAATCGCGTTCACACTGTACACAATAAATATCTTGAGACTCCATTATATAAATGTCCAAACACCAATAACATAAATCATGATATAAATCAATAATAAAAGCCATTCACATAAGACGATGACTTTTGCGCCACCTAAAAGAATGGCAATTAGAAGTAAATTAAACTAGACATTTAAAAGTAGTTAAATTTTCCATTGAATTAATGTGTTGAAACATGAATGGATTAAAATTAAGTTCTTGATACGTCATTTAGAGTGTCAATTTTTCCATCACTACATACACTAATAGTCGGAATAGGCAGAGTACTCATTGGCGATAGGAAAATAAATAACTTACGGTTTGCCAACCACACCATAATCATTGCACAAAACGAAGAAGAAATGACCGAACTTCTGGGAAAAGTCGAGAGAGAAAGCTCAAAAAAGATGGAGAGAACGAGTAATACCGACCATACACGCTACGGTCTACCGGAGAGGCTACCTGTGCAGGTTTGCCTACGCAGGTCAACCGTACGTCGGTACGTTTTTTTTTTTATTACATTCTAGTCTCTAGACTAATAAGAAATTTTATTTTAACCTAAATTACTAGAAAAAATAAATACATAAAAACTATGATATTGTCCACTGACGTCATCATAGAATCCGTAAGGGCGAATCACTTCGTTCGTGTGTTCTTAGTTTGTAACATTGGCACTATTTATAACACTAACTCAAAGGGTTTAGTTCTTTCGAGTCTTCTCAATAAGTCCGTGTTTTCCAGTAGCTGGACTGCCGCAACATTCACATGGCGATGGAGTCTCTGCTCGTGAGCAGCAGCGTGTTTTTTAATAATATTATCCACAGAATCCACATGTAAGTCCCTATGGCTATCACTATTCCTGATGTACCAAGGTGCCTTCACTATGTTCCTTAATACTTTATTCTGAAACCTTTGTTTGATTTGGATGTTACTTTGTTTGGCACACTTCCATAGTTGTATACCGTAGGTCCATATGGGTTTTAGTATTTGGTTATATAGGAGAAGTTTATTTTGAATCGATAGGACCGATTTCCTACCTCTTAGCCAATAAATTTCTTTATATCGAATTTCCAAGGTTTCCGTTTTCTTTTTGATATGTGCCTTCCAGCGCAGCTTCCACGTCGGTACGGTTGACAAAAACTGCACAGGTCTACTCCTACACACGCTCCGGTCTACCTGCGCAGGCAAACCTCCTGCGCAGGCAGAGGTAGACCTCTCCGGTGGATCGGTGTTTTGTATTAGCGGGCATAAGGATTCCTTGGACGGCGCATAGAACTAATGTATCTACACCAAAAGAACTCGACATTGACATAATCAACTGTTATCAATCGACAATTACTTAAATATTTTGCACACGTTAATCGTGGACGGGTGACAATCTCGAAAAACTGGTCATCCAAGGGAAAATTGAAGGTGCGCGACCTCGTGGATGCTCTCCAAAATGCTGGATCGATCAGGTTTTTGAAAGAACACATAAGAACGGCAGTCAGGGGTAAATGGAGAAAGATAATTCTGCTATGACATAATAAAACGCCAGAATAGGCTCACGACACTTCAGCCATGAAGAAAACGACTAGAGAGAAAAAGATATGCATTAAAAGAGTAGAGTACGCCATTTTAGTAAGGGGCGTGAAAAATACGTAAAATCGGATTTGGAGAATGAAAACGAACGTTTTGAGTGATTTGTGAAAGAAGTTTTGTCGGGCAAAAGTAGTAAAATGTTTAGAAAACACCAGGGAATCGATTAATGTTTTAGATATTGCGACGCGGCCCGAGACGGCGGGGGTGCGGCGCGAAAACGAAAATTCAGTTTTTGGCCGCTAGGCGGCCGAATTTGCCCGACCACGACGAAAGTGGGGCCTCGGGAGCGGCGATTATTTCCGCACAAATCTTTCATCTCGAATTTTCCAGCCATCGCCGAAAATTTGAAAATAATTGGGAAAAACAACAATCGCAAAAAAGATCTTATTTCATGTTCTTCTTTCTTCTATTATTCTTTCAGGAATTTTGCATTTCCTTCTTCACCGTTCGATGACGGTTGATGGTATCTTGCATTGACGGTATCTCGATTTACCGATTCGCCAAAACTACGAGGTCTCCTTGGCCGATAAAAGGAAACAACCGGTAGGATGTCAATCCACATTCAAGATCAAGAAAACTGCAAATTGCACAACGTCCCACAATAGCAGATCGAGGACAGACCGGACCGGCTCATAGGCTATTAAAAGCTGCAAAAAGTTCGCAACTAGCAAAGTTATGGCGCAAAAATTAAATTCGCATTTTGCGTCCAAGCTGGGAGGTACTTGCGAATTTTTCGGCGGGAATTGCCGACATTCCGAGACCAAGTTTGCACATTTGGCTTCCACGGTGCGTCCCTCGGAGCCCTGCGAATGGTCTATATAGCCCTTTAGATAACCATTTTTCACGCGTCGTATTTCACCCGTCTTTCAACTGTAGCAACTTTTTCCGTCGCAAATAGCAAATTTCAATTCAACTTCGACACTTCAACGTACATCGGAAAATTAAGGAAATGGTAGGAACGAAAAATAACACAAAAACAACCACAACGAGTCTGGCTGATAAGAACGGTAAACTGGTCACGGAAACCTCGCACAAACTACAGGTATGGCAGGAATACATTGAAACCCTATTTAACGACACTTCTCGCTCAGAGCACCCCAATAACAATAACAACACGACAGAAAGCGGTCCAGAAACCGACGAGAAAATACGAAGTAAGGAAAGCCATAGAACTAGCAAAGAATAATAAATCCGCAGGTCCAGGCAACGTCAACACCGAAATGTTAAAGGTAATGTGCAATTCGAAGACTGGGAATGGTTACCTAGACATCCTAACTGCACTCTTTAATAATATCTATAACACCGGAAACATACCAGAGGACTGGTTGCACTCCATATTCGTCACGATACCCAAGAAACCAACTGAAAAGACATGCGACGAACACAGATTAATAAGCCTAATGAACCACATAGTTAAAACCTTTCTTAAAATCATACATGCTAGAAACAATAAAAAATGCGAAGAATATCTAGGTGAAAGCCAATTCGGCTTCAGGAACGCACTGGGAACAAGAGAGGCTATTTTTACAGTCCAGGTTCTGATTCAGAGATGCAGAGATATGGGCCGTGATGTCCATGCCTGTTTCATAGATTTCTCCAAAGCCTTCGATAATGTACAGCACGATAAAATGATCGAGGTATTACAGTAAACAGGCATAGATACAAAAGACATCAGGATAATAGCCAACATGTATTGGAATCAGACAGCTTCTGTAAAAGTAGATGACAACAACTCCGCAAAGATTAACATCCGCAGAGGCGTACGACGGGGATGCGTAATTATCTCCGACTCTATTCAACGTGTATTCGGAGAAAATCTTCAAAGAAGCGCTCAAAGACACCAGCGAAGGCATCAAGATGAATGGGGAGCTTATAAACAACATCCGATACGCCGACGATACCATCGTACTTTCTAGCAGTTTGGAAGGCTTACAAGAACTAATGACCAAGATTCACACCACTAGCTCGGAATATGGCCTCAAGCTCAACAAAAGCAAAACAAAACACCTGCTAATAAGCCGCAATGCTTCAGATCCCAGCGTATTGATGTTAGAAGGAGAGATCATCGAACGAGTAGAGAAGTACCCTTACCTTACCTGGGAACTATTGTCAACGACAACTGGGAGCACTCCGTAGAGTTGCACTGCAGAATAGAGAAGGACAATAGAGAAGGACTCTAAGGACTCAAAACAATGCTATGCAGCAGCGACCTGACATTACAACTAAAGGCAATAGAAGGAGAGATCATCGAACGAGTAGAGAAGTACTCCGAACTGGGAGCACTCCGTAGAGTTGCACTGCAGAATAGAGAAGGCTTGAGCGGCATTTAATAAACTGAAAACAATGCTATGCAGTAGCGACCTGACATTACAACAAAAGGTCCAAATGGTCAGGTATTACGTTTTCTCTGTTCTGTTGTACGGCGCAGAAGCATGGACGCTAACGGAAGCAACAGAAAGGAAGATAGAGGCGTTCGAGCTCTGGGTTCGAGCTCTAGGCACGCAGAGGCAAGTTCTGAGCACAATCAAGAAGATAAAAACTGGCTATCTTGGCCATATAATGAGAAACCACAAACACCGCTTACTACAGCTGGTTCTGCAAGGAAGAGTAGATGGACACAGGGGACCAGGTAGAAGAAGAAACTCGTGGCTAGGAAATCCGAGGCAGTGGTTCTCGCTCACTTCCACACAACTATTCAGACAGGCTGTAAATAGACCCTGGCGTCGGCCCTGGAACGGGAAGTCACGGTCGAAGCCGTGGCGGGTGGCCTCGCCGGCGAGGTGGGGCGGGGCGTGTGGGCGGCCTTAAGCCGATTCGCGGCCACAGTCATGCGGGCTAAGGAGTTGCCTGTGTGGGAACAAGGGCGGTAGAGTTTTTTCTTGTTTTTTTTTTATTACTTGTGTTGTAATTGTTGCAATTGTAAATGCTATTGTATAGCATATTTTGCTTTACTTTATTTTACTTTCGTGTAAATACTGTTGTATTTTTATTCGAAGGGTGGGCAGAGGCAGTAATGCCATCGCTGGCGGTCCCTCTGTACTTCCGTTTTGAGTGGAGTCACTTTGGAAAATAAAAAAATAAAAAAGGCTGTAAATAGAACGGAAATTGCTATGTTGATCGCCAACATCCCGAAGGGATAAGGCACACAAAGAAGAAGAAGAAGTTTTGTAAATTTCGCTTCTTCGCCGGCTGCGGTTCGGTGTCCAAAATTTTCCAAAACCCTTCCAAAACTTCGGATTCGCCAAAATCGTAATTTTCTTGCCACGAGATTTATGCAATAATGAAAAAAAACAATCGGTGGCAAACTCATTTCTGTAATTTCAACTGCAAGTCCCGCTGCAAAATGATTCGCCATTTTCCGTACAGAGCGTTTACCATGAAAACACACCGGCCATACTGGCGGGATGCAAATACAAACGTCAACCCAACCGGAAAAATGGGTTATAGGACAAAACTCAGGCTTTATCAACTTTTTGACCAATTCTTACCGGGAACACACATCGATAAATGAGACGTTCATCGATAATTTTGATAAATATCATGATTGGGTTGCCAGCCGATTCGGAGCCTGTGAATTCGTGTAAATTGAATATCTATGCACTCAACAAGTTCATTTTGCAAAGACGTGAAGTCCCTCCGAGCAAGTTTTGCACAGAAAACGTTAGTTCTTCGATCCTTTCGTGTACAGCAGTGAAAACCTTGTTGTAATTTGTGATATTTGTGGAAGTATGTGCCAAAATGTTAGTGCTTATTCCAAGAACTGAAAACGAAGAGACAGAACTCGCAATATACACAGCAGAGCCTCTTGGCCAAGAACCCTCATACGAAGAAATCAAAACAGAAATTGCGCATCTAAAAAAAATAAAGCAGCGGGAGAAGATAACCTGCTCGGAGAATTCCTCAAATCTGGGACGGATAAACTAGGACAGGAAGTATATAAACGTAGGTATTTGAGTTTAAAATAAATTAATAAAAGCGATAATGATGAGTTAATTTTCTTCTTGCAATAATTGGTCGGACAGGCTTAACTATGCTGACGTCAACAATAAATATCATTGATTGTTTTTACAGCACATTATATAGTTTATTTCTCTTCAAGTGTAGAAATCTACAACTTGTATTATTTCCACATGACTTATTGAAAACAAGAAATATACCAACTAATCCCAAATATTTGGTGAAAGGAAATAACGCCGAAGGAATGGAGATAGGACAAAATGCGAAAAGTACAGGGGAATATTGCTTCCAAATAATAATAAAGCCGTTTATTCCATATTTCTAGGTACATTTGAAATGTTGTTAGTATGGTATTACTAAATCTACTTATTGTATATTGTTAGTATGGTTAGTCTTTTGAATTGGTAAAACCATACAACATTATAGATAATCAGATAAACTTAATAAAGACGGAACAAAGCTTGAATATATAAATATACTCAACCTTTCCGGACTATAATCAATATAGAGTTCCGGAAAGGTTGAGTATATTTATATATTCAAGCTTTGTTCCGTCTTTATTAAGTTTATATGGTTAGTCTTCTTTCATTGAAATTGAAATATGACCCCTTTTGGGTAAAGGCCTCCTCCAGCTTTTGCCACAAATCCCTGTCCTTGCCTATATTTGTCCAATCGTTTCCTGACACCTGGATAATGTCATCAGCCCACCATCTTATAGGTCTGCCAACCTTCTTTTTTCCCTGTGTACCCTTCCATTGTGTGGTTTCTATGGTCCATCTTTTATCTGAGTAGCGTGTGATGTGTCCAGCCCACCTCCACTTTAATCTGAGTGCATGTGTGAGAGCATCAGTTATTTTTGTTTTTTGTCTGATATGTTTATTCTTCACTTTGTCTATTTTCCTGAGCTTCAACATACTCCTTTCCATAGCAGTTTGGGTACATTTCATTTTTTGTTTGTCTTTATTGGTATAAACCCAAGTCTGGCAGCCGTAAAGTAAGCATGGTAAGAGACATGTATCAAATATTGTCTTTTTGAAATGCAGACTGTAATTTCCTTTTAAAATTTCTCTCGGTGACCAGAATTTTTTCCACGTTATGTTGATTCTTCGTGTTACTTCTTCTTCATTGCTGGACTTATTGAATGATTTGAACTGCTGATATGAACTGCTTTCCCAAATAAATATAACTGTTGACATATTCTATACTATTTCCTTTTATTACAATAGGTCTTTTTTGGTTGTTGGTCATTATCTTTGTTTTGCTCGCGTTCATTTCTAAACCAATTTCTGAGCTTTCATGATCCAGTGACCTCATCATTCTAGCCTTAAAAACCTCCAGATCCCTAGAGGTTTCGGCTATTATGACTATGTCGTCAGCGAATCTTAGATGGTTTAGGTATCGTCCATTAACTTGCACTCCTTTCTTAAACCAATCTAATTTTCGAAATATATTTTCAAGCACTGCAATGAAGAGCTTTGGTGACAAAGGGTCTACTTGCCTGATTCCTCGTTCGATGTTTATTTCACTTCCTCTGACATCTAGCTTAACCTTGCTCGTACTGTTTGTATAAATATATTTCAGGATGTTAATATATTTTTTATCTACTTTTGAATGTTGCAGTGCGTTCCAGATTGAACATTGGCTGATGCTATCGAAGGCTTTGCTATAGTCTATGAAGGCCACATACAGAGGTCTATTATACTCTCGACATTTTTCTATAATTTGCTCCAGAGTCTGTATGTGGTCCATTGTGCTGACTCCTGATCTGAAGCCTGCTTGTTCTTTTGGCTGAATTTTATCAATGTCTTGTGCTATTCTTTTTTAAAGTATTGATGAAAACAGTTTATATGTACTTGCTAAAAGACTTATGGGTCTGTAGTTACCTATTTCCAGCGGGTTGCCTTTTTTGAAAAGTAGAATTATGTCCGAATTACACCATTGACTTGGACCGGTTTCTGTTTCCAATACCATGTTAAATAGCTGCGATAGGTATTGAGTTAAGATAGGTGCTCCTATTTTAAGTACTTCATTACTTAGTCCATCTGGGCCAGGGCTCTTTTCAGCTTTTAACCGTTTTATGTGTTCGTAAACTTCAAAGTTTTTAATTGGTTTGATGTTATTAGTTGGGTGTTTGTCTACAATTTCGATCTCGTTGTTGTTTCTTTTCCGGTATAGGTCCTTGTAGATGTTTGTTGCATGGTTTACAACGTCTTTTCTTGATTTTGTTTCTTCTGAGTTATGCTCAAGTTTTTGTATCCATGTTTTGTGTGTAGTTAATTCTTTGTGGGCTTTTTTGATACTTCTAAAGTTGTTGATGTTCCTTCCTGATCGATCTATTAGCCTCTTTATAAATTCTACAAAGTTCCTTTTCTATATCTTAGTTTTTATTCTTTGCATGTATTAACTCAGTGCGGCTTTTAATTAATCGGTTTGCTTCTTCGCTGAATATTTGGTGTTGTTCTAGTTTAGTTTCTTTACATGATTTCAGGCTGTGTGTTATGCTTTCTTCCAAGAAGTTGTAGTAGGTTTGGATATTGTTTTTTTATTCTTTGTTGTTTATGCTTGTTTGCAAATTTGTGATGTAGTTTTTGATTTCGATGTCCGTTTTTGGAATGTTGAGTGATGTTCCAAAGTTTTTTCTGCTCTTTATTGGGAGACTTAACAGTACTGTTGCTCTTAATAGCCTGTGATCAGAAGGAAACTGTGTGCTTAGTACTTCAATATTTGTTATTCCAAATTTTTTTGGAATAACAAATACAGCATACCAATACAGCTTATCATATTTGCTTCCAAATACAGCATACAAAATCTTGCCGAACGTCTTACTGAACAGGCTTATCCCATATGCTGAAGAGGCAGTAGGAGACTACCACTGTGGATTTGGATACAACAGATCGACGACAGACTATATGGTATAGGCCGCACTACGGCTAAACCGCTGCGGATTTGAATCATGTGATTTTGTGAGTCAAGTAAGCTAATACAAGCGGCCTCACTTGACTGATTTTGATAGCGCAGTGTGTGTTTCTCGAGTGGTTTCGCGGTTATAGCGGCTAACCGTTCGTTGGAAAAAACCGTAGTGCGGCCTCGGACTATATTCGGAATCAAACAAATATTTGAAAAGTGCTGGGAGTATGATGTGCTGGTGTACTAGTTGTATATTGCTTTCAAACAAGCATACGATTCTGTGGAACGAAACACCCTCTGGTATGCCCAACAATAACTTGGTATACCAAATACACGGAGAATGATTGAAGTGACCACCCAATATGAAAAGTAAAATCAAAGGTAAAGTAAAAAATCGAAATAAAAGTCAGGTAAGAATTGAAGGAGTGCTCTCACAACAAGTCAACATCACAACAAGACTTCGACAGGGCGTCGGACTTTCGCCAATACTTTAAAACCTGGTCCTGGAATATACAAAAAGAAATAGCGGATTACAAACAAAAGGCAAATTGATCCGAAAATCGGAACAGATCCTAGTATATGCGGATGATATCGGTATACTGGGAAGAAGTATGCAAGCCGTGAAAGCAACATTTAACATGTTAGAAGAGGAAGCAATTAAAATAGAGCAGAGAGTAAACGAAGGAAAAACGAAAGTAATGTTGACAACAGGGGGAAGAGGAACGCAATATAGCGATAGATGGCAGAAATTTCGAAACAGTAGATACTTTCAAATAACATCGATAATAAAAACAACATGGAAAAGGAAATAAGAAGTAGAATTAATCAGTGCAATAAAACTACAGCCGGCCTCTAATTCCTACTAAAATCCAGCACAATACCATTCACAGCGAAACTTAAACTTTATAAGTCCCTATTGAGGCCAGTGATAACCTACGGGTGTGAGAACTGGACGCTAACCCAAGAACAAGGGCAGAAGCTACTGCGAACAGAAAAAAGGGTTCTGAGAACGATATACGGCCCCACACGAACAGCAGATGGATATAGAATAAGAATGAATGTCGAGCTAGAAGAGCTGATAAAGGGGCAAACGATACTAGGACACATAAGCCATGTGCATAAGATGGCTCGGGCATTTAAAGCAGGGAGAGTAACAGAAATATCAAGAAGGTCCGCAGAACGCCCAGAAGACCCGCAGGACGCCCACGACTGAGATGAAGAGACGACGTGGAGGCAGATTTAAGAACGCTGGAAATCAACAACTGGAGAAGAGCTGCAGAGGACAGGAACGGATGGAAAAGGGTTGTGGCGGTGGCAAAATCCCTTAGAGGGACGTAAGGCCAGGAGGATTATTGAAAGCAATTTTATCGAAAAATCGTGTACGATAACAATCATAAATATCTAAAGGGATTATTTGTGAAATCTTACCCAAGTTGCTGTATAAAAATGTCCTCCGTAATGTGGAAGATTTTGTGCCAAAATTATAAAATCCTCTTCCGCTTTATCGCTATCCAAACCATACTTAAACCTATGCGCTCTAATTAATTCTCTACGCAGAACTACGTCTTCAGCGGCACACATAGTTTCAGGCACGTAATGTTCCAAAAGAAAATAATCCCTTGCCCCATGTTCCTAAACAAAAATAAACACAATAGAAACAAACAAATATGCTAGCCTTTTTACGGTTAGTTAAGCGCAAGCGCGTCCGCCATGTTTAAAAGGCAGAAATATGAAAGTTTCGGGCACATTTTGTTATTTTAAATAATTATACGTTAAAAACTGCCCGAAAAACATGGCGGAAATACACGTATGCGCACAAAAATATTTCAAATATGAAAAGGTCTATAGCAAAACGACCAAATCGATATATACTTGCAAAAAGACGTCCAAAGTTTTTCAGGAGAGACAAAAACTGATTTTGACTAGGTGCCTTAAGGTAGACTTCCAAGCAAAGCGGCTCTGTCGTCACTAACGCAACGATACTGACGCGCGCGACATAGCGATAGTATTATGCACTATGAAAATGTACGAGGCGCCATTCGAGCGCAGCGAATCTGGCGCACTGACGCTGAGCGTGTCAATGTCGCTGCACTCGAATAGCGCCTCATGCATTTCCTTAGTGCATAATACTATCGCTATGTCGCGGCGGCTTTGACACTGCGGCAGTGACGACAGAGCCGCTTTGCTCGGAAGTCTTGCGAGCAAAGCGGCTCTGGCATTACTAACGCAGCGAGACTGCCGCAGCAACATGGTGATAGTATTATGCACTATGGAAATGTATGAGGCACCATTCGAGCGCAGAGACACTGACGCGACGACAGTAACGCCACGGCACTGACGCGGCGACAGTAAGGTCACGGCACTGACGCGGTGACAGTAACGCCACGGCACTGACGCTGACGCCACTGACACTGACGCCACTGCGAAGGCAACAAGGTTTTGATGTTATAAAATGTTTATAACATCTAAGAAATGGACAACAGTATTATATTTATCGAGAAAGAAGATGAGACACTAATAAATTTCCATAGAAACCAACCAAGAAAAGGACAAAGTTTGGATTGAAATTGCTACAATATTATCCTCCTCTTCTTCTAATATATTTTCATTTAACCGATTCATACGCCGCGACCTGTCGCCGAAGCCGCGATATTCGGAAGTTGATCTTGCGAGAGAGTCGCTGCGACACTGACGCTTGGGACACTGACACTGAGGCTTTGATGCTACGTCCGTTGCGATAGTGCCGCGTTGCTCGGAAGTCTACCTTAAATTGCTCAAAATATCATTAATGAGGCAACAATTACCATCTTATGCTTCCGCCTTATAATCCAGTAAATTAAACAGACTAACGATATTTTGCTTGGGGACTAGAAATCCTCGTACGAAAAGCACTTTAGGATAGGAGATGAGCACAGTTCGTTTCAGGACGTGAGACGAACATTGACATACCAAAGACTCCCAAAAACTCAGGCTACGTCATTTTGCAAGTAGACCATCGAAATATTCAATAACAAAAGAACAAATATGCAATAGCATAAGAGAAAATATCCGATCCCTGGTAAAAATGTAAAATCGTCGAGGTAACTGAACAAAGTGTTGACGAAGTGTTGGTAATGGGTAACGAAGTGTCGTCAAAATGTCAGGAAAGTGTTTCTTGGAACCATGAAATTTGCACAACGATTTTCTGTGAAGTGTCAGAGAAGTGTTGCCATTTGTACCGCACGATACTTCACTTGTCCCGAAAACACATCGTTGTACTTTGACGACACTTAGTTTGTCTCGGTAATACTTCGTTGCACATCGACGACACTTAGTTACACTTAGACGATACTTAGTTTGTATCGGAAAAACGTCCTTACACATCGCCGACACTTCGTTCCATTTCGACGACACTTCATTTGTTCCAGAAACATTTCGTTGCACTTCTTTAGACTTCCACGTGACTTCTTTTTAACCAAGGATAGCAAAATAAAATAGGATAGCAAAAGAAATATTCAATAGCAAAAGAGCAAATATTCAATAGGAAAATAGCAAATATGCAATAAACATACTCTATCATTATAGTCACCGAATTCAGCTTGTAGGGCGAGTCCATTTAATTCTATCAGTTTCTCGTAGCTACAAGGGAGTTGATGCTCTAGAATCGATCGCCTAAGTTGCAGATACAAAAGGTGTCTAGCTTGTGCTCCTCTGACACCTCTTAAGCTGGGCAGGAAGAATCTAACACGCATGAACAATGTTAACGTTGAGGATGTGCTACCTGTGGCTGCTTTGCAAATTCTTGTGTCTGCCGGTAGAAACACAAAATCTCCTGCAATTAGAGCCGACAAGCCCAACATGAAATTCTCTTCTATGTGCTCCTTTTGGATAATCAACTAAAAAAAAAACAAGTAATTATTTGTGTTATAACTGTTTTCGTTTCACAATTTCATTTATTATACAACCGGATAAAAATAAGGCGAGAGGATTTAAATAAACGAGTTAAACCTTAATTTTATCCATGAGTGAAATACAAACTTTTATTCAATTTTATTTCATACTTTCATTAAACAACTAGGGCACTTTAATGAACTGTATTCAAGGAATTACACATGAGTTTATAAAGCAACATTAATAATAAACATAAAACAAGTTTCCTCTCGTAATAATTGAGTTGATTACTACCTCAAAAAGTTGTCCAGCGGTGGTTGTATTCGGATTACACACAACATCGATCTTCTGGCCACTCAACAAAATAACAGTAACAGTCCTTCTGTAGCTTCCTTTAATATCCGGCATTGTAAACTCCTTGCTGGGCAATCCAGCGCGAACCACAAATTCCGGTCCTACGCACTCCCTCGCGACGGATTTGCGAGTCTGAGGCACTTCAGCCCTGTACAATCTAGACGCTGATCTTTGCACAATATTCCTTCGAATCTTAGGCCTTCTCGAAACCGTTTCCTTATTGGGTTTAGGAGAGGCCAAATTAAATTCAGACTGGGCGTGTTGAACGGGGTCCTGGAAGTCGAAGGGCAGGCCGTCGGGAACGCAAACGGATTTTGGCCGCTGCCGCGGCGGAACTGCAGGATGCGGGAAAGAAATGTTCTCCATGCTGGTGCTCGCCTCGCGAGTTAATTTGTGCGAGGTTGGAGATCGAAGATGCATCCAACGGCGAGGAATTGAGTGCACGTTCGTTAAATCAGAACTAATTTTGAATAGCTTTAATCTTTTTAAATTTGTATTTTCTTACCTATTTCGCGTGAGCGGGCGTAGTTCAGGCATAGCTGGTGGACCCCAAGTTTCCAAAGCAATTTCCAAGGCAGCCATTGCCTCTTGGTGTAGATCCATAACGATATGAGAGAACGGTCTATTCTGCTGCCGTCTCTTGCAGTATTCAGAGATTACCTAAAAGAAAGAAACCCGTAATATAAATGCGGTAATTAAAAGTAGTCCCATCTGTTTATATTCGAGAGGGTTTGCGAGGCTTTTATCTTCGAGATAAACACGATTATAATTTCCTCGGCGTTGGGAAGCCGGCGCTGGATATCACAACAGTTCTCGTTTGTGAATATGTCGGTTTGATAAACGCTGCCCGGAGGAACTAATCTCGCCGCCGAGATCGACGGGTCCGCAGTTTAAAGCGATTTCAGCCCGGACCTTTGTTATTATCCCACCCTACAAACGCCATAAATCATCAAACATAGATGTACACGTAGACATGGACAGCCACACATACGGGCGTAGTACACAACATAACACAACCGAGCTGCGCATCGTTATCCAACACAAGCAGAATCGAATTATTCTGACTTGGACAAGATCAGTCCAGTCCGACTTGAATAGGAAATAGATTCAATCACTGCCAAACTTTGTATATAACATACTACACTAGACAGACAAGAGTAGACTGACAAGAGTAGACATACAAGAGTAGACAGACAAGACTAGGCAGACAAAACTAGACAGACAAGACTAGACAGACAAGAATAGACAGACAAGAATAGACAGACACGACTAGAAAGGCAAGACAGTACAGACAAGACTAGAGAGAGAAGACTAGACAGACAATACTAGACAGACGAGACTAGACAGACAAGACTTGACAGACAATACTAGACAGACAACACTAGACAGACAAGACTAGACAGACAAGACTAGACAGACAAAACTAGACAGACAGAACTAAACAGGCAAGACTAGACGGACAAGACTAGACAGACAAGACTAGACAGACAAAACTAGACAGACAAGACTAGACAGACAAGACTAGACAGACAAGACTAGAGAGGCAAGACTAGACTGACAAGACTAGAGAGACAAGACTAGACAGCCTATTTTGTTGTTTTTACATATGCAGGCATATGAAAGCCAGCATTCCGTCAAATACAACACTGTGCTGGCTGTAACGTTTTCTACTTACTATTTACAGAGGCGTCTCTTGACCCAAATTGTTAACACCTGAAGGTTTTTTTAGGGTTTTTCTATGTTTTTCTGATCTAGTTAAATATTCGTCATTGTTGGGCCAGGTCAGTCAATGCTGTTGCATTTCTGTCACTAAGAATCGTCTCCATAGTGCTGTATCTGGACAGGAAAATATAACGTGTGCCGCGTCGTCGTTTTCCCGACACTCGCAGAGGGGAGATCTTTTTTTCCCAAATCTGTGGAGATACGCTTTGAAGTTACCATGGCCTGTTATAATTTGAATTGCATGGTGTGATAGACTAACGTTTAAGCTGCACCAAGCCTTTTTTTGATGGTATAAACAGCTAGTCCACAAGCCTGTTGTAGCTGAATTCCATTTGTCCTGCCAGAGTTCGAAATGTCCCTTGGAAGCAGATTTCAGCGCTTGTTGAGGCTATTTGTCATATGCAATTGGCGGATGACCATTGCTTGCTGTGAGTTTTTAGAGCAAATCCGTTCGCTCATTATGCCATCGCTCTTTGATTTGATTGACATTATCCTTGAAACTCTTGCAGCTGTAGTCAATGTCTCCATCAACAGTTCAGTGGCTCCTTTCAAACTTTTCAGTGCATCCAGGACATATCGGCTGTCACATATTATCGAGCAGGGAATATTGATGTATTTTTCAACATATTACAAGACATGTATTATGGCGATGAGCTCTGCTTGGAATATTGAGCAGTAGTGTTCTAACCTAACGAGTTTGTGGTGAACCTCATCGCCTTTGCTCGATTTCGAACCGTCGATTTTGACATTTCAAATGTTACCTAACCAATGATAATTTTAAAAGGTGAATGTGTTCTTGTATGTTAACCGTCAGTTCGATATTATTCAAAGTATTTGGTAAGCCTATGATGTCTTTAATTAATGTATCGTCTGCAAATTGGTGTGAGCTGTAGAGGGTTAGTTGCTTGAGGCTCCACTGAAACGGAAGGACAGAAGGACCGCCAACGATTGCATTACTGCCTCTACCCACCCTTCGAGTCTTCCCGCAACTGGCACCAGATGAGCTTTATTTATAACAGGATTTACATGAAAGTACAAGATGCTATGCAATAGCATTTACAGCCAGCGAGGCCACCCGCCACGGCTTCGACCGTGAGTTCGGCCCGGTCCAGACGACGCAAGGGCCTGTCGCTCCCTTACCCAACGCGGACACGCCACGAGAGTGTGCCCCGCGTCGTCGCGCACGCCCTCTCCACAGGACGTGCACCTGTCGTCTGGGGCTTTCCCAATCCTATGGAGATATCCCTGTTACGGGCGTCACCCCTGACCGCCGCTGCCCACACCGGTGCCGCGTATAGGAATTTGCTAGTGGCCACACTGGCCATAAGCCTCCTCCTACCCTCCCACGAGGGCATAAGACCCGCCACCTGTTGTGACGCGCGTGACGCGTTGTTGGTGGCGTGGCACACGTGCAATCCCCACTGACCCTCCTGGAGGATCACACCGAGGTACCGGATCGACCGTTCGACCGGTATTCTCACTCCCAAGATTTCAATCTCCAGAATGCCTCTACCTGACCTTCTACCACTCCCGAACGAGTTTCCACGCGCGCGTGACCCTGAGACGCAGCATATCCCAGCACCTGTCAGTGAAGACAAATGTCAGGTCGTCCGTGTAGGCCACAATACCCACCCCTATGCGCAGTAACCGTGTCCTAAAACCGAACCCTACGGAACTCAGGCAGACAACCCCCGCTCACACCAGTCCTCCCCCTCGCGGTACCTGATGGTTCTGTCGCGCAGATAATCGGCAGTAAGCCTCACCAACGTCTCCGATAGTTTCCATCCTGCTAGGGCCTCGAGAACGAACCACCATTGTACCGTGTTGAAGGCATTGGCGACGACAAAGCTAATGACCACACAATGCCCCCTGGTACGGTATGATCCTCTGTTGCCCCCCTCCGCGACACCAAGAACAGCCCGAAAGGCATCCTCCGTCCCAACCCTTTTACGAAAGCCGAACTGCTCCGGAGTGAGTCCCCCCCCCTTTTTTTTAATTTAGTTCGATGTGATTACTGGGTTTGCCGACCCTTCGAACACTGCGGCCTATTGGTAGCCTATTGTATTCTATCACATTCACTTAGGCCCAGAAAACCTGTTGTAGTAAATTGCGCTAATTACCATTTTTCACATTTGTCTTTCTGGAACAAATGCGGACGGCGCTGGGAATAGAACTCGGACCTCTATACTCGTCAGTTAGCGCTCTAACATAAGGCCACGAGCGTCACCACTACACCACTCGCGCCGGCCGCCCCCGGCGCGAATGGAGGAGTCCGCCCCCTTGCTCTATAACGGCTTGTAACCGCCAGAGAAGCAACCTATCCAGAACTTTTGCCCCGCCGTCCAGCAAACAGATCGGTCTGTACGCACCAGGCGTCGAGGGATCCTTACCCGGCTTTGGAATAAGGGCATTTTTCCAACACCTGGGAAACACTCCCTATTCCAGACATCTGTTGCAGACGTCGGCAAGTCCTACAAAGTCCCCCCCCCTGCCGCCAGTCTGAACAGCTCGTTAGGCAGCCCGTCTGGGCCGGGTGACTTTTTAGCGGGTAGTGAGACTACCGCTCTGCGGACCTCCTACACGGTAAAGGAGGCCGCCCCAACGTACCGCCCCACGATAGCGCCTCCCACCCCCCTCGCGGAAAAGGTGGTCAACCACGGCTTCGGTCCCACCCATCATGCACGCGTCAGGACCCTTCCCTCGGTGCCCGAAGAGTCCGGTGACCTTGCCGTATGGCAAGCCCCAGGGATCGCGGTCGACCAGAAGGTAGGGTTCCCGCTGGGACTTGGTCCGCGCAATATCTTGTCAAAAATCACCACGGTCATGTTTCGCCCGCTCCTCCGCAGCCTCACACGGCTCCCCTCTACGCCTCACTCTCTGAAGTTGACGCCTAGACGCCACCGCCACGCGTATCGCTTGCGCCACTTCTGGCGTCCACCAATAAACCGGCTTCCGCCCCCCTGAGGACAGACGTCTTTGAGGGACGCCAACCCTGCACGCGCCAACCACCATGTTCACTGGAAAAAGACCTGTAATCAGATCAATCATAACCTGCCTCTGAGGATATTGTGTGATAGGCTTATGGCGCGGATGGTGCTGAGGCGCTGTATGCCCAAGAGCTTGAGATTTCCTTTCACGCCACACGACTTCTGCCCGATTTGATCTCCATATAATAATGCGGGTTCTATCGCGCCGCGATAGATTTCGCAGAGCTCTGTTCTTCCCAGATCCCATTCCCTCTTTGCAGCGATACCTAATTTTATACTCACTTGTTTCACTTTACTACATGCCTGCTTTATGTGTTCCTTAAAATTCAAGAGTCTGTCTTTAGTGACACCTAGATAGTGGAGATGCTGTTGGCCTTTATTTTTTTCGTTTCCTAGAGTGACCTGACTTCTTTGACTTGAAAATCGGCTGAAGAAGAGGGCTTCAGTCTTTTGGGCATTGAAACTGAGCCTAGTTTCAGTTGCCCACTGGCGAAGATTTTTTAGAGCACGGTCAGTGGTCTCTTTCAGACCAACAATAGTTCTGCTTTTACAAAAAAGAGCAGCATCGGCTAAGCTATGATTTCACACTCTTCGGGCAGATGGTTCCATACAAAATATTCAAAAAACCCGGACCTGATTTCGAAACCCTGTGAACCTTGCGTCCTGAAAAGAAGCTCCTAAGCGTCCTGAAAAGAAGCTAATTTGATAAGATTGTCGGGACAACCTTTCTCTATTAGCCTGCAGATAATAAGCGGCCACCAGGCGTTATCGAATGCCCAACTAATATTTAAGGCTGCGCAGAACAATAATACCGGTCATAGAGTCTTTTTAGATTAGATTAGATAGAATTAGATCTTACCGTCTCACGTATGAACCTGATCGCCTCAGAAATAGTCTGAACTGTCCCAGACCATTTTCTAAAGCCAAATTGATTTTGGTTTATCAGTTTAATTTATAATTCATCATAATTTATAATTTATAATTATAATTTATAATTTATTTCATTGATTAAACATAACATATGATACAGACTTAATACAAATTAAGAATAACTGCAACATTCTGATACATTCAATGAAATTTGTCCGGTATATTCTTGATCTTAGTAGTTTTTTATTAGTTGATAGAATTCATCTAGCGTATACGGTTCTATATTTGTGATTAGGTGGTGGAGCTCTTTCATGAAGTCCTTAAATTTTGTTATTAGTTTAAACTTTAAACTAATATATAATAGATTACCCCAATACTTTAAACTTTAAAGTATTGGGGTAATCTATTATAAAGGTCGATGTTGCTGTAAGGCGGTAGCTTTTCAGACATAGTAAGTTTATGTGGCGGTTTCTTGTAGTTTTTGTTTCATTTGTGTCATTTTGTTTCACATGTTCCAACGACAGTTAATATGTTGGCTTTCCTAAAAGTTCCTCTGCAGGATTCTGTGTAATTTAGGTTATAAATTATTCTAAGTGCCGTTTTTTGGATCTTTAATACGTCATTGATAATAACGCCACGACCCCGAAATGATGAAAATTAGCGAAATAGACTATTTTTAAGATCTCCGGCTTTAAGTAATGTTTCAAAATTCTAGGCGCATACACGGCTTTATTTAATTTTTTCTTTAAATTTAAGATGTGGGGTGACCAGTCGAACTTTTCCTCTATATAGAGTCCTAGGAGTCTTGTTTCGCGTTGTAGTTTTATATTGCTATTATCCAGGGCTATTTCGGTTGGCTATATTCTATTGTCTCTTTTAGTTCTTAAATATGATTAAATTCGTCTTTTCTTTATTTAAAACTAGTTTATTTTCGTTGAACCAAGATGATATTATTCTAATTGTAGAGTTAATGTTAGGTTCAATGTCATGTACATTTGTGTTTAATGATATTATGCTGGTGTCATCTGCATAACTGGTCAACTTCGTAGTTTGGTTTAGCTGCATATTGGGCAGATCATTTACATAAAGAGTGAACAAGAGGGGTCCTAGGACCCTCCCTTGAGGGATCCCAATGTTTGTTGTGGTTGACTGTGATCTAAGCCTTCCTTCTGCTTTGTATATTTCAACTATTTGTTTTCTATTTGATAAGTAGGAAGAAATCCAATTTAATGGGATACCTCTAATTCCATACTTTTGTAGTTTTTTTTTCAATATCTTGTGGTCCACTGTGTCGTATGCCTTTGATAAATCTAAGAGAATTCCGCAGGGGATATAGCTTCTTTCAATTTGATATATCGCTTCTTTAATAAATTCGAAGCATGCTGTATCTTATCTGTATTTCGGCCTTTTATAAAACCGTGTTGATGATTGTTTAATATGTTGAATTTTTTCGTAAATGTTAAGATTCTTTTGCATATTAACATTTCAATTATTATGGAGAAGGATGTTTGCACGCTGATTGGTCTGAAATTTTCGATTTTGTCAATATTCCCATTTTTATGTACAGGTACAATTTTAGAAAATTTGAGACACTTTGAGAAAGATTCCTTCCTGAAAGGAGTTATTAATTAAGTGTACGAGTGGTTCTATAATTTCAGACGTAACATGTTTTATTACTGACCTAGGTAGCTCATCAATTCCCGAGCTTTTTGTGTTTTTTAGGTCTTTTATAATAATTTTCAATTCTTCTTCGTTGGTTGGATGTAAAAATATTGATTCAGTGTTATTAATTATATTGTCATTATGAATGTTATTTTCTAAGTGTGCTGTCATTTTTCTAGGTTGCTCTGTGAAAAAACTGTTTATATAATTGGGGTTGTGACTCGGTCCAAAAGTATGTGTTGATTTTGATTTAGTTTGTGCTGGTGGAAGTGATGTTAGATTCTAGAGATCATTAAAGAATCTAGGCAGCTGCTTTTTCGGCAGCAGAAAGTAAAGTCCTTCGTGGATAGTCCGGTTTGTTGGATTTGGGAATGATCTTGATGAGTTGCTCTTTCCAACAAGATGGGAATATAGACTTTTTTAGCTGTACTGAGTAATGAATGTGTTTGATGTCGAATTAAAGGCAGCCAACCAACACTATGTCCGATGATATGCCGTCCAGACCAGCGGCTATATTCGGGCTCATTCCGCGTATGACGCGTTCTATTTCAGAACAGGTGAACTGCGTGTTAACAGGTCCACCTTTTTCGACTTCCGCCTGTGCTCTGACTCGAGTGTGTAATTCAGAGTCGTCTACATCGTTCTGTGGAAAGAAAGTCTCTAGGAGTTGTCGAGAAGTATCAAAAATATCCAAAGATCTACCCGGAAAATTCTGGCTACTTCGGTAGCTTTTGGAGGCTTTTTCCTCCTTAGTATATTGAAAACGCGACCCCATGGATTTCCAATTGAAGACTGTGTACATAAATCTCACCACTTTAGTTTCTTCGATTCCAAAATTGCATCCTTATACTCTCTTGCCTAAGTATTGTAGACTCTTTTATTAGATAACCTAAGATCACTTCTACTTTTTTGGTATATCCGGCGTAGCCTGTTAGACTACTAGCGTAGGGCAGTAGTTCTGGTATCCACTAGGGGACAGAATTTCTGAAGTATTTCCTTGCTGGAAAAGTGTAACGCGCAGCACTCACAATAGCGTGATTCAATTTAGTAGCAAATGATGAAATATGCTAGGTGGTGAAACATTCGTGTAGCTGCGGAGTAATATCTTGTACACAGAGCAGGAATTTATTGCTAAATCCTGCCCAATCCCCCTTTCTGGTACAAAAACCAGGTTGCACTTCCTGAAGCTCGGTTTCATTTCCAATAGACCAACTGATATACCGATGATCTGACAAACTACTGTCATCGGGAAGGTGCCAATCAAAAATCATCCTGCTCAAGGTGGAGGTGGCAAGGGTAAGGTCGATTACACTCGTACCAACGTTCAGTATGGCCAGGTTATTATCCGAAAATAACTTTTCAAGAGATATCTGCCCTTTTTGTCCTCCAAGGCGCTACCCCACGAAAAAGATTTTCCATTGAAGTCACCGGCGAGTAATAACTTTATTGAGGGTGTGCGACAAGACTAGACAGACAAGACTAGACAGAGAAGACTAGACAAACAACACTACTCAGACAAGACTAGACAGACAATATTTTATTCGAAGGGTGGGCAGAGGCAGTAATGCCATCGCTGGCGGTCCCTCTGTCCTTCCGTTTCAGTGGAGTCACTTTGGAAAAAAAAAGACAGACAAGACTAGACAGACAAGACTAGATAGACAAGACTAGACAGACAAGACTAGACAGACAAGATTAGACAGACAAGACTAGACAGACAAGACTAGACAGACAAAACGAGACAGGCAAGACTAGAGAGACAAGACTAGACAGACAAAACTAGACAGACAAGAGTAGACAGACAGGACTAGACAGATAAGACTAGAGATATATGTACCCTTATTTATCAATTGTAAATATATTGTGGTTAATAGATGAATTAATTAATATTATAAACATTTTTGCATATTATCATATTTATGTAATTATATCAAAGGATTTCCATGGGATTTGCTTAGTATTCTGTATATGACTCGAATCCAATTTCATAGTTTATAATCTCGGAATATTGAATATGTGGATTATAAAAGGAGAGACTGACGTGCGAGCTGCAACTGAATATTGACGTGGAATTTTATTTGAATCTTCGAAATGGAAACGAAGAAAACATTCCCAGCAGTGCGCTATTATAGATGCTTATAAGAATATTTTAACAATGAAGGGAAACTTCTGCGTATGATTTGCTTCTATCAAATATATCTTATAATACAAATAAAATAAAAAGAAATGCCGAAATGGACAGGCAAGACTAGACAGACAAGGTTCAATAGACTGACAAGGCTAGAGAGATAAGACTAGATTTACAAGACTAGACGGACACTGATGTATGAAAATAATCGTTCAGATTATAGATTGACTCCTTTTCTCAGACTACCTGTTCGCATGACAAATGATAAACGATCATTTCATAACTCATGCTCGGTGAGAACAATATTCATCATCATCATTTACCCTTTATGTCCCACTGCTGGGCACCGGCCTCTTCTCTGCCACATATCAACCTCAGCACTAAGATTGAATATGGGGGACCTAGCGGTTTAACGTCGAATCCGAACGACAAATTTCCAGAGATGGTGTTAGGCAGAGACCCCACGGTTGCCTAAGCCGGATTGGGGAATTGAGTGTGGTGGGTTGCAGCCATTAGTTTTTAATTTTTACTGCTTTAGTTCAGCGTGGGATTCGAACCCGCGCTGTCTGACTCGAGAGCCAAGTGCTTAAGTATCTGAGCCACCACCACCTCCGGTTTTTATCTCCCCTCCCATTATAAAATATTTTAATTTTAAATAAAATGTTTATTTTATTATTTATCATACAAATTTTAGGTGTAGATTGGCGGCATTTAGAAATGTAGCGGTGATGGCGTTAATACGTAAGTAACCTAATTCCAAACAAATATTTAAAACTACACATAAATCAAATTAATTTCTTTGGATAGAGACAAATCAATAAACAGTTTTTAACATCAAAAAGTGAAGTAGGTATTAATAAAAGATTGCAGAGAACAAATAGAAGCTGTATTATGCCGCCCACTCAATCGCACCGGCTCAAATTGATCAGATGTTAGAGGATTAGTATTGATTTTTCCTGGCGGAGTTAGACAGAAGACAACCCGATTTATAGCAGCGCGACTTGTTGCAGGTGCATTCGCCGTGTTGTTATTAAAGTCGCCGGGATTTATTGCTAATTTGCCCCGGTTGTTGTTAATATTTGTCGCAATTTATGTCGACCTAGCCGAAGCAATTACTAACGCATTGTGTGCCGAGATCTACAAATTTTAATACGAATTACTGAGGTTTAAAACCGATTTGAATTGAATGAGCAAAGAATCAGGGGTGCCCAACCTTTTTGTTTTTCTGGACCATATTGGAAGAAGTCGTAGAGTTTTGGGCCACGAGTATATTATCATAGCTTATGTGCAAAAACTAACATTTATTCCTTGTTCACACATTTCAATATTTAAATATTTCTTTTTATATAAAAATTGTGGTAGTTTAGTAGCTGGTAGCTGTGGTAGTTTTTACTATCTCTCTCTCTCTTTAGTCGTTTACTTCATGGCTGAAGTGTCGTGATCCCATGCTGGCGTTTTATTATGTCATAGCGCAGTTTGCGATCTTCCTCCATTTACCCCTGTCTGTCGTCGTTCTTATGTTTTTTTGTAGAGGCGTACTCGTTATCTCTTGCACCAGATCGATCCAGCGTTATGGAGAGCCTTCCCGAGGTCGCGTACCTTCAATTTTCCCTTTCATGAACAGTTTTTCGAGAATGTCACCCGTTCCACGATTGACGTTTCCAAAATATTTAAGTATTCGTCGATTGATAACGGTTGATAGTCTTATGCCAATGTCGGGTTCCTTTAATATGGATCTCCACATCCACATCTCGAAAGCGTCTATTTTCTGCTGAAAACTGCTATCTACTGCTACTGCTCTACTGCTTTCAGAGTCCATGCCTCGGTTCCACATAGTGCAATTGGAAACACCAGTGTGTTGACGAAGCTTCGTTTTATTTCTATCGTGATGTGGTCATCTTTCCATACTTTGGTTAGTTTCGTCATGGCTGTTTTCGCAAGAGTTATGCGTCTTCTAATTTCTGTTGACGTATTGTCGCTATTTATGCAGGAGCTTAGAAAAATTATGTTGTCGACGTTTTCTACGTTCCTTATATTGGGTTATATTGGGTGGATATTCTTTCCTGTTGCCACGATCTACTACCATAAGCTTTGTTTTTTGGCGTTTTTGTCATTTAGCTTAAATTCGAATTTTGAGCTTTCTCTCTCGACTTTTCCCAGAAGTTCGGTCATTTCTTCTTCGTTTTGAGCGATGATTGTGGTATCATCGGAAAACCGTAAGTTGTTTATTCTCCTACCGCCAATGAATATTCCGCTTTCCCAGTTCTTCAGAGCAATATTCATCATCCAGAGTATATGTTGAATATTAAGGGTGATTGGACGCATCCTTGCCGAACTCCTCGTCTTATCCTAAAGGGTCTTTAGTTTCTGCCCTCGATCTTGATGATTCCTTTGCTGTTGTCTTATATAGTTTTTAGCAAAACGACAAGGTGAATTATGGAATGCACTCTTAGACATGGGAGCACCTCCCGCTCCCATGTCTAAGAGTGAATTCCATAATTGGTGTCAGTTTACGCAGCCAAACGCATTGCTGTAGTCGAGGAAGCATAGATATGTGGCCCTTGCAAATTCTCTGGCTTTTCCAATAATTTGCCGTACATGATCTGCTCTCGAGTACATTTACCAGCCATGAATCCAGCTTGTTCATGTGGAATTTGTCGGTCCAAGAACCTTCTGGGCCTTCCGTTGTAGAAGAATTCTGAGCATGACCTTGCTTGGGTGGGAGAATAATGCGATAGTTCTGTAATTACTGCATTTCTGGCTTGATCCTTTTTTGTGCAGTGGAATGAAGATAGATGTATTCCAGTCAGTTGGCCATTGACATGAGTACCATACCTTGTTGCAACTTGCCCACAATAGATGGATGTCTTTAGAGGACAACTGTTTTAGCATTTCTTCACTGATATCATCTTCACCTGTACTTTTGTTGTTCTTGAGCATGTTGATGGCTTGCTCAACTTCAAATTTTAAGATGTCAGGTTCCTGTTCTACTTGTGTGATGGGTGAGAGACGAACTGTTCCCAGACGATGACCTTCATCCGCGTATAGGTCTTCACAGTACTGTCACCATACCACTACTAAGTCATCGATGTTGGTAATGACTTTCCCATCTTTGTTTTCTATTTTCCACGTTTTTGGTATAAACTCCCTAGGGATTTCCTCGATTCTATGGAATAGATCGCGTGTTTCGTTCGTGTTTGCCAATCTTTCAATCTCTTTGCATGTTTCCCGGAGGTGTTCGTTTTTGTCTCGTCGACATAGTCTTTGTATTTCGCGGCTTAAAGTTCGATATTCTCTCTTCAGTTCTTCGGTTACACCTGTCTGTCTGGCGGTTTTTCTTCTTTTCACTACATGCCAGGTTTCGTCAGTCATCCATTGCTTGTTTTCACCTCTCTAACACCCTCTTGCTTGCTAGGACTTGCTCTTGTTAGGACTGTTTGGTTATCAGCATGGTTGCTTTTATTCCATACCATAGTTCTTCAATCTGCATCTGACTTGTGTTGTCTGGGAGCGCTTTTAAGTTGCCTTGAAATTTTTGCATGAATTGGTTCATGTTGTAGTAAGCGCTGGGTTTTCCTCTTCGCTTTCTTTGTTTTGAAGATTTGGGCATTGTAGGCCCTTGTAGGCCTTGTGGGCCAAGTAGTTTATGGACCCTACCGCGTCGAGTCCTGGTAGAGTTTTAACATTATTGACGCTGGATCTCCATCTCGAATTTACAAGAAAATTTGATTTCTGTAGCACCCGCCTGGAGAAATCCAGGTATATCGGCGCCTTTGGTGCTGCAGAAACATGCTGTTCTTAATGGTCAGGTTGTTTTCGATTCAGAATTCAGTAAGTTTTTATCCCGCCACGTTCCTGTTTTATATACATAGTTAAATAAAGCTAAACTATAAACAACTAATAATAAGATAAGACTAAAAATATTTGTCACAAATTAACAATATGAACGGTGCAGTCAGACTAGGCAGTGAAAGCGCTTTCAGTTAGTGTTTTCTAACAACAGAGTGTATGAAAGTGTCCGACTGAAAATTTCAGTTCGGTTTTTATCAGGAACGAATTAGGCATGCGAACTCCGTGTTCGTTCTAAACGAGGCAACCGCATTAGGCCGTCATCAAATTTGTAAAGCACGTCCGGCTTCGTTCCAAATTTGGAAGCCTGATTCATAACACATTCGGAAGCCACGTTTATGGGTTATAACTTCAACCTAGTCTGGTCTGAGTTCGGTTTCCTCTTGAAGCAGAAGTTTGGAAACCAAAACTCGGATGTGACGACCCCAACCTAATCTGGCCCAAATTCGGATTCCTCTTTGGGCGGTGGTTTGGAAACCACACTTCGGATTTGACTTCGTCATCACATTTGTAACTCACTTCCGGCTTCGTTCCTAATTTGGAACACCTGATTGACAACAAATTTGAAAGCCACGCTTACAGGTTATAACTTCAACCTAGTTTGGTCCGAGTTCGGTTTCCTCTTGAGGCAGCAGGTTGGAAGCCAAAACTCGGATCTGACGACCCCAACCTAATCTGGCCCAAATTAGGATTACTCTTTTGACGGCACTTTGGAAACCATACTTCGGATTTGACTTTGAAACAACAGTTCGGAAACTGCACTTGCACGCGCCAACTGTAACTTAAAGTAACTGAAGATAGATCTTGGTCAAATTTGAAAACAGTTTTTGGAAGGATAACGTGTGTGGACGCCAAAGATATATTTAAGTTAGGCCATGCCACAGACTTTCCTAATAACAACCGTATTTCACTTGCCTAACTTCGATCGACCTTTGGTTATCCAAATAAGGTTGTAGTCAGGGATTCCAAAGCTTTGCCTAAGTTTTATTCTTGAGTTGCCTCATTGCAATATAGTTTGGAATTTGTTCGGCATGCCGTGCTTTGGTTTTCCTAATTAGAACAGGACAAGGTTCGAAAGAAGCTCGCCACAGTTCGGTCACAGTTTGAAATCACAGGATGAAATTAGAACTTTCAAAGGTATTCCGAAGTTAGGCTTTCCTAATTAGGACGGGACAATATTCGAATGAGACTTGCCACAGTTCCATAACAGTTAGGAAGGTCTCATTAGGTGGAAGTTAGGACTTCCAAAGATATGCTAAAGTTAGGCTTTCCTAATGGAGGAGACAAGGTTCGAATGAGGCTTGCAGTTCAAAAACAGTTCGGATGGCCTCTTTAAGTGGTATTTAGGACTTCCAAAGGATAGGACGCGACAATGTTCGAATGAGGCTTTCCACAGTTCGGAAGACCTCATTAGGTGGAAGTTGGAAACCTGGCGACCGCTGACTTCAACCCAATAAATGAGTGGAGACAGAAATGGACCCAAGCAGCCCAACCGGAATTTCACAACATGCCGTGCATAACAACTACCCCAGCCGGATTTGCTCTACAACGTAAGAAATCTTCTTCTTTTAGAGCCGTGCATATTCCTGCGTAGGTGTTCATCTTTTTCTTGACCATACGTTCTTGATCATACGTTTCTTTTAATTGCATCATTCTGTAGTGTTTGGAGGTCCTTTATCCCCGTCCATTAACGGCTATTTCTCAGCCACGATAATTTTTTTCTGCCTATTCCTCTTTTCCCCCTTCAATTTTACCTTGAAGAATGAGGCCTTGAAAGTGGTAGCGTACTCCGCGCAGTATGTGTACGAGATAACGTATTTTTCCTTTCTTGATATTTTCGAAAAGCTCTCGTTCTGCTAGACCGGCTCTTCGGAGAACTTCCTCATTTCTCACGTGATCGACCCAAGACACTTTCAATATTCGTCGCAGGAGCTACATTTGGAACCATGCATCAACACCGTACAAGAGAACGGACCAGACATAGCATTTTATCATAGATACTACACCTGAGGTTGAAATTTAAGTTCTTGTCTGTAAGAAATTTTCGAAGTCTTGTTGCTCTAGCCTGTTCGATCCTGCATCTTATCTCTTGATCCGGATCCCACCTTTTGTTAATCATGCATCCCAAGTATTTAAATTGTGTCGCCTGTTCGATGTTCTCTTCATTAATATGTATTAGAGTGTGTGGAATATCGTTACTAACAATCACTAACTTTGTTTTGCTGATGTTAATTTTTAAACCTAGTCTCTGGCTTTCTTCATTGACCCGATTTAGTAGGCTTTGCAGATCATGTGCACCATCTGCTAATATCAATATATTGTTAATAGGGGTTGCGTTTACTTTAATTCCAAAGGGACAATCTAAGATTGTCTCGAAGAATGCTTTTTCTACGTATAGGTTAAATAACATTGGGGATAGGATACACCCTTGGCGAACGCCTTTTTTAATTTCAAAAACTTTAGTTGTTCCAGCGTTGCTTATTCGAACTTCTGCTTTCTGGTACCAATACAGATTACCGATTAACCTTATATCTTTTCCTTCCAGTTCCACATTCTCTAAAGTTCTCTAAAGTATGTTATCAGATTGTGCTTAACGGTGTCAAATGCCTTCTCATAGCCAATGAATTATAAAGACATCTTTTCTTTGATCTTGGCAGTTTTGGATAAATGTTTGGAGACTAAATATGGCTTCTCTAGTTCCGAATCCGCTCTTAAATCCGAATCGACTGACACCACTTACTTCCTCACATTTTTGATAAAGCCTTGTGTGTAGAACTCGAAGGAAGAGTTTTAGAAAGTGGCTCATTAAACTGATTAGACGATAATTTCACGTAAGATATGGACAACACTTAACCTTAATTAGGACCAACCATGGCAGGTGTGCCGATGCCTTCTACAAGAGGAACATAATACCCTCCCCACAGTGGAACTGCGGCGCTCAAAGGCGTACGATCCGCCACATCACGGAACACTGCAATCTGAGGGAATACGGAGGTCATCCAATTGATTTCCTGACCGGGACATCAGACTCAATTGAGTACATTAATAATATAGACATCCAACTGTGAATTGTATTAAATATTGTTAGTGTTTTACATTAGGCTTTCCTAATTAGGACGCGACAAAGTTCGACTGAGCCTTTCCAGAGTTTAGTAACAGTTCGGAAAGTCTTATTAGGTGGAAGTTAGGACTTCCAAAGATATGACGAAGTTAGGCTTTTCTATTTAGGATGGGACAAGGTTCGAATGGGGTTTGATAGAGTTCAGTAACAGTTCGGAAGATCACATTAGGTGGAAGTTAGGACGTCCAAAGATATGAATAGGTTAGGCTTTCCTAATTAGGACGAGACAAGGTTCGAATAAAGCTTGTCACAGTTGGGTGACTATTAGGTGAGTATTTAGTGACTATTTTCACTATTAGGTGGAAGTTAATACTTCCAAAGATATGCCGAAGAGAGATGAAATAGATCTTTTGACATGCCTCACTAAATTCCTAGTCTTGTGCTTTCACGAGCAGTCACACTATGCAACTTTTAATTTCATATTGAAAACGCTTTCTGAAATCGCTTTCTTAAAGCACTTTCTGAATGCGCTTGCATAGTCTAACGGCACCGTAAACGTTTTCTGAATGCGCTTGTATAGTCTGACTGCATCTTAAGTTTGAGGAATTTTCATGTTGTTGAGTTTAGAGTGGAATTGCTCGGATGGTTGACGGCCCCAGTACTTTGAGCGTCACAGCAAACTACCAGTTATCTCGTTATATGGCAGTCAGTGTGTTACAAATTTTTAGTTGACTACATTTTTGAAGATTTTATGTTCCTTAGGCCTAGGCTGCACTACGGCTAAACTGCCCCGGTTTTTAATCGTGTGATTTTGTGAGTCAATTAAGCTAATACAAGCGGCCTCACTTGCGGTTTTTTCCCGCGACTGATTTTGATAGCGTAGTGCAGTGTTTCCCAAACTTTCGATTCATGTGTACCGCACCCCTGTTATATATTTTTTAACACTTCGCACCATTTTCGTACCAGTTTTAAGTAATATACATAAGTCTCCAGATTGGTTTGATTGATTTATTATACAAGCGGATAAAATTAAGGTTTAAGTAGATTTAAATTCGCGAGTTAAAGCTTAATTTTATTCGCTAGTGTATACGAACTTTTCCTTAATTTTGCTTCTATTTTCAAGTTCCATTTTCTGTTTTTTTTTTAGAGAAGCATGTCGTCAGTCCATTATTGTATTGTTGTCGTGACAACGATGAAATTGTTGATTCGTGCGTCAAAATTTTATTTAGGGTATCGTGTTTAATTAATTTGTGCTATATTAATCATAAATGTATGCATAAAATATCCTAAGAATTATTGTTAAATAGTGACGCAATTGCGGAAAGATTACTCACGCGGAAATCAAGATTCATATACAAAAAATGTGTAATAAGTTTTGTGAATGGATATCAAAAAAAACATCAGCGAAGTATTTATTTAGGGGGCGACCATATTTAGGGTTGTGTTTACGGAGCCCATAAGTGGATTATTTTGATGCGTTGCTATGAATACTTTTATTTCACTAGCGAAATAAATTTTTTATTTATGTAGTAAATAAACCACTGTTTTATTGATGCACATCTAAGGAATTAAACGTGACTTTTTAAGGTAAAATTGAATAAAAATTATTACACATATTAGGAAAAATGTTATTCTTTACGAGTTCACTTTAAGACAGTTTCTGCTTATTTTTATATACGTAAAAAGAATCTGCAATCATGTTATCGTGAGCAGTTAGTAAAATCTTTTGGTTGTATTGTATTAATTATCAAAGATGATGAAAATGAATTGTTTGCAAATTCACAGCTAATTTAAGGATACAAACACTTTATAAAAAGCAATGTTTGATGCACTATTTTTGATGTAATTTAAATATTGTTATTTTTCTTCTTATATCCCCTTTGGCACACACAAAAAATTAAAATTTTGGAACATCGTTTCGTACCCCTTTCAAACCATTCGCGTACCCCTTGGGGTACGCGTACCACACTTTGGGAAACTGGCGTAGTGTGTGCTTGTCGAGCGGTTTCGCGTTTAACCACTCACTGGAGAAAACCGTGGTGTGGCCTCGGCCTTATACGAAGTTTTTGTCTGATGTTTTTTTTTATCAAAATATTTATTACCTACAATAAAATATGCGCAAAACAAGATATCCACTTGTTTCCAAATCTATAAAGATAAGTTTACTTACGTCTAGCAGATGCATGAGAGATGCCCTGGAGGCGGCCTGTGGCCGTGTCATGTCGGCGATAACCTGGCAGAGTTCCCCACTTAAACGTGATGTGGCCGTGTGGCTCGTTAGCGTGGCCCTCTTGAGAGCCTCCCCTAAACCGAAGATCCACATCTGCAAGAAAAGTTACAAAGATATAATTGCGTCATAGAGCCAGTATAAAGATTTATTCCGAGGCGGAAAATTGATGACGTACGTGTTGTATTTTTACTCCGCAGGCTAATTTATAATTAATAGTTTTAAAACGAAGTATCGATTGAACTGTTACACGCCGCTGGGGAATTCCAAAAGCTGCAATTGAGCTATTTGAAAAAGCGAGGGATTCAATTTTAATGAAACTTGTTAATCATTTGGTTGGCAACTCAGTTGCCGTTTTTCTAATGCTCATTTGTCTCAACTTGACATTCCATTTTAATAATCCGAAAATTAACATAAATTAACTTGAACAAACAAAACATAGATTCCGGTAGAACAAAACATCCTCTTTCGAATTATTTAAAACATTATCACCAAGAACATATCCGGGATGTTAAAACTAAAAAAAAACCCGGCGACGACTTGCAATAAATCCAGCAACATAAAGATTGTTGCCTATAACAAATAAGACAACTAGATACCTACAAAATAAATTATACTTAATGAGGCATTTGAAATTCACCAACGACACGAAACAACGAAAGATAAAGACAATAGCAAGAAGTAAATATTTCCGTGGGCTAACCCCTGGAAATACAGGCATTTCCATCAAAACGGCCGGCAGAATCTATAAAGCCATCTTGCGCCCCCTCCTTGACTACGGACACACATTACTTTCAATCACTAACGACAGAACACTAAATATATTTGAAGTGGCAGAACGAACTTCATTACGACTGAGTTCCAAGTTAAGACACCCAAGCAACATCCCTCATAATCCTCCCAACGAACTTCTATATAGACTCTCCATGTTCCAAAACCTCTCGACAGGCATTAACAATTGCGGACAAAATTCAAAGACAGCAACAACCACTGGACCATTGAGGACCCTATATGCATAAAACGAGATATAAAAACCACTTCACGCAGACACTTAACTAAAACGTTTTACGCAACAATCTACGACGACTAAACTCAACATCTCATCTCATTTCATTCCCATCTTTCTGTTAATTTATTAAGTTATTTTCCCTTTTAAGTCAAATTGTATTTTCGGGCAGAAGGAACTCGTGGTCGATAGCCCTTTGTATAAAGTATACAATGGATATATTCTCTCCCTCTCTCTGAAGCATATGTTAGATTGTACTCCACAAGAGTAAATATTAAATATTTTCTGCTCTGCATATTGGATTACGACTTTTGCGTCACCTATTGTAGTCCAGATAAAGCGGATCCGCAGCTGAATCACTGTCGAGTTCATTTTATCATTGTTTGAAATAATCGGAATTGAATGCTAGTGTTCAAATCTCCGTGAAAAGTATTATTAATGAATGGACGAAATACGCGATCAGTTTGGCTCACGGATAACCTATCGACCTTTTTATAAAATAATAAATTGCAAGTTCGCACGGGTCATGACAAGCATTATCTTTCATTCCATTACAAGTAAAATTGTGAAAAATAAGAAAATGTTTGTTAGATATTTAAGAGAAAATCTGTTGTGCATCAGATTGCTAGAGAATATCTTCTTAATCTATATATCTGTACTTTGGTAGATAAAGCTGCAATGTCCATTTTTAACTCCTAGGTCTTCATGTTACTCACAAGATAATCAATATTTTGTAAACATGGCTGACCCAGATGTATTTGACTGGTATAGAAATCCACGCGAGGGAAGCCGCGGGCTATAGTTATTCATACTATGTACAATTATCTTAATTTAGAATTGGTAAAACCATACTACATTATAGATAATCATATATAAACTTAATAAAGTCGGAACACAGCCTGAATATATAAATATATTCAACCTTAGCGGAGCTCTATAAGATTATTGAGTCTTTCTAGGACTACCAAAATAATCTCATGTGAAATTTGCCAGTTATTTAATAGCTTTCAGTCCACCATCGTGGCACTCAACAAAAACCAGAAAAATAATATTGTTTTTTAAGTACATGTCTTTCCGATAACTTGAGTGAGTAGCCATCTGCAGCGCGTTTCGAGATTTATCTCTCATCAGTGCAACTTTGCTTTTATGAATAACAATTTGTAAAACACTTACTTGAAACCCACGTGATGACTAGGGGTTAGATATTTTTAATTTGACTGAAAGCTATTAAATATCTAGCAAATTTCACATGAGATTTGTTTTGGTAGTACTACAAAGTCCTTATCCTAGTCCTTATTATAGAAGGAAAATACCCGGCAAGGGGGGGGGGGGGCAGGAAGAAGGAGAACATCGTGGTTAAAGAACCTGAGACAGTGGTATGGGAAGTCTACGGTTCAACAAAACAATCATCGTCAACGTGGTAGCCAACATGATAACCAACGATCGTGGAACGGTCATGGTACCAGAAGAAGAAGTCCTAAAAAGACTCAATAATGTTATAGAGCTCCGGAAAGGTTGAATATATTTATATATTCAGGCTGTGTTCCGACTTTATTAAGTTTAAATTATTTTAATATTTAGAACAATATTAATGTTGTAAGTTATCCTTGAATTTGTAAATTACAGTCTAAGTGGATAGGGTTTTCTTTAATGATTCAATATCTCTCTCTCTTTTAAATGTATTTATTTAAGGAATTTGTACGAGTGTTTGGGATTTGGGACTCCACTGTCTTCAACCCTCATTTCTCAACATTATATATTCAAACCCCCGAGTACCTGCTTTTATGAGGGTCTCCGGTTTGGAATGGTTAGGCTTTACAACATTAATAATTAGAATAATAATTCTGGTCAACCCTCGAGAAAGTATTATCAAAAGTCCGCAAGGATGACATCAAATTTCTGCTGGGCGATTTCAATACACAGATCAACAGAGAAAAAATGCACAAGAAATCACTAGGGAGTAGGGAATATGCATGTTTTTAATTTTTAATTTACTGTTTACACCGTTATAACATAGTAAAAAATATAAATACTGCTTAAAAATGCTGCAATTAAGTTTAAAAAAATATTTAAAATAGAGAAAAATTTTCAGCTGTTTAAACGCCGCCATTTTCGCGCGGTCTGTTGATGACGTCAATTACTACTGACAGTTAAGTCCATTGTTTACTACAGCTGTTCTCATTTTTAACTTGTTTTCTAACCAAAAGACTGCAATGACATACAAATGTAAACAAAACGAACTTGTTTACATGGTATGTTACGTCACTTTCGTTTCAACCGATGGCGTTGCGTTTTACAAATTTGAATTTCCTTCGCTTAATTTGCATATTTTTTATTTTTTTGGTTATTAATTTTAGGTATTTAAAAAGATATTAATTACAAAAATAATGGTTTAGTTAGGGTTTCTGAATATCCGCACTTTTTCAAAACCGCGGTTTTCGGTTTTTGAAAATTAAAACCGCGGTTACGGTTTCGGGTTCGGTTTTTAAAAACTTTTGGTAGTACTTACTTACTTACTTCTGTTTTCTAGAATTAGGATAGCGATTTGTTTTGCATATAAGTATTTTTGTTTAATACTTCTTGAATAGCTTTTTGAACTTCGTCTTGCAAGGAATAGTCTGGATTGGTCACTTCTTCTAATTCTTCTGAATTCGCCGAACATTCACCTTCGACTTCAACCTTATTGTTGTCTGGATAAAGTCGTTCAAAAAGATTTTCGGCCAATATTAAAACAAACTTTGTTGGAACTTCGGAGGATCTAATAAGCATTACAAATTTTACTGGTCCGAGGGCCAAAAAAGGTTGAGAAACGATGGGCTAGTCGTTTCTCAACCTTTTTTGGCCCTCGGACCAGTAAAATTAAAAAAAAAATTCGCCGACCAGTGATTTTTTTAACAACAAAATTTTACTAGGTATTAAAGAACTGCTATATGAGTTAATTATAACATTTTTGCCGATAGACAGTCAGCCGGCCGGTGTCACGGCGCCGCTCCCGCGCACTTGTAAGCATTTCGGGAATTATCTTCAGTGCCTTTCTAATCATAAATTACATTGAATTCAAATTACATAAATCAAAATTTATTTTATTTTTAATTTTGATTTTTAGAAATATTTAGTTTTTTAGGGTTCCGTACCGTAAACGGAACCCTCCGTCTGTCTGTCTGTCTGTCTGTCTGTCTGTCTGTCTGTCCGTCTGTCTGTCTGTCAAGATCTTTTTCTCAGGAACGCGTAGAGGTAACAAGTTGAAATTTGTATCAAATACTCGAGTCTGCGGTCTCTTTCAGCTGTGAAAAAATCAAACTTGTAAGTCAACGCGATCAAAAGATATGACCGTTTATGTCGCATATTTTGCGATTTCAGGAGGGAATCAAAACCTATAGGGTACTTCCCGTTGACCTAGAATCATGAAATTTGGCAAGAAGCAGTGTCTTACAGCACATGTCAAGGGAAAAATCTGAAAACCGTAAATATGTAGTTTAATTACAAGAAAAAATGCGAATTTACTATTTGAAACTTCACTAATGAAAATTCACTAATGTTGTCGTAGTGGTATTGTCAGGCTCCAGAAGCATATGGGTTGCATACAGTTAGGTCCTATTCTATGTTTATTCTGAATTTTCTTTGTTTATATTCGTTATGCATTTCATCACGTACGCTTCATATACATAATATATACAGGGTATATATTATGTCTAAATTTTGCTTTTTTATAACCGACATGCGACATACTCAAGTCCCGTAACATCCTGTATATATTATATTTCGTCTAATTTTTCTTTATAATCTACATAATATGTTGATAATCTACATAATAATACTATACTATACAAGTTTGTACGGAACCCTCGGTGCGCGAGTCACAACTCGCACTTGGCCGGTTTTTTTTTTGATATAAATAGTAAATTTTTTTCGCAGATAGAAAAAATTGTCCGCGGACTAGTAAAATTTCGCCGCGGACCATTGGTGGTCCGCCGGACCAACGGTTGAGAATAGATGATCTAGCGAATTCTGTTAATTCCAGATTTTCACAGGTCTTCGAACGTTTCATAATATTTTTCATTGAAAGTTTGCTTATGTCAGAAGCAATTAATTTCTTTTCCAAGAATCGTACTACACCTTGCCGTAAATATGTTAGAATCCTCGCGGCTAATTGTAAATGTTGTTACTGCTACGCTTACTGGAGGTAAAGTTTCATAACAATTGAAAATTAACATTTTCAATTAAATGCACTGAATTTAAATGTTAGAAACTCTAATATTATGAATTTTAGAAGAATAATTTTTTCTTACATTGGTTCAATAGAAGACCACCTTGTCTTATATCCATTGCTAATTCAATTTCCTTTTCAAATAGAGCTTTTATATTTCGTTGTAGGAAACTGATTTTATGAGACGATATTATTTGCAGTACAAGTTAAATAAAAATTGTTTTCTCCATGAATATTAATGTTTAAGTATCTTCGGCGTCTCAAATTAGTCCACTCATCTAGCGTAATACTATTTTTTTGTCCATTTGCTTTTAATTCTTGAAACTTTAAAATCATTTCTTTCTTCGTATTCCTTTTGAATTAAGTTCATGACACCTGAAGGACATTTTGGCAAGATTTGGTTGGGAAACCGGCCAGCGATTGCTTTCCGAGTACCGTCGATGGTTACCATTTTTGCAACAACGGTTTGCAATGTTTGAAAGAGCACCAATTCAATGTGTTTTTATTACATACAATTATATATACAATTTTTATTTATTTTTAGATAAAACCGAAAACCGCGGTTCTTTATGGCGGTTATGCGGTTTCGGTTTTTGCATAGAAAACCGCGGTTTTGCGGTTCGGATATATCCGAACCAGAAACCCTAGGTTTAGTTCAAATGTTGATCACGTCGATATCTCTCAGAAAATACCCAAAAAAACCTGGCGTTAGCCAGACCAGTAGTTAGCCAGACCTACCACTACCTTACACGCGTCAAGTTCACCCCCTAGAGAACTTTCTGTAAGAAAAGTCCCCTACTGAAACTCGACACGAAAATGATTGCTGACTCTGGAGTGAAGAAGCTTGGGAAAAAGAGCATACAAATGACAAATGGCAAATATTCCGCCGAAAAATCAGGGAAAAAGCACAAGCCCTCATTCCTCGGAAAAAGAAGCACACCAAGCACCCATGGTGGGACACTGATTGTGAGAATGCATTCGTCACCAGGAATTTGTTTAATCACAAATACAAGAGTAACAAGTCCCCAGAAAATTTACAGGAGTTAAACGAAACACGAGCAAAAATTATCAGACAATCCAAGAGGAAATACCTGAAGGAACAGCTGGACTCTATAGAGGACAATTTCCGCCACTACAACGCAAGAAAGAAGTCTCTTGCGTTGTAGTTGCGTTACAGGACGTTTGCAGGGCACATCCGAGAATACACACCACCAAACCTCCGCTCCAGAGAAAAAGTGATAGAAAATTTGCAATCTGACGAATAAGGAGAATTGCAAGGTGCTGGCACAATACTTCTCAGAACTTCTCAACTGCCCAGAATCCACGGAAAGATTCCCAGACGAAGAACCTACAGACTGACACACGGACTCACCACCCCCAACCCCCACACAAGAGGAAGTTCGCAGGCACATCCTCAGACTCAAAAACAACAGGACATCTGGCGAGGACGGCATGGTGGCCGAACTACTGAAAAACCTCGGACCGAACTCACTCGAAGAACTCATCACATACAGACATATGGACATCAGAAAAAATACCAAACGATTGGAAATGTGCACTGGTCCACTCTCTGCACAAAAAGGGCGACCGCACAGATGTAAACAATTACAGGAGCATCTCACGAATACAAGTACGAATACAAGTAGTATATAAATACAAGGACCAGCTGGAGCACAAGATCGGCGGCTTCCAGGCAGGCTTCCGCCCTGGTCGCTCCTGTGCATACAAATGACTGGCAAAAATTCCGCCGAAAAATCACGGAAAAAGCACAAGCCCTCATTCCTCGGAAGAAGAAGCACACCTAGCACTCATGGTGGGACACTGATTGTGAGAATGCATTCGTTACCAGGAATTTGTCTAATCACAAATACAAGACTAACAAGTCCTCAGGAAATTTATAGGAGTTCAACGAAACACGAGCAAAAATTATCAGACAATCCAATAGGAAATACCAGAAGGAACAGCTGGACTCTATAGAGGACAATTTCCGCCACTACAACGCAAGAGAGAAGTCTCTTGCGTTTTAGTTGCGTTACAGGACGTTTGCAGGGCACATCCGAGAATACACACCACAACAAAACCTCTGCTCCAGAAAAAGTGAAAAGTGAAAATTTGCCCGAATGAGGACGAATAAGGAGAATTGCAAGGTGCTGGCACAATACTTCTCAGAACTTCTCAACTGCCCAGAACCCACGGAAAGATTCCCAGACGAAGAACCTACAGACCGACACACAGACTCACCCCCCCACCCCCCCGACACAAGAGGAAGCTCGCAGGCACATCCTCAGACTCAAAAATAACAGGACATCTGGCGAAGACGGCATGGTGGCCGAACTACTAAAAACTTAGGACCAAACTCACTCGGAGAACTCATCACAGACATATGGACATCAGAAAAGATACCAAACGACTGGAAATGTGCTCTGGTCCACTCTCTGCACAAAAAGGGCGACCGCACAGATGTAAACTATTACAGGGGATCTCACGAATACAAGTCAACTACAAGATATTTTCAGCGTGCATACTCCAAAAGACACAGGACCAGCTGGAGCACAAGATCGGCGGCTTCCAGGAAGGCTTCCGCCCTGGTCGCTCCTGTGCAGAACAAATCTTCAGTCGGAAGACAACCCTGAAAATCAAAGCCCTCAGGAACACAGCAGTCATATTCACATTCGTTGACTTCAAGAAGCCATATGACTCCGCCGTCGACGGCCAGTCATTGTTCAACTTCTTGCACGATCAGGGTTTGAACGACAAGACACTGCGACTGATCAAACAAACACTGGCAGACACAAGATCTAAGGTGAAGTTCAAGGGGGAAATCTCCGAACCTTTTGAGATCAAGACAGGCGTTCGCAAAGGTGATTGACTAGTGCTGGATAAGGTCATAAAGGAATGGAGAAGGAACTGAAAATACAAGGTCACTGGAAGCAAGAGCGACTTGGACGATGCAAGGAAAAGCTAGAGGTCGGCTGTCTAACTTTCGCCGACAATCTGGCACTTTTCCCAGACAACGAAACCAAAGCAATCAGACAGATAGAAGTACTCAAAGAGTGCGCAAAAAAGTAGGGCTACAGATCTCCTTTCTTCTGCACGAAAGTAAACATACACTAAATTTGAACACAAAATATAACAAGATCAATAGGGTCACACGCTTTAAGTACCTAGGTTAAGAGATCAAACCAACACGAAAAGATCGCGCAGAACACCAGTTTTTTGAAAATAAAGAGAGCCTTGTACAAAACACAGGTATCACAACAAGAAATGTATGTCCTTCATACATAAAAAACCATAAAAACCTTCACCAAAATTCGTCACTACAACACAGTAATAAAACCTGAGGTGCTATACGCTAATGAAACACTGATGTTACACACAAAGACCGACCTTGAAAACACCCTCACACAGGAAAGGAAAATCAATAGGAAAATTATTGGACCAAAACTCAGATGAACAATATAGGTTTTTTCACTTTCAGGAGCACCACAGAAAAGTTCTCCAACATCGCAGCGGACATTAGAAAGAAGCGACTAAAATTTTATGGAGACATCAGACCAAGTCAAAATTGATCTGGAACGAGCACAAATAGACTCAGCTCAAGACCACTACACCCTGGATGGCACAAGTCATAATTGATCTGGAAAGAGCACAGATAGACTCAGCGGATATCATCGACAAAGGCGTATTTAGGCACAAGGTATACAAGTGGGAAGTGATGTCAGAGACAACATCACATCAATCCCAAAGGCCAAAGTTCACTGAAGAAAGGAAGAAAGCCTTTAGAGAAAGAATGACGGAAGAATAGGAAGAAAAAGTAGTCACGAATGTTTCGCGTGGTCTGATAAAAGGCCTGTACCGTGGGTAATAATAATAATATTTAGAATAATATTTATATTTAGAATAATATTTATATTTAGATTAGTATTTTTTTCGCGAATAGGCCATCTCATACGGTGTTTGATTTGCAAATATCATCTCAAACGGTGTTGTCTTTGTCTTCCTCGTCAGTAGTTCTTCATTCTTTCGGATTGATCCCTTCTCCTTTCTGCAGTCCATTCCCCTCGCGTGGGGATTTACTTTATAGCTCTAGACCACGTCCTGGAGAAAATGAATAATTCTATAGATATTCGCTGGACTCTAAGCTCACAGCTCAGAGTATACGGGTAATATATGCCTGCTAAGGCATAACTACCAGGACGTCCAAGAAAACCTCTCAAACAAAGCAGAAAAGTATCGAAAATCAACATCGCCAAAACCAAGTCGATGCAGATGAATGCAAAGAAGAAGACGGTATTTACGATCAATGATTGATTGCCCAGTTGAGAATGTGCAAACGTTTAGATATAGCTACATGGTCAATCTGTGCTTATTTATTATTGCCAATCTACACTTGGCAATTTGTAGGGAGAAACCCAGGTCTTTTTCTTACAATTAGTGATAGTAGTCTAAGAATAGTATTATTATTTAGAATATTAATATTTAGAATACTGTTAATATTTACAATAATCTTAATATTTAAATGTGAAATATGTATACAAACATAAATCATCTTACTATTTATAAACTCGAGAAATCATAAATATTCAACAGTCTATTAACACTTTTATTTACATTAAATTTATACGAAATTGCCCAAACTCATAATTTTCATTAATATGCAGTAAACTTGTTAATAAAACACCGCTATTAAACTTTGGGCTTTCAATCGGGTAAAGTGGACCAGCGACACTCGGCAAACACAAAACGTTCCACTTACAATTTAAAGCACACAAAATATTGTTTTACCTTTTCCGCTTCCGTGTCGGACGCGTGTTTTCCAGGCCGGTACTCAGGCGCCAGATATCCGGAGAGATGCGCCGGCGGATCCAATGAGCCTGCGGGATTCTGAATGAAACGGACTCTTCCTCGCGCGGAGATCATTAAAGAGCTCGGGGTTACTAACGGCACGCACCATCCTCCAGACACACCATCTGAAAAATGTAAATTCGAATTATAATTAACACAGTTTGGGTTAATGTCATACACGAGCTTTGATCATAAAAATTGCCGAGAGCGGATGGTTTTTAAAACTGAAAATCCTGTCCCTAAACTAATAACTGTCTATACATATTGTAACCAATACTGAACGTGCCCTGTCGTCATCCAAAGCGCGCGAAAAATGGAGACGTTCAAACAGATCAAATTTAATCGGTATTTTATAGTATATTATTTTAAAATAGCTTTTTTTTCAACTAGGGCGGTAAGTTGTCAATTGGTCACGAGAGCGAAATTGGGCACATTCGCTCGAGAGGGCAATTGACATTACCGCCCGTGTTGCAAATAATATTTTTTATTACTCATACGAGGGGACGTATCGCACACGTTTCGGATCCAGGGGCCATCCAAAAAAGTGGAATCAAAATCGAAGAATTTGCTTTTCAATTGTCTCCGGTGGCGTGGATTCGTCATAAGAACTCTCATCAGTCTCCGGTATAACCATAGAATTTACACTCATTTGAAAACCTTTTCTTTAATATTTATTTTTATTTTGTAATGAAACAAAATTTCTGTCACTTTCACGTTACTTTTTTAATATTGGGGTCTTATTTGTGTTTATTCAATTTATTTGATTGTTTTTTATGTAACTTAGCGGTATTGAATAATCAACCAAAAATGGCATTTTACGCACTAAAAAACGTACCCCAAGATTGTACTTTTGACGCATGAATAATAAAAATTAGTTTGAACACTTTCAACCGAATTTAACAACATTATTACAACATTACAACAGAACTTGTTATTTTTTTTAAATAATGCAAAATGTATGAAACGATGGAAAAGCATTAATACTTTATTAATCACTATATCACACCATAAATTGTAATTTTGGTTTAAGATATTGAGCATATTCTGAACATGCTGTTTATATCGAATAAGATTAAATGAATGTTATAAAATGTAGTAGAATTTATTTATAAAATGAGGTTCCACCGAGATTTGAACTCGGATCGCTGGATTCAAAGTCCAGAGTGCTAACCATTACACCATGGAACCGTGAAATAAAGTAAATTATCTAAATCTCCGTTGCCGACTTTTCGATTTTAATCAAGACAACCCTAATTATAGCATCGTCAGACGTCAAGTTTCGATAACAACTTTCACCTGACTCAACAGAATCGAATTACGCGTCTTCCTTTCCAACATAATTTTTCGGAGATCTATATGTTCCATGGTGTAATATGATTAGCACTCCAGCGATCCCAGTTCAAATCTCGGTGAAACCTCGTTTTATAAATAAATTCTGCGTTTTATTTACCCATATAGTGGCGAACAACGATATATCGTCGTCTAGTACACTTGCGAAAAGTGGCGTCGACGATTGTATGTATACGTTAATTTGAAAAATGGACAGACAGAAAGTTTATAAAGTTGCAAAAACCGGTAGAAAGTTTGTAAAGTTGGAAATGCATGGATAGAGAATTTGTAAAGTTGAAAATGGAAAGATAAATGTATGTAAATGTAAGGATAGAACATCTGTTAAAATGGGAATGGATGCAGAAAGTTTGTAAACTTGGAAATGGACAAATGGGAAGTTGTTTTAAAAATGGGAATGGATGTAGAATGTTTGTAAAGTTGGAAATGGATGTAGAGGAAGTTTGTTAAGTTCGAAATGGACAGACAGAAAGTTTATAATGTCGGAAAAATGGGGTAGAAAATTTTTCCGACTTTATAAACTTTCTGTCTGTCCATTTCGAACTTAACAAACTTCCTCTTCATCCATTTCCAACTTTACAAACATTCTACATCCATTCCCATTTTTACAAACTTTCTATCCTTCCATTTCCCACTTTACAAATTCTCTATCCATCGATTTCCAACTTTACAAACTTTCTACCCGTTTTTACAACTTTATAAACTTTCTGTTTGTCCATTTCGAACTTCGTATATGTCCATTTCCAACTTTACAAACTTTCTGTATTCATTCCCATTTTAACAAACTTTCCATCCTTCCATTTTCAACTTTACAAACTCTATCCATCCATTTCCAACTTTACAAACTTTCTACCCGTTTCTCCAACTTAAATAAACTTTCTGTCTGTCCATTTCGAACTTAACAAACTTTCTATCTGTCCATTTCCAACTTTCTGCATCCATTCCCATTTTTCCAAACTTTCTATCCTTCCAATTTTAACTTTACAAATTCTCTATCAATCCATTTCAAACTGTACAAACTTTCTACCCGTTTTTCCAACTTTATAAACTTTCTGTCTGTCCATTTCGAACATAACAAACTTCTTATATGTTCATTTGCAACGTTACAAACTTTCGGTATCCATTCCTAATTTAACAAACGTTCTATCCTTACATTTACAAATTCTCTATGCATCCATTTCCAACTTTACAAACTTTCTACCCGTTTTTGCAACTTTATAAACTTTCCGTCTGTCCATTTCGAACTTAACAAACTTCCTATCCGTCCATTTCCAACTTTACAAACTGTCTGTATCCATTCCTATTTTAATATACCTAGGTTTTTTTTTTATTAGTTTTGACATTTTTTTGTCAGACTATAGCAGAAGTATCTATATAATACCATTTCATTGTTTATTTATATTTTCTTTTTTGCTTAGCAAGACATAGGTTAGGTTAGTTAAGGTTAGCTTAACTTAACTTAAGTTAGTTAACTTAACTTACATTACTTAACTAATTTAAGGTTAGATTAGCTAGGACGAAAATTATTGTCGATTTAATGCCAAGTAACGGGATTTTTCGATATCGCCTTCTTGGTTATGGCTTGTTTTTTCTTTTGATTCGCATCATTCGCTGCAAGTGGATTGGGATCCAATATATTTGATTATTTTTCTTCAACTATGGATATTCCAGGAATATTGAAATTCAAATCAGATTCTTATTCAATGAGTTATCGCGTAGTAGATTCTTCATCACTTGGAGCATATTCAGGTCCCGCATCATCAAATTCGCACAGTTTAAGCGATGTATCGTCGACATCGCTTAAGTTTTGTGCTAATTCAAGCAAATACTTTTCGGAAATAGCTCTTCGTTTCATCTGATATGGGGAGAATTAACCTAACCTAACCTCACTATTGCAACATTTACGTAGAATATGGAAGTCTGTGTGGACATTGGCTGATGTTGGAGGTATACAAATATGTCCAAATGTTGTACATCGACAAAACTCACTTTTTGAGGTTATATTTACATATTTCAATGAAAATTAGTATAAAATATATAAAACACTGTCTACGATATAACTACAGATTAAATCAGGAGAAGTAGGTCTCGTCAGACTTGGTCAGTAAATATGCGGGACATATGTGTCCCGACAGATACCCGACTCGATAGGGTTAAGGTGGAGTGTGAACCAGGTGCCTGCAACGACTATAGCCAATGGTTTACGTAGAGGTTTAAATTGAAATTGAAGCATTGGCTGCTGCAAATAACTGCAGTGCTTTATCGCAATGGGTTCATACTCCACCTTTAAGGCTCGTTTACACGGGTAGAGTACACAGGCAAGTACTAACTACAGAGGTACTCTAACCGTAGAAACCCGCAACAAAGTTAAGTAGAGGAAAGTAGTGGAGTAGCTAGTAGCGGGTAGAGTAGAGTACTTTACCACGATGGGAAAGTAACACAACTCTACTACCCACACAGTAGCTATATCTTCGGATCTCCTCCGCAATCTACCAATGTAAACACACATGTCTGAGTAAAGTAGGTTTTGTTTTGTTGACAATGCGCTGCGCAATCAATCAACTTAAAAATGAAGTTCACTAAGAATGACTATAACTTGAAGTTTGACTCTAGCTTTTATTGCATTTCCCACATTTCAAACAGCTCATTTCTCAAACTGCTTTTCAAATTTGTCTGGTGTCATTCTAACACATCTTTTATATTCCATCTCGTCGTCTATAGCTATTTCTTTCAGCAGAAATGATGTTCCACCAGGAGCATACCTTATTTGAAGCCATTCTCTCATCCACTAATTTCTATCTATGTTTACTCGCTTCTTCAATAGCTTCAGCGAAATCCCCGGTTGTCTGCCCGTTGGGCACAAGCCACCCTCTTGCTCTTCCATGTAGTCCTGTTCTGGGACGCTTGGTACCAGTTAATGCCTTCCGTTCGTTTCAGGTCGTCGTTCCATCGCATATGAGATCTTCCTACGCTTCTTCTGTTGTTCCATGGTATCCATCGTATGATCTCTCCGCTCCATTTGTCTTCATTTCTTGCCACATGGCCGGCCCATTTCCCAACTCCATTTCTGCTGTAGTATTTCATTTGTTACATCCCTTTTGTCCTTTCTCTGAACCAATCGTTTCTTTTCGTGTCTCTCAGTGATATATCTCGTATGAGTCTTTCGATTGCCCTTTGATTGACTCTTAGCTTTTCCATTATTGTTTCGGTAATTGCCCGGGTTTGCGATCCATAAGTGGTCACCGGTAGTATGCACTGATTGCATAGGGCGCTTTTTAACTCGAGGGAGATGGCCTGCGCTAGTATATCTTTTATCTTGCTGTAGTTTGTCTCTTTGTCTCTAGTTCTTGATTTTCCTTAACTATTGTCAGTGTTTGCCCAAGATACTTATATGTTTGTATTTTCTCAATTAAGTTGCCTTCGATGGTTATTTGTTCTTCTCTATCTGAGGCCATGCACTTGGTTTTTCCAAAGTTACTTTCCAATCCTATGCGTTTCGTGGCTTTGTAGATAACGTCTATGAGTATGATGAGTTCTTCCTTGTTGCTGGCTATCAGTGCTATATCGTCCGCAAACATTAGTCAGCTGAGTTTCTCACCCGTTATGTTAATACCTCGGTTACATAAAACATTTGTTTTTAGTGCATCTTCCAAGACCAGGGTAAATAGTTTCGGCGATAAAGGATCTCCCTATCGTACACCTATCCTGATTCTCACTTTTTCGGATGGTTCGTGCAGTTGGATTTTGGCGTTGCGGTAGAGATTGTTGATCAAGTTTGCGTACCTATGGTCAATTCTTGCATTTTTAGGGGTTCGCTAGAGTGCCCAGATTTCTAATGTGTCAAAGGCTTTTCGGAAATCTATGAACGCTAGCCATAGCGGCACATTGTATTCTGTGGTTTTCTTAATGAGTACTCTCATTGTTTGTAGGTGCTCGATTGTACTGAATCCCTGGCGAAATCCTGCCTGTTCGCTGGGTTGGTAGTAGTCCAGTTAAGTGATAACCCGAGTGTTTTTTTTTTGTGAACAGTTTGTAAGTTTGGAACAGTAAGCTGATTGGTCTGTAGTTCTCCAAGTTTTCTCAGTCTCCCTTTTTGTGAATCAGCACCACTAACGTGATAACAAGCAACACAGCATCGGTCCCATATTGGGCAGCTGATTTCACACGGTACCAACCCGCTTGGCAAGCGTGGTGCAAAATTGCCAAATTTTAGATTTTGTATACATTGTATACTCAATATTCAAAAGCGATTTTGTAAAAACTTCTTTTTTTAAAATAATCATTTTTTTCAAAACTGACCGCACTCTACTAGCGTACTCTACTCTACTATCCTCTTTGGAACGCAATCGAACCGAAAATGTGTAGAGAAGCGAGGCACTACTACTTATAAAATGAGGTTCCACCGAGATTTGAATTCGGATCGCTGGATTCAAAGTCCAGAGTGCTAACCATTACACCATGGAACCGTGCAATAAACGAAATTATCTAAATTTCCGTTGCCGACTTTTCGATGTTAATCAAGATGACCCTAATTATAACATCGTCAGACGTCAAGTTTCTATAACAACTTTCACCTGACTCAACACAATTGTATTACGCGTCTTCCTTTCTAACATAATTTTTCGGAGATCTATAGGTTCCATGGTGTAATTTGGTTAGCACTCCATCTCGTTGAAACCTCGTTTTATAAATAAATTCTACATTTTATTTACCCATATAGCGGCGAACAACGATATATCGTCGTCGAGTACTTAACTAATGTAAGGTTAGGTTAGCTAGGACGAAAATTATTGTCGATTTAATGCCAAGTTACGGGATTTTTCGATATAGCCTCCTTGGTTTTGGCTTGATTGGTTTTTCTTTTGATTCGCATCATTCGCTGCAAGTGGATTGGGATCCAATATATTTTATTCTTCTTCTTCAACTATGGATATTCCAGGAATATTAATACAAATCGGATTCTTATTCAATGAGTTATCGCGTAGTAGATTCTTCATCACTTGGAGCATATTCAGATCCCACATCATCAAATTCGCACAGTTCAAGCGATGTTTCGTCGACATCGCTTAAGTTTTGTGCTAATTCAAGCAAATACTTTCATCTGGTATGAGGAGTATTAACCTAACCTAACTATTGCGTCAATTACGTTGCATATGGAAGCCTGTTTAGACATTGGCCGATGTTGGAGGTATTCAGATATGTCCAAATGTTGTACACCGACAAAACTCACTTTTTGAGGTTATATCTTTCAATGAAAATTAGTATAAAATAGATAAAACACTGTCTACGATGTAACTACAGATTGAATCAGTAGAAGTAGGTCACGTCAGACTTGGTCAGTAAATATGCGGGACATATGTGTCCCGACAGATACCCGACTCGATAGGGTTAAGCTGGAGCGTGAACCAGGTGCCTGCAACGACTATAGCAAATGGTTTACGTAGAAGTTTAAATTGAAATTGAAGCATTGGCTGCTGCAAATAGCCGCATTGATATTATCGCAATGGGTTCACACTCCACCTTTAAAGCCTGGTTTTCACTGGTATAATAATCAGGAGAGTCATCTACTCTACCACTTTTGATTTTTTTTTCGTTTAAACGAAAAGTATAGTACAGTAGTGCTATACTATATGAAGCAAAATGGTTTTTAAGAAATTGAAGCACAATTATTTACCTAGAGTTTTAATAGCTCTGATTAGGGAATTTGCGGAAGCGATTGATAAGGAGATAAACAGAGAAGAATGTGGGTGAGAGAATGGCTCAAAAGAAGAGATTTACTCTGAGCAACATCGCTTCTCCGAAAAGAGTTAGCCGTAGAGGATCAGTTAGAATATAAACGATGTCTCAGAATGACACCAGAAAATTTTGAACAGCTGTTGAGCATGGTGAAAGACACAATTCAACGCGAAGATACGATGATGAGAGATGCTATAAAAGCTGAGGTCAAACTACAAGTTGGATTGAACTTTCTAGCTACTGGGAACAGCTACAGAAAAGCCTTTTACATTTTTTTAGGGTCTCAAGACCTTCTTTTTCCGCGGCCTTCCTCATGTCCTTGTTTCTATAGTGTATACTGCCAAAATTCCACAGACACTCTTGTTCAACAAATAAATCAAAAAGTTTAATTGTTTCATCCTTAAAGAACTTAACCATTTTTTAAAGAAAATATTGCGCAACAACGTGTACACTGCAACTTAAACTGTACTGGTACTTGCTGTTGTAGGGTAGAAGATGTTTGCACGGGTATAGTGAAGAGACTAGTAGAGTGGGACTTATGGTAGGGGTAAGTAGAGTAGAGTCCACTTTACTGCACGCAGTATAGTACTCTACTCTACTAGATACTCTGTACTCTACTTTACTCAGACAGTTTTTGGGGGTTTCTCTACTCCCTACTCTACTCTGCCCATTACTATACCCGTGTAAACCAGGCTTAAGGTCTCTTTTACACGGGTAGAGTACCCAGGCAAGTACTCTAACTACAGAGGTACTCTAACCGTAGAAACCCGCAACAAAGTTAAGTAGAGTAAAGTAGTAGGTGGAGTAGCTAGTAGCGGGCAGAGTAGAGTACTTTACCACGATGGGAAAGTAACACTACTCTACTACCCCCACCGTAGCTATATATTCTGATCTCCTCCGCAGTCTACCAATGTAAACACACATGTTTGAGTAAAGTAGGTTTTGTTTCGTTGACAATACGCTGCGCAATGAATGAAAGGCACTAAGAATGATTATAACTTGAAGTTTGACTCTAGCTTTTATTGCATTTCCCATCAACGAATCTGTTCATTTTGTCATTCACCATAGTGATCAGCTTTTCAAATTTGTCTGGTGTCATTCTAACACATCTTTTATATTCCAACTCGTCGTCTATAGCTAATTCTCTCAGCAGATGTGATGTTCCACCGGGAGCATACCTTGTTTGAAGCCATTCTCTCATCCACTAATTTCTATCTCTGTTTACCCCCTTCTTCAATAGCTTCAGCGACTTCCCTGATGAAAGCATTTTTTTATAGCTGTTGCCTGCCCGTTGGGCATAAACCTCCTTCTTGCTCTTCCATGTAGTCCTGTTCTGGGACGCTTGGTACCAGTTAATGCCTTCCGTTCGTTTCAGGTCGTCGTTCTATGGCATATGAGATCTTCCTGCGCTTCTTCTGTTGTTCCATGGTATCCATCTTATGATCTCTCCGCTCCATTTGTCTTTATTTCTTGCGACGTGGCCGGCCCATTTCCCAACTCCATTTCTGCTGTAGTATTTCATTTGTTACATCCCTTTTGTCTTTTCTCTGATCCAATCGTCTCTTTTCTTGTCTCTCAGTGATATTCCTCTATGCGTCTTTCGATTGCTCTTTGATTGACTCTTAGCTTTTCCATTATTGTTTTGCGATCCATAAGTGGTCACCGGTAGTATGCACTGATTGCATAGGGTGCTTTTAAATTGAGGGTGATGTCCAGCGCTAGTATATATTTTGTCTTGCTGTAGGCCGTTCAGGTTTGTCTGATCATCTCGTTTGCCTCTAGTTCTTGATTTGCCTTAACTATTGTTAGTGTTTGCCCAAGATACTTATATGTTTGTATTTTCTCAATTAAGGTGCCTTCGATGGTTATTTGTTCTTCATCTTCTCTATCTGAAGTCATGCACTTGGTTTTTCCAAAATTAATTTCCAATCCTATGCGTTTCGTGGCTGTGTAGATATCGTCGATGAGTATGATAAGTTCTTCCTTGTTGCTGGCTATCAGTGCTATATCTTCGGCAAACATTACTCGGCTGAGTTTCTCACCCGTTATGTTAATACCTCGGTTACATAAAACAATTGTTTTTAGTACATCTTCCAAGACCATGGTAAATAGTTTCAGCGAAAAGGACACCTATCCTGATTCTCACTTTTTCGGATGGTTCGTGCAGTTGGATTTTTGGCGTTGCGGTAGAGATTGTTGATCAAGTTTGCGTACCTATGGTCAATTCTTGCATTTTTTTGGGGCCCGCTGGAGTGCCCAGATTTCTAATGTATCAAAGGCTTTTCGGAAATGTATGAACGCTAGCCATAGCGGCAAATTGTATTCTGTGGTCTTCTCAATGAGTACTCTCATTGTTTGTAGGTGCTCGTTTGTACTGAATCCCTGGCGAAATCCTGCCTGTTCGCTGGGTTGTAGATTGTAGGTATGGTGGTGACGACTTGTACTGCGACCTTTATAGATCTATTGTACCCCACCCTCCTCCTCCAAGTGTTGGTGTACTTACCCATTTAGAGCGCCTCCTCTAATCCTGACTCCTTTAGGAATTTCAGGATCTGGGTGGGATTCGTTGGTTCGCTGGGTTGGTAGTAGTCCAGTTTCGAGATAACCCGAGTGGTTATTATTTTTGTGAACAGTTTGTAAGTTTGGGACAGTAAGCTGATTGGTCTGTAGTTCTCTCTGTAGTTTTCCAGGTTCTCTCGGTCTCCCTTTTTGTGAATCAGCACAACTAACGCGATAACAAGCAACACAGAGTGGATCCCATACTGGGCGGCTGATTTCACACGGCACCAACCCGCTTGGAAAGCGTGGTGCTAAATTGCCAAAACCCCTACAACAATGAATAGATTTTGTATGCATTGTATACTCAATATTCAAAAACTTCATTTTTTAAAATATAATTTTTTTCAAAACTGACCGCACAGCGTACTCTACTCTACTATCCTCTTTGGAACGCAATCGAACCGAAGATGTGTAGAGAAGCGAGGCACTACTACTTATAAAATGAGGTTCCACCGAGATTTGAACTCGGATCGCTGGATTCAAAGTCCAGAGTGCTAACCATTACACCATGGAACCGTGAAATAAACGAAATTATCTAAAATTCCGTTGCCGACTTTTCGATTTTAATCAAGATGACCCTAATTATAACATCGTCAGACGTCAAGTTTTTATACCAACTTTCACCTGACTCAACACAATTGTATTACGCGTCTTCCTTTCCAACATAATTTTTCGGAGATCTATAGGTTCCATGGTGTAATTTGGTTAGCACTCCATCTCGGTGAAACCTCGTTTTATAAATAAATTCTACATTTTATTTACCCATATAGCGGCGAACAACGATATATCGTCGTCGAGTACTTAGCTAATTAAAGGTTAGGTTAGCTAGGACGAAAATTATTGTCGATTTAATGCCAAGTAACGGGATTTTTCGATATAGCCTTCTTGGTTTTGGCTTGATTGGTTTTTCTTCTGATTCACATCTTTCGCTGCAAGTGGATTGGGATTCAATATATTTTATTCTTTTTCTTCAATGGATATTCCAGGAATATTGAAATATAAATCAGATTCTTATTCAATGAGTTATCGCGTAGTAGATTCTTCATCACTTGGAGCATATTCAGGTCCCGCATCATCAAATTCGCACAGTTCAAGCGATGTTTCGTCGACATCGCTTAAGTTTTGTGCTAATTCAAGCAAATACTTTTCGGAAATAGCTCTTCGTTTCATCTGATATGAGGAGTATTAACCTAACCTAACACAACTATTGCGACAATTACGTAGCATATGGAAGCCTGTTTGGACATTGGCCGATGTTGGAGGTATACAGATGTCCAAATGTTGTACACCGACAAAACTCACTTTTTGAGGTTATATTTACATCTTTCAATGAAAACTAGTATAAAACATATAAAACACTGTCTACGCTATAACTACAGATTAAATCAGGAGAAGTAGGTCTCGTCAGACTTGGTCAGTAAATATGCGGGACATATGTGTCCCGACATATACCCGTCTCGATAGGGTTAAGGTGGAGTGTGAACCAGGCGCCTGCAACGACTATAGCCAATGATTTACGTAGAGGTTTAAATTGAAATTGAAGCATTGGCTGCTGCAAATAACCGCACTGCTTTATCGCAATGGGTTCACACTCCACCTTTAAGGCTCGTTTACACGGGTAGAGCACCCAGGCAAGTACTAAATACAGAGGTACTCTAACCGTAGAAACCCGCTACAAAGTTAAGTAGAGGAAAGTAGTAGGTGGAGTAGCTAGTAGCGGGCAGAGTAGAGTACTTTACCACGATGGGAAAGTAACACTACTCTACTACCCCCACCGTAGCTATATACTCTGATCTCCTCCGCAGTCTACCAATGTAAACACACACGTTTGAGTAAAGTAGGATTTGTTTTGTTGACAATGCGCTGCGCAATCAATCAACTTAAAAATGAAGTTCACTAAGAATGACTATAACTTGAAGTTTGACTCTAGCTTTTATTGCATTTCTCACATTTCAAACAGCTCATATCTCAAACTGCTTTTCAAATTTCTCTGGTGTCATTCTAACACATCTTTTATATTCCATCTCGTCGTCTATAGCTAATTCTTTCAGCAGAAATGATGTTCCACCAGGAGCATACCTTACTTGAAGCCATTCTCTCATCCACTAATTTCTATCTATGTTTACTCGCTTCTTCAATAGCTTCAGCGAAATCCCAGGTTGTCTGCCCGTTGGGCATAAGCCACCCTCTTGCTCTTCCATGTAGTCCTGTTGTGGGACGCTTGGTACCAGTTAATGCCTTCCGTTCGTTTCAGGTCGTCGTTCCATCGCATATGAGATCTTCCTACGCTTCTTCTGTTGTTCCATGGTATCCATCGTATGATCTCTCCGTTCCATTTATCTTCAATTCTTGCGACATGGCCGCCCATTTCCCAACTCCATTTCTGCTGTAGTATTTCATTTGTTACATCCCTTTTGTCTTTTCTCTGATCCAATCGTTTCTTTTCTTGTCTCTCAGTGATATTCCTCGTATGAGTCTTTCGATTGCTCTTTGATTGACTCTTAGCTTTTCCATTATTGTTTTGGTAATTGCCCAGGTTTGTGATCCATAAGTGGTCGCCGTTAGTATGCACTGATTGCATAGGGCTCTTTTTAACTCGAGGGAGATGTCCAGCGCTAGTATATCTTTTATCTTGCTGTAGGCCGCTCTGGTTTGTCTGATCCTCTCGTTTGCCTCTAGTTCTAGATTCTCACTTTTTCGGATGGTTCGTGCAGTTGGATTTTTGGCGTTGCGGTAGAGATTGTTGATCAAGTTTGCCTACCTATGGTCAATTCTTGCATTTTGTTGGGGCTCGCTGGAGTGCCCAGATTTCTAATGTATTTATAATGGCTTTTTGGAAATCTATGAACGCTATCCATAGCGGTACATTGTATTCTGTGGTCTTCTCATTGAGTACTCTCATTGTTTGTAGGTGCTCGGTTGTACTGAATCCCTGGCGAAATCCTGCCTGTTCTCTGGGTTGGTAGTAGTCCAGTTTCGGGATAACCCGAGTGGTTATTATTTTTGTGAACAGTTTGTAAGTTTGGGACAGTAAGCTGATTGGTCTGTAGTTCTCCACGTTTTCTCTGTCTCCCTTTTTGTGAATCAGCACCACTAACGCGATAACAACCAACACAGAGTGGGTCCCATACTGGGCGGCTGATTTCACACGGCACCAACCCGCATGGCAAGCGTGGTGCTAAATTGCCAAAAGCCCTACAAAAATGAATAGATTTTGTATGCATTGTATAGTCAATATTCAAAAACTTAATTTTTTTAAATATAATTTTTTTCAAAACTGACCGCACAGCGTACTCTACTCTACTATCCTCTTTGGAACGCAATCGAACCGAAAATGTGTAAAGAAGCGAGGCACTACTACTTATAAAATGAGGTTCCACCGAGATTTGAACTCGGATCGCTGGATTCAAAGTCCAGAGTGCTAACCATTACACCATGGAACCGTGAAATAAACGAAATTATCTAAAATTCCGTTGCCGACTTCTCGATTTTAATCAAGATGACCCTAATTATAACATCGTCAGACGTCAAGTTTCTATAACAACTTTCACCTGACTCAACACAATTGTATTACGCGTCTTCCTATCCAACATAATTTTTCGGAGATCTATAGGTTCCATGGTGTAATTTGGTTAGCACTCCATCTCGGCGAAACCTCGTTTTATAAATAAATTCTACATTTTATTTACCCATATAGCGGCGAACAACGATATATCGTCGTCAAGTACTTAACTAATTAAAGGTTAGGTTAGCTAGGACGAAAATTATTGTCGATTTAATGCCAAGTAACGGGATTTTTCGATATAGCCTTCTTGGTTTTGGCTTGATTGGTTTTTCTTTTGATTCACATCTTTCGCTGCAAGTGGATTGGGATTCAATATATTTTATTCTTTTTCTTCAATGGATATTCCAGGAATATTGAAATATAAATCAGATTCTTATTCAATGAGTTATCGCGTAGTAGATTCTTCATCACTTGGAGCATATTCAGGTCCCGCATCATCAAATTTGCACAGTTCAAGCGATGTTTCGTCGACATCGCTTAAGTTTTGTGCTAATTCAAGCAAATACTTTTTGGAAATAGCTCTTCGTTTCATCTGATATGAGGAGTATTAACCTAACCTAACACAACTATTGCGACAATTACGTAGCATATGGAAGCCTGTTTGGACATTGGCCGATGTTGGAGGTATACAGATATGTCCAAATGTTGTACACTGACAAAACTCACTTTTTGAGGATATATTTACATCTTTCAATGAAAACTAGTATAAAACATATAAAACACTGTCTACGCTATAACTACAGATTAAATCAGGAGAAGTAGATCTCGTCAGACTTGGTCAGTAAATATGCGGGATATATGTGTCCCGACAGATACCCGACTCGATAGGGTTAAGGTGGAGTGTGAAGCAGGCGCCTGCAACGACTATAGCCAATGGTTTACGTAAAAGTTTAAATTGAAATTGAAGCATTGGCTGATGCAAATAGCCGCACTGCTTTATCGCAATGGGTTCACACTCCACCTTTAAGGCTCGTTTACACGGGTAGGGTACCCAGGCAAGTACTAACTACAGAGGTACTCTAACCGTAAAAACCCGCAACAAAGTTAAGTAGAGGAAAGTAGTGGAGTAGCTAGTAGCGGGTAGAGTAGAGTACTTTACCACGATGTGAAAGTAACACAACTCTACTACCCCCACAGTAGCCATATACTCTGATCTCCTCCGCAATCTACCAATGTAAACACACATGTTTGAGTAAAGTAGGTTTTGTTTTGTTGACAATGCGCTGCGCAATCAATCAACTTAAAAATGAAGTTCACTAAGAAGACTTTAACTTGAAGTTTGACTCTAGCTTTTATTGCATTTCTCATCAACGTATCTGTTCATTCGCCATGGTCAACAGCTTTTCAAATTTGTCTATCATTTCAACACATCTTTTATATTCCATCTCGTCGTCTATAGCTAATTTTTCAGCAGAAGGGATGTTCCACCAGGAGCATACCTTATTTGAAGCCATTCTCTCATCCACCAATTTCTATCTCTGTTTCCCTTCTTCAATAGCTTCAGAGAATTCCCTGATGAAAGCATTTTTTGATAGCTGTTGTCTGCCCGTTGGGCATAAGCCTCCCTCCTGCTCTTCAATGTAGTCCTGTTCTGGGAGGCTTGATACCAACCAGTTAATGCCTCCCGTTCGTTACAGGTCGTGGTTCCATTGCATATGAGGTCTTCCTACGCTTCTTCTGTTGTTCCATGGTCTCCATTTTATGATTTCTCCGCTCCATTTGTCTTCATTTCTTGCGACATGGCCGGCCCCTTTCCCAACTTCATTTCTGCTGTAGTATTTCATTTGTTACATCCATTTGTCTTTTCTCTGATCCAATCGTTTCTTTTCTTGTCTCTCAGTGTCTTTCGATTGCTCTTTGATTGACTCTTAGCTTTTCCATTATTGTTTCGGTAGTTGCCCAGGTTTGCGATCCATAAGTGGTCACCGGTAGCATGCACTGATTGCATAGGGTGCTTTTAAACTGAGGGTGATGTAAAGCGCTAGTATATATTTTATCTTGCTGCAGGCCGCTCAGGTTTGTCTGATCATCTCGTTTGCCACTAGTTCTTGATTTGCCTTAACTATTGTTAGTGTTTGCCCAAGATACTTATATGTTTGTATTTTCTCAATTAAGCCTTTTGCCTTCGATGGCTATTTGTTCTTCATCTTCTCTATCGGACGTCATGCACATGGTTTTTCCAAAATTAATTTCCAATTCTATGCATTTGGTGGCTATGTAGATATCGTCGATGAGTATGATGAGTTCTTCCTTGTTGCTGGTTATCAGTGGTATATCGTCGGCAAACATTAGTCTGAGTTTCTCACCCGTTATGTTATTACCTCGGTTACATAGAACAATTGTTTTTAGTGCATCTTCCAAGACCAGGGTTAAATAGTTTCGGCGATAAAGGATCTCCCTATCGTACACCTCTCCTGATTCTCACTTTTTCGGATGGTTCGTGCAGTTGGATTTGTGGCGTTGCGGTTGAGATTGTTGATCAAGTTTGCGTACCTATGGTCAATTCTTGCATTTTTTTGGGGCTAGCTAGAGTGCCAAGATTTCTAATGTGTCGAAGGCTTTTCGGAAATCTATGAACGCTAGCCATAGCGGCACATTGTATTCTGTGGTCTTCTCAATGAGTACTCTCATTGTTTGTAGGTGCTCGGTTGTACTGAATCCCTGGCGAAATCCTGCCTGTTCTCTGGGTTTGTAGTAGTCCAGTTTCGGGATAATCCGAGTGGTTATTATTTTTGTGAACAGTTTGTAAGTTTGGGACAGAAAGCTGATTGGTCTGTAGTTCTCCAGGTTTTCTGTCTCCCTTTTTGCGAATCAGCGCCACTAACGCGATAACAAGCAACACAGCATCGGTCCCATATTGTGCGGCTGATTTCACACGGCACCAACCCGCTTGGCAAGCGTGGTACTACATTGCCAAAACCCCCACAAAAATGAAAAGATTTTGTATACATTGTATACTCAATATTCAAAAGCGATTTTGTAAAAACTTATTTTTTTTAAATAATCATTTTTACAAAACGCAACCGAACCGAAAATGTGTAAAAAAGCGAGGCAAGCACACCCTACCCGCTACTCTACTCTATCCACACTCTACCCGTGTAAACGAGCCTATAGAGGCAGCTAATTCAAAAATTATCAAATTAAATATAATCTCATTTCTAATTCCTCTCAGGATTATTATACACTGCAATAAAATTCATAACTTTATTATTAATTATATTAATTCATAACATTGACAGAGTCAATCTCGTTATCACGGAACAGTTCCCTAGCTGGAGTCACCGGATTTTCTTGAAGAATTAATAATACGTGTAGCCTGGTATCTGCTTTAACAGTGGGATTTCCCATCCAACATCCTGGCATGACCCAAAATGTTGAATTGTGTCTCAATTTTGCTTATGGTGCCTTGGCTAATGGGTGGTATATCCGGTTGCAACCTCAGCTCAGCAACCTCAAGCTGACTTCGTCTTCTGTTACCATAACTGAGCATCATCAGAATCTCGATACGCAGAATCTCTAAATACAGCATTTTAGAAACTACTTTTTTCTATTTTGTTTCTGTAATGGACTCATAAAGCACTCATATGGGTGCGGTTATGGCTCACCGAGTGCGATACAATTTTCTCAATATGTATCGGCGATATTTTTATTTAGAAATGGCATAAAAGGACGCAAATAAAAAAAATAATATAAAAAAACTCGTTCCTCAGGCGTTTTTCGGCACTTGTCCATTAGAAAACTCCTCGCTACGCTCGTCGTTTTCCAAACTTGAACGCGTGCTGTAAAATCACACTTACTGAACTCGTCCTTTAATATACTACTGCTTTGGTGACTTTTATTATTACTAGTAACTAAGCTACGTAGTTAACAAAGCAACGTAAAAATGGTTTTCCTTTTTTTTTGTCACGTGGGCTTTGAAAATATTGAAGAAATAAATAGTGTGTTGAATTCCTTGCGAAGAGATCTTTCAAACGAGGTATCACTTGACATACCTTTCCATTTGAAGAAAAAAGTCGTAGGAGGCTGGGCACTTCCCGGATCAGATAAACAAATATATCGAAGTTATAAATTTTATTCCAGTTAGTTTCCACACTGGATAATTTTCAACATATGTTGAAATACACTAATTATAGGTTCCTAGTCTTTTTAGTACTAAATATATTCATTTTTGAATTTTGTAATTATCTTTTATAACAAACTTTTATCACCCTTTTCCTAAAACTCCATAGTTATAGAAATTTTACTCGGCACCTTATGCACAATTTCAATTTTACGCTCGACACTATAAGGGTTAACGTGGAAGAGATGCCATCTGTCTACCCAATTATATTAAGTAGGTTAACTCTTAATATTAGAGCATTTCTGTGATGAATTAAGAATTGCAATTCTCTTTCATACATTGAGATATTTAAGTTTTTAAATATTCTTGAAACATTAGAATTGATAATCGGAAATAAATAAACATTCTAAAATGGAAGCCTGGATGTGTAGAAGAATGTAAACCGGAAGTTGCTACAGTTAGTACTTTACGAGTTATCTTTGTTCATAAAAACTGGTTTTTAAAGTTGGTTTACTATATTACGGAAAGGGAGATGGCTACATCTTTCTTATCTATCTACGACAACTTGCTCATCTATTTTTAATTGCGGTAAAAGAAATTATAAAAATAAGGCTGTCGCGATTTTGTAGCATAATTTCAGAGAGGCTTCAAACAAAAAAGTTTTGAGCACTGTTCTGGATTATAGAAAATTGCAACATTATATCCAGATTAAACTTAACTAGCTAAAGAGTTATTTGCATACAAACTGAAACTAAATCAAAACTGAAAGCCGTTTACGTTAAAATTAAACTAATAATACCACTAAACCAAACCGTGTCCGACTCGAACTATCCCAAACATCTTAATCCCAATCGATCCCGTAAACATTCCGCAAACCCGTGACATTGTACAAATTCCCCAAAGCCCTCTCGAGCCACACACCAGGTAGACAAGGACACTTGTGCGTAAATCGCTCACTTCTGATTTTCACATACGCATGGACACTGCGAGCAAGATGAATACCTCGGGGGCAGAAGGCTCCCACAGTAAACACAACAATCAATTCGTTCTCGGAGGACGGTGAGCCCCAAGGCACGGATACATTGAAAAATAGCACCCCAGAGGATCTTCTATACGGCTCGATATAAGGGATGCATATATCAGCCTGAATTTTTATGAACTTGTTGGTTGCTTCCTTGTTGAATACACAAAGTGGAGGTCATATAAGATGAAAAAGTTCGCAAGAGGGATTTTATAAAAAAGTAATGTTCATGTTCTTTCTGAATGATAAATAACGTGAATTGCTTAACTCAGAACTGATCATTTATAAATTTCCTGACAGACAATCAAATTGGTAGTAAATACATTAACTAATCAGCAGTACATAGGCGTTATCATATCGGCCCTTGGATTTATTCTAAACTACCTTGCTATAACAAGGAAGTAGTAGGGCCTTAGTTACTAAGCCTCATTATTCTTTTAGAGGATTGGACAAGAAGAAATATAACACTTCGCAAGACTAGGCAAGGCTAAATAAAGAAAACTAGACAAGACTGAAAAAAACGGAATAAATTGGACAATACTGCACGATACTCGACAAGACTAGATAAGGCTAGAAAAGATTAGACAAGACTACACTAGACAAGATTAGACAAGACTAGACAAGAATAGACAAGACTAGACAATACTAGACAAGACTGGACAAGACTGGACAAGACTGTACAAGACTTAATAAGACTAGACAAGACTAGACAAGACTAGACAAGACTAGACAAGACTAGACAAGACTAGACAAGACAAGACAAGACTAGACAAGACTAGACAAGACTAGACAAAACTAGACAAGACTAGACAAGACTAGACAAGACTAGACAAGACAAGACTAGACAAGTCTAGACAAGACTAGACAAGACTAGACAAGACTAGACAAGACTAGACAAGACTAGACAAGACTAGACAAGACTAGACAAGACTAGACAAGACTAGACAAGACTAGACAAGACTAGACAAGACTAGACAAGACTAGACAAGACTAGACAAGACTAGACAAGACTAGACAAGACTAGACAAGACTAGACAAGACTAGACAAGACTAGACAAGACTAGACAAGACTAGACAAGACTAGACAAGACTAGACAAGACTAGACAAGACTAGACAAGACTAGACAAGACTAGACAAGACTAGACAAGACTAGACAAGACTAGACAAGACTAGACAAGACTAGACAAGACTAGACAAGACTAGACAAGACTAGACAAGACTAGACAAGACTAGACAAGACTAGACAAGACTAGACAAGACTAGACAAGACTAGACAAGACTAGACAAGACTAGACAAGACTAGACAAGACTAGACAAGACTAGACAAGACTAGACAAGACTAGACAAGACTAGACAAGACTAGACAAGACTAGACAAGACTAGACAAGACTAGAAAAGACAAGACAAGACTAGACAAGACTAGACAAGACTAGCCAAGACTAGACAAGACTAGACTAGACAAGACTAGACATGACTAGACAAGACTAGACAAGACAAGACTAGACAAGACTAGACAAGACTAGACAAGACTAGACAAGACTAGAGAAGACTAGACAAGACTAGACAAGACTAGACAAGACTAGACAAGACTAGACAAGACTAGACAAGACTAGACAAGACTAGACAAGAATAGACAAGACTAGACAAGACTAGACAAGACTAGACAAGACTAGACAAGACTAGACAAGACAAGACTAGACAAGACTGGACAAGACTAGACAAGACTAGACAAGACTAGACAAGACTAGACAAGACTGGACAAGACTAGACAAGACTAGACAAGACTAGACAAGACTAGACAAGGCTAGACAAGACTAGACAAGACTAGACAAGACTAGACAAGACTAGACAAGACTAGACAAGACTAGACAAGACTAGACAAGACTAGACAAGACTAGACAAGACTAGACAAGACTAGACAAGACTAGACAAGACTAGACAAGACTAGACAAGACTAGACAAGACTAGACAAGACTAGACAAGACTAGACAAGACTAGACAAGACTAGACAAGACTAGACAAGACTAGACAAGACTAGACAAGACTAGACAAGACTAGACAAGACTAGACAAGACTAGACAAGAATAGACAAGACTAGACAATACTAGACAAGACTGGACAAGACTGGACAAGACTGGACAAGACTGGACAAGACTTAATAAGACTAGACAAGACTAGACAAGACTAGACAAGACTAGACAAGACTAGACAAGACTAGACAAGACTGGACAAGACTGGACAAGACTGGACAAGACTGGACAAGACTGGACAAGACTAGACAAGACTAGACAAGACTAGACAAGACTAGACAAGACTAGACAAGACTAGACAAGACTAGACAAGACTAGACAAGACTAGACAAGACTAGACAAGACTAGACAAGACTAGACAAGACTGGACAAGACTGGACAAGACTGGACAAGACTAGACAAGACTAGACAAGACTAGACAAGACTAGACAAGACTAGACAAGACTAGACAAGACTCGACAAGACTGGACAAGACTGGACAAGACTGGACAAGACTGGACAAGACTAGACAAGACTAGACAAGACTAGACAAGACTAGACAAGACTAGACAAGACTAGACAAGACTAGACAAGACTAGACAAGACTAGACAAGACTAGACAAGACTAGACAAGACTAGACAAGACTAGACAAGACTAGACAAGACTAGACAAGACTAGACAAGACTAGACAAGACTAGACAAGACTAGACAAGACTAGACAAGACTAGACAAGACTAGACAAGACTAGACAAGACTAGACAAGACTAGACAAGACTAGACAAGACTAGACAAGACTAGACAAGACTAGACAAGACTAGACAAGACTAGACAAGACTAGACAAGACTAGACAAGACTAGACAAGACTAGACAAGACTAGACAAGACTAGACAAGACTAGACAAGACTAGACAAGACTAGACAAGACTAGACAAGACTAGACAAGACTAGACAAGACTAGACAAGACTAGACAAGACTAGACAAGACTAGACAAGACTAGACAAGACTAGACAAGACTAGACAAGACTAGACAAGACTAGACAAGACTAGACAAGACTAGACAAGACTAGACAAGACTAGACAAGACTAGACAAGACTAGACAAGACTAGACAAGACTAGACAAGACTAGACAAGACTAGACAAGACTAGACAAGACTAGACAAGACTAGACAAGACTAGACAAGACTAGACAAGACTAGACAAGACTAGACAAGACTAGACAAGACTAGACAAGACTAGACAAGACTAGACAAGACTAGACAAGACTAGACAAGACTAGACAAGACTAGACAAGACTAGACAAGACTAGACAAGACTAGACAAGACTAGACAAGACTAGACAAGACTAGACAAGACTAGACAAGACTAGACAAGACTAGACAAGACTAGACAAGACTAGACAAGACTAGACAAGACTAGACAAGACTAGACAAGACTAGACAAGACTAGACAAGACTAGACAAGACTAGACAAGACTAGACAAGACTAGACAAGACTAGACAAGACTAGACAAGACTAGACAAGACTAGACAAGACTAGACAAGACTAGACAAGACTAGACAAGACTAGACAAGACTAGACAAGACTAGACAAGACTAGACAAGACTAGACAAGACTAGACAAGACTAGACAAGACTAGACAAGACTAGACAAGACTAGACAAGACTAGACAAGACTAGACAAGACTAGACAAGACTAGACAAGACTAGACAAGACTAGACAAGACTAGACAAGACTAGACAAGACTAGACAAGACTAGACAAGACTAGACAAGACTAGACAAGACTAGACAAGACTAGACAAGACTAGACAAGACTAGACAAGACTAGACAAGACTAGACAAGACTAGACAAGACTAGACAAGACTAGACAAGACTAGACAAGACTAGACAAGACTAGACAAGACTAGACAAGACTAGACAAGACTAGACAAGACTAGACAAGACTAGACAAGACTAGACAAGACTAGACAAGACTAGACAAGACTAGACAAGACTAGACAAGACTAGACAAGACTAGACAAGACTAGACAAGACTAGACAAGACTAGACAAGACTAGACAAGACTAGACAAGACTAGACAAGACTAGACAAGACTAGACAAGACTAGACAAGACTAGACAAGACTAGACAAGACTAGACAAGACTAGACAAGACTAGACAAGACTAGACAAGACTAGACAAGACTAGACAAGACTAGACAAGACTAGACAAGACTAGACAAGACTAGACAAGACTAGACAAGACTAGACAAGACTAGACAAGACTAGACAAGACTAGACAAGACTAGACAAGACTTAACAAGACTCGAGAAAACTTAACTTGGAATGAACGCAAAGAAATAACATATTTTCTGGGTAATTCAGTATTTCACCAGACGTAAGTGCTTCAGTTTGAAGTCGTATCGAGCATCTGTAAGGCTCTTATATATTTCGTACAATCTTATATGGTGTTGAAGTTTTATTGGCATATTAAAGCCCGTTGTAGCGGCATGGAGTGCAGTCCTAAATTGAGGAAAATATTGTCTGCCTGAAACTAGTTGCCAATATCTGTTCGGGACAGATAGTGCGAATCCGTCAGCTGCGTGTGACGGAGATAGCGGCAGCAAATCTCAAAGACTGCAATGAGCGAACCCGTTTTACTCCTCGTATGTACACATAAAGACAGACAGATAGACAGACAGTCTCATTACTTGCGGCATTCATGTGGAGCAGCTCCGTTGTTTGGAAAACAGTTCTAATGATCACGCGTTTTGAAATTTATTGTTGAATTCGCGTTAATTAATTTCGAGCTCTAATGGAGTGGGTGTGTTAGGGTTTTATGTCGTCGCGTATTTAATTTCCTGCGGGTATTTACAGCTCGATCGTAAATATTGCGGGAAAACGAAAACTGAAACTGATTGTTTTCCGCTGCTCCTTGTAAACCAAGCGGAATAATTTTCGAAAATTATAGCAGCCCCAACGGAATGTACGTATTCAACGCGGTATTCTTTCCAATATTCCTCGCAGATTTCTCGTCAGGGAAAATCGTAATAAAAATGATGTAATCAATTCTTTATTTTTTCTGCAGCTGCATTTGTTAATGTGTGGGTTAACTGAGAAGGCGATAAGATGGAGAACATGCGCTTTCCTCACGCGCCATTTACGTTAACAAATTGCTCAAAGTTTCCTCTGCACTCTCTGGAATTATGTTCCTTCCACATTAACAACGAGATTTCTTCATTAATATTTAAATAAAAACAGAAACGTAAGGTTCCCTTTCTGGTTGCAAACTTCTTTACTTTAAAATGGAAAACTAAATGGGAAAGATTCAATATGCTAGTATTCCTTTTATAATTATCGGTTTAATCTTCGTTGGGTGCAATATTAAATATTGAATAACCAGCAAAAGAGATCAGATCAAAAAGGCAAATATTTGTATAATTAAAAGCAAATAGTACAATTTAAAATTCAAATGTGATAATTAAAAAATACTAAACATTTTTAACTCATTTAATGTTTGCATGCTTCTTAAATCTAAAAAATTCTTAAATCATCTATAAACAAACGTGCCAATTGGATAAAAGACGACAGGTGTTATTTTATTCAATAAAATGTTTTTCCGTGACAGAGTTTCCGTGACAGAAGAATTGCTCTTTGAAGCTATTTTTTCTAATTTAGTCGGAGTGTAGCCAACGGAACAATGCTCACGTTGGATACCGCTCTCGCGCTGGATATAATGTTGATTTATGACCGGTCCACTTTATCCCAATAAGGGATAACGACATTTACACTCGAACTGAAAATGCCCCACGTAACGAGGATCGTATATAACCACATAAAAGTTCCTGTTAAAATAGACTTTCGGACAAGCTCAATTACTTATTAAATATATAAAGTTCTAAGATACATTCCTTTTTATTTATTTAGACAGCGTATTGGGCAAGAGTAGACAGACAGGACTGGATAGACAAGATTAGATAGACAAGACTAGACAAACAAGACTATTTTTTAATTCTTATTATTTACCTTTATTGGCATATTTACAACAATTACTATAAGACTAACAATACAACAAAACAAAAAAAAAACAAGGAAACAATAAAAAAAGAAAAAAGAACAAAAAACAGAACATAACTAATAACCCGACCCAAAAATTTCCTAAAATTTCCGGCACTATGCTCCACCCGCTACCTGACAACGAAACCTGGCTATCCTATATTGGCTACCGCTGGACCCTCTGCTTAGGTACAAAGGAAGTCTGCCGTATACTTGTACCTTGTTGTACTCCCGATTGTACCTGCTCTATACGGCATTGTCGTATCTGCAGCTCTATCTCCCTACTCCTTTGACACAACAATTTTTCACACTTTACGCCTTCCCCTTTTATCCTTTCTACTCGTTCATACATTTTTCTCCATTTATTTCCCCATTTTGTTAGTCTAATCCCTCCGACACCTCCTTCCTTAAACTATGTGTTCTATGTTCTATAGTCTATAATCTTTCACTATCCTTTCATTCCCTAACCTATACACTATCCTTTCGTATCTTGCCACTCTCACTGATGCTTCTACTGCAACTTTATACACATTGGCTTCTTGTAGCACCAGGTACCCTGGCGTACTCCTGTCTAGTTTCAACGCCCTTTTTATAAACTGAAGTTGTACCTTTTCTACTTGTTCCATTTCGTTCATACCCCATATTTCCGCTCCATACAACAAAGTACTCCGAACACACTTCCAAACTGCTTTGCACACTGTCATTTTTGCCACGAAACTCTCTTCAAATTTATCTTTCCAAGCATTCCAAAACCTGTTAGCAGCCGCCTATGCTTTTTTACATACGAACTTAATGTGCTCATTATTGGAACCATTACTAGCAAACATAAATCCGAAGTATTTGAATCTGATAACCTGCTCTATAACCTCTTCTCCCCCATCAAGCTTTCCTCTTTCTTACCAACTTTCTTTCTAAACACCATCCACTTAGTCTTCTCTACATTTACACTTAACATTCTTTTCTCAAAATATCTTGTAATCCTTCCAATCATCTCTTTCATTTCCCCTTTTGTTCTTGCTAAATCAACTATGTCATCCGCGTAAGCTAGAGACCACACTTTCATCCTACCTATTACCACTCCTCCTGCCTGCCCATTTTTAAGTCAGATATAAAAACATTAAATAGGACAGGGCTAAATGGACACCCTTGCTTTAACCCTTTCCTAACCCAGAATCTTTCGGATTTTTTTATCACTTATACTTACTCTGCAGCTTGTCTTGCCGTACAGATCTGTAACCACATTCACTAGCCACCCACTAATCCCTTTTGCTCTCATCATTTACCATAGCATATTTCGGTTTACTGTGTCATATGCCGCTTTAAGATCTATGTAGTATTATGTATATTTATTACCCTTTACGGGTTTATAAATTGATCCCAAAATTTTTACATCACCCAATACATATATAAATAAAACTAATATGTACATAGTAAAAAGAGAAAAAGAAAAAATAAAAAAAATAAACATATGCTAATCAAACTAAAAACAAACAAAAAAATTGACTAAATTCCTATCCTTAATCCGATTACCTGCTTCCCGCCCCACATATTGCTCTTCTTCTCTCTTCAACTTTCTTCATCCAATCTATCCCTCTTCCATCCTCGTTTAAAATCGCTTCTCTACACTCATCTCTTTCTCTCATTTCTGTACATTCGTTCAGCAAGTGCTCTATTGTTTCCTTGTTTTCTCCACACATTCTGCGTACTCTTTTCCTAACCTCCATCCAAAATTTATTCTCTCTCTCTTCATTTCCACATCTGAATCTTGCCATTGTCACTCTCTCTTTTCTATTCTCTCTTCCTAGGTACTTTGGCAGTTCTTCCGTTATTATTTTTTCATATTTCCCATTGTACCTAGACTACCTAATTCTTGCTCTCCTTTCTTGCCTTTGCGCATCTCTATCTCTCTGGACTAATTCCTCTGTCATTACTCTGCCTTTCTCTCTCATTCTTTAAGATCTATGAATACAGCATACACCTTTCCACCTTTATGTGCCAGCTCTTACTATATTACGTATTTTAAAGTAACCAGCTAGTCCGTTGTTCCCCTTTATTTTCTAAATCCCCCTTGTACTCCGGAATCACTTCCTTTTCCTCAATTTCTTCCTGTATTTTCATCTCCATTACTTTTGCATATATCTTATATGATGTATCCATCAGTGTGATGCCTCTGTAATTTTGTGCTTCTCCCTTATTTCCTGCTTTGAAAATTTGGTACGATGTCCCCTTTCCTCCAACTTTCTGGAATTGCTTGCTGCCCTTTGAAAATCCTGTTGTATATTTCGTGGAGTTTTTTTTTTGTATTGACACCGGCGCTAGTTTCCACGCTTCATTTGGGATTCCATCCGGACCTGTCGCTTTTCTTCTTTTCAGCCCACCCAGAACTTGCTCAATTTCCTCCCACAGAATTTCTGGTCGATGGCCTTCTTCTTCTTTTCCGCCCTCTTCTACTGTCTCCTCTGCTCCCTTATCTTCTTTTCCGTCCAGCAACTACATAAAATGTGCTCTCCATCTTTCCATCTTAATTTCATTAACTTTCCGGGTTGCTTTTTCCACATTTTTGGCCATAAACTTCCATATTTCTCTTTCACTATTGAGCTTCCTTGCCTCCTCCATTTGTTTTCTTTGCCACGTCCCTTTTTTGTTCATCACAAGTTCATTCATTTGGTCCCTCATATAGTTTAATATACCTGGAGTTCCTCCGCTCTTTCTCTATCTCTTGACATCCTCTCTCAACTCTAGACAAACAAGACTAGACAGACAAGACTAGACATGCAAGCCTAGACAGGCAAGACTAGACAAACAAGACTATCTGCACCCGCAGATATTCAGAAAAACATCAATCCAACAATTATAGGGAATAAGCACATCCCATTTATAAAAGATAAACTTAAGTAAATTATTAATTCAATTAAACCTAAAAAACAAAAACTCCTATGGACCAGACGGGATATCTGGCCGTCTGATAAAAGACAATAGCAGCACTTGTTAAAACCGTTGTTGGATATAGTAAATTGTTCTTTCGAATGTGAAGAGTTTCCCAGAGATTCTAAAGTTAACCACCATCCTGCCCATATATAAGAAAGGGGCTAAGACAGAACTCAAAGACTACATACCCATTGCGTTAATTGATGTGCTTTCTAAAATACTAGAATACTACTAATATTGCTTCTTACGCCAATTAGTACCATTCATTGAGAAGCACAAAATTATTCCAACGTGGTTTTCAATGTGGCAAATCAACCACCACAGCAATTCTTGGTCTGTATAATAAAATTCTCGCAGAAGTTGATAAGGGAAAATCTCCTATTGGCATATTCTGCGATCTAAGAAAAACTTTCGACAGTGTCGATCATACCCACCTAGTCGATAAACTATATAGATTTGGAATAAGAGGAAAAGCGGGTGTGTGGCTACAATCCTACTTAAAAAGTCGAACACAATACTTACAAATACGCTTAAATTCTGCTACTATCGAATCCTCAAAAATGACATCGCCTACGGGTGTCCCTGAAGGAAACGTTCTGGGGCCGACTCTATTTATTCTATATTTGGCTGATTTAGTCCTGTACGCAAATAATGCCAACTGACACACCGTAGAAGATTCGCAGTTAGAGGCAAGTGGACTTTTTACCTTAATGCGGAGAAAACTGAATCTTTGACATTTCAAACTAAGAGAAGTGAATATGTGAAGAGCATTTTTATTCAGACGGATAAATTTAATTTACAACGATTAACTTTCACCAAATTTCTAGGCATCTACATCGAATAACAATTATCGTGTCATATTACAATTGATAAATATCTAGGTAGTTCGCCAAGAAAGTCTATTGTATTAGACATTATTGTATTAGAAAATTCTTAAACATGCAGGAACTTTTAAGCTTCTACTTTGCAGAAGTTCAGTAGTTTGATTGTATGGAATCATTGGATCATCCGGGGCTCATCCCCGGAATTAACAAATGTCTTAAAGGCCCAAAAAGGCCCAATCATACGAGCCATGCTTGGTCTCCCGAAATTTGCATCATGCAGACGGCACTTCTTTGAACTTGATGTTCTTACAGATCCCAGTCTGTATATATCAGCTATATTCATAAAAACAAGTTCCAAATAACCAAAAATAAGGATAAACACGACCATTACACCCGAACTTGTCTAAAATTCGCCACACCTATACTATGACGACTATATGCGGCAAAGCGCCGGATGCTTTTGGTATACATCTATACAATATGCTTCCACTTGAAATCATCCAGGAACCTTCAAACAAAATTTTCAGGTAAACTACGAGAAAATTTATTACAATGAAATGTCCATATAAATTGGACGAATTCTTTGACTCATGTAGTAGATTGATGCATTTTTTGTAACACTATTTTTTGTAACACTATTTATTCTCTTTTTGACTTGCCTATATGTATTTCTTTTATATACATCTAACTGGCCAATAAATGAATTGAATTGACAGGCAAGACTAGACAGACAAGACTAGACATACAACAGACAAGACTAGACAGACACGACTAAAAGTGGTTCGGGGTGAAGCTCTCACTAAACCCCCTATTCCACCTTGGCTTTTAGTATGCACCACCCCGGTGTCGCATATTCTGCATTAAAACCGACCTAGTTGTCGTCTCCACGACCAGGATTCGAACCCGGGTCTCGCGCATTGAAAGGCGGGTATGTTGTCAACTACACCACCGAGGAGGACAGACAGACACGACTAGACAGATAAAACTACACATACAATGGCAAGTTCTGGAGAGGGAGTCACTAAGTGACCGCAATTACCTGTGCTATCGATTAGGACAAAGCCCACCTAATTCTCCCCATTAAAGCAAATGGAACATGTGATCCATAGGAAGGATAAAGCAGGAAAACTTCGGAAACGCCATGGAAAAAGTTTTTAACAACTAATATCCCAAAACAGCTGAGGATATGGTTGCTGAGCTCACACAGATATGTAACGAAATTCTACAGCCCAAGAAAATAATTGGCAGACAAGAACGACACTACTGGTGGAACGACGAATTCTGTCTTTCCTTAAGGCGCATCTAGTAGAGGATGTGTAAGAAACATGCAAACAAAGATACCAACCTAAAAAATGGCACATACCAACGAAAGTGAACACTGAGAAGAAAAATTAAAGACGCGAAGAAAGCGCACTGGAGCGAGGTCTGCCAAAAGATAAATCTTAATGTCTGGGGGGATGCTTACGATATTGCCACTCGGCACCTGAAACAAAGATTCTCGAATCAATACCTCCCAAGCAGAAGGTTCTTTAGGTGGTGGACCTACTATTCTCCAAGCGGGGGGAAACGAAATGGCAAGAACCACCAGTAAATGAGGTTGAAGAATTCGTGGCAGTAGAACTCACCAGAATCAGTAACCGAGTGCGTCATGACAAAGGAGTGCGTGATAACTCCTGAGGCCATATAAATAGCAGCATTCAGATGCTCAGAGCATTTAATAAAAGTAATGAATAACATAACGATCAACGGAAACTTTCGGAACGTGTGGAAGAGGGCAAAACTAGTTCTGAAGAAGGGGGACAAGTCAATAAAAGATCCCTCATCCTATTGCCTACTCCATGCCAACGGCAAGCTGCTGGAGCAACTCCTGCTAGCGAGGTTACAGGCGGAACTCAAAAAGGGCTTAAATCTGTCAGAAAACTGGGAACCGGTGTTTGGGTTCAGGGAAGGAAGGTCGACAGCTGATGTCATCATCAGAGCGTTGGAACTGGCAAAGGAAGCTACGGAATGGACACGTAGGACTAGAAAGATTAGCATTTAAATTGCATTAGATGTGAAAAAATTTGCGTTCAACTCGGTATGGCGGCATGAAAAGATATCGTGCAAGAAGTAACAAAAACAGGCTTCCCCCCATATCTACTGAGGCTAGTGCACAGTTATTTGCAATATCGAAGGGTGTGTATAAAAGCGGATGGACAGACTGCGGAACGAGAGGTGTACAACGGTGTCCCACAGCGCTCAGTAATGGGACCTACCCTGTGGAACATCCTGTACGATGGAGTCTTGAGATTTAAACTACCCCACGGAGCGGAAATCATTGGCTTCGCTGTTGATCTAGCTCTGGTGATAGCGGGAACAACAATGTTGTATGGGGCACCAGTCTGGGCAAGTGCAGTACATATAAAAACGTAACTTCATAAGCTTGCCGCATTGCAGAGGAGGCTGGCCCTGCGGGTATGCAGCACTTACAGGACAGTATCTAAACATGTTGTCCGTGTGGTCGCAGGAATAGCTCCAATAGAGTACATGATTGAGGAAATGGCAGAACTATATTGGACCCGAGACAGAAAACCCGACAAAACAAAAGAGAGAAGAAAGCAGGTTCGTGCAAAGCTGTACCGCAAGTAGCAAAGCCACTGGAGTGCCGCAGACAAGGGGCAGTGACCCAAGCTGTTAACACCACAACTTGAACCATGGGTGACATCGAAGCACTACTACCTCACCCAAGCGCTCAACGGCCACGGATGCTTTCGTGACTATCTGAATAGCATTGGCAGAGCAATACATAACAATAGCAACAGTAGCATTGATGACCTATGCGAATACTGCGGCCTTGTGGACAGTGTTTTGCACATGATGTTACAACGTGACAGATAGCCCTCGGAGAGAGACAAATGGACAGCTACAACGCACACCAAACGAGAAGCGAAAACTCTAGTCCAAGAAATGCTAACGTCTAAAGAAGCCTGGTTGGTAACGGCTACCATGCACAGGGGCATATTAAAAAGAAAGGAAGTAGATGAACGGATGATACAGACATACAAAGAGAAGCTCCTGAACTCCTAATCACGCTGTGTAGAATGGGGATGTCAGGCAATATAATTACGGAAACACAATAATGTGAGACGCTATCATCCTGATATTATGCGCGGAGCAGTCCCGGGATGTGTGGCTTCCAGAGGGACCTCTTGCTCAAGTTAACGAAAGTGCTTGCTACGCCCCCCACAAAGAAAAAGACAAGACTTGACAGCAAGATTATGTAGACAAGACTAAACAAACAAGAGTAGAGAGACAATAGTAGACAGAGAAAACTAGACAGACAAGACAAGACAAATAGGACTAGACACATAAGACTATATAGATAAGACTAGACAAGTAGACCAGACAGATAATAAGATCCAACAGAAAGGCCAGATATACCAGACAGACCAGATATATCAGACAGATCAGACAGACCAGACACACTAGACAGACCAGACAATATTAGACAGAGAGACAAGACTAGACAGGTAAGATTAGACCGACGAGACTAGACAGGTAAGATTAGACAAGCAAGACTATACAAACAAATTTGGGCAGACAAGACTACACACACATGACTAGACATATAAGGCTAGACAGAGAAGACAAGATAGACAAATCTCGATAGACAAGAGTTAACAGATATTTCTAGATGGCGTACAAAACGAAGCAGATACGATTAGACAGATAAAACTTGTGTGAGACAAGACATTTGGACTAGAGTTTATTTTCTACATTGAAAAATTATGACATTTATTTGTTTGCTGACAGAATAATTTTTCAATTAGCGAACCAATTTTTGCCGTTATCTCCCGTTGCATATTGTCTAATCGAACCGGAGAGTTCCATTGTCCACGGGGCCCCCGGCAGCCGCCTCGACTGCCGCCCGCCTGATAAGCGCAACAAACGAAACCACTTAACTCGCAGTGTAATTCACTTTGCGCTGCCCCAGTTTCAATCAACTGCCGAAAACTAGAATATTCCGATTACTTAAATTTCCCCGAAATTCGATTACCTGAAAGGAAGAGATCCTGCAGCGCCTGAACGGCCTGGCACAGGACCGCCCAGCACTCGGCCTCCGAGAGCCCCGCAGGCCGCGCCGTCAGGAGATCGCCCAGAGTTGGGGCGCTTGGCTGCTGCGTCCCTCCGGGGACGTTCCGACGCTGCATCCTGAAACAGAAGAGAATAAACTTTCTCCAACTGTAAATCATTTACAATAAATTGTTTAGCAAAATAAAACTCTTCACTTCGATTTATTTTATCATCAATCAAACTGTTTTTTAAGATTGAATACGCAATTTTATTGTTTAGGAAATTCCGTTAAGTAACTATAAGAAGGATATTAAGACTGGGGCACTTTGGCTAGGCTTGGAACAATTGTGTGTAAACGGTTTAATTAAATACGAAAGCGATTCTGCCAATTCCATAAACAATCTCATTTAATTACGATTTAATTAAACTAATTCACACGTCTCTTGATCGATAGACGCTTCTTACGCGATCAATTTGCTAGGATGGTATTTCATAGCCTAATTACTTTTAATAATCAAACCAATATTCGATTATTAGTTTTGTTTGATTATTAGACGTCGAAATTTAGAAAAAATGTCTGCAACAAGCAATAACTTTTAAACCAAACAACTCGATTGCTTTCAAACTTATTCATATTTTTAACCTGATTTATAAGTAATAAGTTTGCAAAGTTTTAATAAAATATGGGAGAAAATAAGTTATGCAAATGTTTATTTTATGAATTTTATGAACTGGATTTTATTCAGCTCTCTCAGTAATCATTTTCAAATCTTACGATCTATCCCAACATTAATCTTCATATTACTCATTATTTGGTAAACATAGGTGAACTTAATTAATTTGACTGATCTCCACGCGAGCGAAGCCGCGAGCTATACTATAACAGAATAACTTTATACTTTATGATGTTTCAATTCGTTTAAAAGAAAATCTGTAACATTGCAACTACTTCAATAGCTTTGAAACTTATCACAACAAGGACTAGTGCTAAAAATAAACAACCTTTAATACCTCGCAACCTCTCAACAAAAGCCCCCCTGCAAAATCGCTTCCTTCCGTTTTTATGTTTCTACTACCTGGCTGCTTCCGCTTCTCACTTACAATCAATGCATCGTTAATCATAATCCTCGCTTGCGGACGTTTCTCCTCGTTCACACAATTTTTTGCCCTTAACTTGTACATTCCCACTTTTGTATCACGTTCGGATGCAAATAATGATGATGGAAAATACGACGCAGCACCCATCCATACAACGACATTAAAATTGATGCATCGCGATACCTAATATAAATCACGCCTATTCATGAAAAACGCGACGCGCATAAACTACACCACAGGAATTATAAAGCTTTCGGATGTTGATTTTTGGAGGGATAATAAAATAGTTTTTTTTTTGTGGGATAGCGTGGAATTCATTAAGACAGGATATCAATTTCATAAATCAATCTGATGGTTTATTTTTAGGCAACGATTTCTGCCGTCTGTTCAATTTAGGGTTCGCTGAAGAGAGAGATAGAAAAACTGTCGAGGGAGGAATAAATAAATTTCTTTCTGTTGTTAATTCTGGGGTAATTTCAATGTTGCGTTGTTTGGATTACTGGTTAAGAGTTTTAAATTAATTGAAAAATGTGTCCAAGTATTGGAAATTGTATGGATAGTAAACATCACCAGGGGTCGGCCCCTTATTTTTAAGAAACAGACCATATAATACTACCGTCCTTTCAAAAGAACGGAAGACAACTTTTTCTATTTTGCGTCTGTAATGCAGGGGTTCTCAAACTTTTCGAAGTCGGGGAACACTAAACTCTGATGTATTTTTAAGCGGAAGATATACAATCTACAATATAATATAAACGTTAAGGCAGGGGGCGCGGGTAGCTAACTTTTTTGTAACCAAAAGAGTAATAACAAATCAAAAGAGTAAAAGTATTTTTTTCATTGAGCATAATTTATCGGTCGTTATAAGAATGTTTTCATCTTTTCCTTACATACTCATATTGACAGTATTAAATTAAATAAAAATATTAGCCAAATACGCCAAATTATTGCAGCAATCATCATTTTTTAGATAATTCACAAAAAGTTTTTGATTTTCTGTTTCAAAAAAACAAGTAATCCATTTTTTAATGTCAACACACGATTTAAAACCTTTCGTCGTGACAACCACACTTCGGTATGAAGAAGTAAACACTCATAATCTGCTTCCATCGACGAATAAAGTTGTTTGAAAATTCGGTTCTTCATCAGTCTCATTTTAATAAAATTAACCATGGCATCTACTTGTTCAAATACATCGTCTAATTTTTTCTTCTCGTACAAGAAGTACAAGGAGGACTTCTCGGGGCAAGAAACAATGATGAAATATTATATTTGAATTTATGGTTTTAGCTAAAGATACTTTGATTGATCGCGTCATGCACCATACTCCATCGCGCATCGGACAAATATTGACACAATGATCCCATGATAATCAAACAAGTCCTGACCAGTTGTGCGACCCAAAAGTACTTTGCAGCATAAACATTGATTTATTATTTCTTATTCATAAATAAATCGTACAAAGCCTAAAAGCTGCGCCTTGCCACTTATATTTGTTGATTCGTCTACTTGTAATGCAAAAGACATATCGACAAGCTTACCTGCGACTGTTGTTTCAATGCTGTAGGACATGTATTTGGACTTGCCTATTCCTCCCTTGTTGAACCTTACTATCGCCGATCTGGCGGCCCTCTCCACGACAATGTGCAACGGAGTCAGATCCAGAAGCAGTTCCACTGCTGCTGACGGGCACTCATTCTACTACGAATGGTATCATCAGACTCCGAAATCTTCAAAATTTCCTTCTTTGCTTCTTGCCCAAACATGTCACTATTTCACATCAGCCAGGCAAAATGAGAGATTCTGTCTTTCTTTTATTCTTCTCTCTTTCTTTAATTTTAGTGCTATTAACTAGGCAATTTCATACGACGCAAGTTGAACTTTATCACTTACTTTCATTGCTTTTCCAAATTGTTTTCTTTGTTTGCCTTGAATTTCTAAGTCTATTAAAATATTATTTGTTTTTTGTTAAAAGATTTTTATGTTCAGTTTTGAAATGACGCGTCATTTCAAAACTTTACGCTCTAATTTAACGGGCGCCATCGCGCTATTGGCAAGTTTCTTTCAGGATACCTACAATGCAGAGAGGTGTTGGACAATCTGTATTTCCGGTCCAGATAAATCCAAATTTTAAGTATTCTTCTTCATACAAACGATTTACATTTCGAATTTATTTCACGTTTTATTCTGTTTTCTTCATTCTCTTCAATTGTAGTAGTGCTAACAGATGCATTGTCATTATCACAATCAAGGCGAGGTTTCTTTATGACGTATTATGCGTAGTTGCGGATGTCGGACCTACTGCATGCTTCATGCACCCTAATAATAATATCGCTACCTACGATTGTTGTTCTTTATTAATTAAAACTGTCATAGCAAAGAATATAGGTTAAAAGTTAATGCGCACTTGCCATGTGCGCGTTCCACTCATCCACTCATTCGTCGCAAGGGTTCCCGTAGCCCTAGCCGCTAGTGGTAGGGCCTGGCGAATTGTAGATTTGGATTACGCAGAATTTTGATAACTGCAATAATATTTTTTAATATTGATTTTTCGCGGAACACTTGAATGTGCTTCGCGGAACAATAGTATCCCGCGGAACACGCTTTGAGAACCCCTACTGTAATGGATTCATAACAGCACTCATATGCATGCAGTTATGGCTCGCCGAGTGCGATACTTTTCTCAATATGTGTCAGCGATTTTTTTATTTAGAAAAGGCATAAATGGGCGCAAAATATAAAAAATAGTATAAAAAACTCGTACATAAAGCGTTTTTCGCACTTGTCCATTAGAGTGAACATGGACGCGTGCTGCAAAACCGCGCTTATTGAACTCGTTCTTTAATATACTATTACTGCTCACAAATAATGTACTCACATTTGGGCGGTTTTTTAGTATTTTTTTCTATGTTGGTGTACTTTATTCTTATTTGCAATAAGTGACATAAGGTAAGTTGGTGTATTACTATCACTATCTAGTACTGTATAACGTGAAATTTGAGTTTTGGAAGGATTGAGAAGGTTCATTTAATTTAAAAGTAGTATATAAACCTATAAATCCCCTTACGATTTTTGTTTTTTTTTTACAATTTTGGTTTATCTTTTCAAAAATACATAATTTTGGGGCTATATTGTTTTTTTTATTATTATTATCATTACATCATCTTTGCCCTTATGGACAGTGTTTGAACTTAAATATCTCATGATGACACAACTTTCACTGGTTTCCCTTCTTTTTCTTTTCTTCCCAAAATCTCTTCATCCTTTGACTGTGCTCCTATTTCCTTTGTTATGTCCACAATGTTCCTATCTTCTTCCTTTTGCTTACTAAAAATTTGGCATTCTTAACACTGCAGTACTCGCGCGGCAAATAGTTAGGTGAGAGGTCGCGTGGTAATTGGTTGTACCACTCAAGCCATTTAGCTGGATCACGGCTGAGAACTATAAGCGCAATAATATAAAAAAAGTAATAAAAAAGTAAAATAAGACTTACAAAACGTCAGGTTTCTTATTCTGGGATACACAAGTATTCCAGAGGTTAGAGATGGTCGTTAAAAAAACTAATGCAAATAAATGCCGCCGCACACTGCTAGAGCTACAGACACACTGTATAGTAAGCTAATCAAAAGGTTCCTCGGCGAAGAAAAAATATATTATTGCGCAAAACCATTTTTAATGTGCGTAGGATACGTGTGTATCCCACGCGAGTACTGCAATGTTAATTTGAATAGCTCTTTGATAGGTCTTTTCATCCATATTCCATCTCTGTGTACTGCTCCAAATATTTTCCTAAGAATTTTGGGTTCATTTTTTTCTGTTTCTATGATGCCAGATGCTCCAATTGTGGTCGTTTCTGACGTATACAATGCTTCAGGCAATACAACTGTTTTGTAGTGCCTGAGTTTGGCCTGCCTTGATATGCTTTTCTTATTATAATGTTGACCATGTAAGTTAGTATGCTTTCTGGAGTTTTTCCGTTCGTTTTACGTTAGACATCTTGTTCGATCCTCGTATTTGTATATATTCCTCTAAGTATTTACATTTTTCCACTCTTTGTATAGATCCATAGGTCATATGTATGATATGTACATTGTTGGTATGTCGTTCCATATATTGGGTCTTCTCATAAGATATCTGTAAACCTGTTTTAGCGGCTATTTCATGTAATCGCTCCAGTGCTTCCTTTGCATCCTGTGTGTTATTGCTGGGTATGGCAACGTCATCTGCAAATGCCAGACATTTTATGATTGTTTTTGTTTCAGGTATTCTTCCTAGCTGTATGCCTTTCACTTGTTCCTCCCACTGTTTAACAATTTTGTCTAAGACCATGTTAAACAAAATTGCTGAGAGGCCGTCTCCTTGTCTGACACCTGTGCGTATCTGAAAGGGTTCTGAAATTTCACCCATGAACTTGGTCTTAGAGGTGGTGTCCGTGAGCGTTAGTTGTATAAGTGTTCTGGTTTTTTCGTCAATGCCATATTCCTCCAGTACTGCAAAGAGCGTTTTAAAGCTTTTTTAAAGTCCACAAAGGTAACTACAGTGATATTTGTCTGTCTGAGTTTCAATATTGTTCTTAGGTTCCAAATTTGTTCGATGCATGATCACCCTTTCCTAAAGCCAGCCTGGTATTCTCCTATTTGATGATCTGCTTGTGGTTCTAGTCTGTTCAATAACACTTTGGAGAATAGTGACTGACACTAGTGAAGTACCTCTAGTGATAAATCTGTAATTATCACCCTTTTTATGTAATGGGTGGATCAAGGCACATTTCCATTCTTCCGACATTGTATCTTATATCTGTAATGATCTTATGAATTGTTTTGATGATGTCTTTTACTTGCTTCCACAAGCTCCCTGCTTCAGCAATAATGCCATCTTCTCCTGCCGCTGTGTTATTTTTCATTTGTTGTCTCTATCTCCTCTATTGTAGGTGGAGTAGAATCAAGATTGGATGTGGTTTTTTGGAAGGTCATTTTTTCCGTGAGTTCTCTACAATTAAGAAGGGTATTAAAGTATTGTTTAAGAATTGTACAGTTTTCTTTAGTGTTCGTTTCCAGGGACACATCGGTTCTTCTAAAACAGAGGCTAGGAGGTTTATAACCCTTAATATTTTCTCTGAATGTTATTTTCTCGGTAGAAATTTCTTGTGTTATTTCTCTTAAAATCCCCTTCAATTTCTTTTAGCCTGTTGTTGTCGTATGCTCGTTTTTAGGGTTCCGTATCGAAAACGGAACCCTTATAGGATCACTTTGTTGTCCGTCTGTCTGTCTGTGTGTCAGTCTGTCCGTCTGTCTGTATGTCAAGACCATTTTTCTCAGGAAGTTGTAGAGGTAACAAGTTGAAATTTGTATCAAATACTCGGGTCTGCGGTCTCTTTCAGCTGTGAAAAAATCAAACTTGTAAGTCAACGCGATCAAAAGATATGACCGTTTATGTCGCATATTTTGCGATTTCGCAAGGGAATCACCCTATAGGGTACTTCCCGTTGACCTAGAATCATGAAATTTGGCAAGAAGCGGTGTCGAAGAAAGCGGTAGTTTAATTACAAGAAAAATGCGAATTTACTATTAGAAACATAGAGTTAGGTCCTCCTCGGTTAGGTCCGAAGCTTAAAAAGTATGTGTCGGCACCAAGCTGTTTATTCTGAATTTTCTTTATTTCTATTCGTTATGCATTTCATCTCGTAAGCTCTATATACATAATATATACAGGGTATTTGTTATGTCTAAAATTTTCCTTGTTTATAACTGACATGCGACATACTCAAGTCCCGTAACATCCTGTATATATTATATTTCGTCTAATTTTTCTTTACAATCTACATACACTTAAATCACGTACGCCTTATATTTTTTTGGTAGTCAATTGCCCAAAAGCAGTCAATTGAACAACTGAATGTTAAGAGTATCGAAATAGATCTAGAAATAGTTAATATATTAGTTTATATTAGATCTAGAAATAGTTAGATCTTAATATAAGTTAGTGAATTAGTGTAATACTAAAATAAAGTTTTCTTTTTATAAGTTTAAAAATATTCGCTTTTATTTAAAAAAAATATCCTGTATACCTTTATACAGGGTATATAGGTACACAGACAAAATTGAGCAGTAAAAACAAATAGTGAAGTTCCAGAACACCTAAACACTCATAGTGATTGGGGGATGTATGGTAATAAAATATAGGGTAGAATTCCATCGTACGACAGCGACATCTTGAGGTTATGCTTGCAGCGGTACTAAGATGGTCGTGATTTCAGGAGGGCCACTTGTCAAGATAACTGAATGTGCTTGCTACGTCCTCCACAAAAAAAGATACCTTACAAGTTTGTACGGAACACTCGGTGCGCGAGTCACAACTCGCACTTGGCCGGTTTTTTTTTTCTCTTCTAATTTCTTTTGATGATTGTTTCTGAACTTCGTGAAATTCAATATGGGTTAATTTAATATGGGTTAATAATTATTAGGTAACTAAAAAGTTTGTATATATTTGAAAAAAATACAAAATTAGAAAAATACAAAAGAATTTTCCAAGGAAAATCTATGCCAAGCTTTTCAAAATCAACAAATTTTGATCATAATTTCGAAGGGTTGAGGGAGTTTGAGTATCTGGGTGCGACAATAACGGTAGATAATAACAACAGTGCAGAAATCAGAAGACGCATTATGTTGGCAAATAGGTGCTATTTTGGCCTTTCAAAGTACCTTCGCAATCGTAATCTATAATCGCAATCGTAACTTTACAACATCTATAGACAAGCCGGTTACAAGGACATATTAACTACAATCAAAATCGGCAGATTGCGATGGGCAGGCCATGTGAACAGATATGATGACAAAAATCCTGCAAAAAATGATCCTTGAAGCAGAACCCATAGGCACAAGTGGGGGAGGAAGGCCAAAGCTGCGCTGGAAGGATGGTGTAAGCGAAGACGCACGAAAGATAGGTGCGCCGAACTGGACGATGCAGACCAGACAGGAATGAATGGTGAAAGAATCTGGAGAAGGTCGAGACCCTACTATAGGGATGTATGGCCATTGATGTTTCTTAAAGTTTACTTTGGGAACTCATGGGTGCTCAATATGGGCTCCTCCTGTCACAACGGCACACATCAAGCCGATAGTCTAGTTCATTCCAAACCCGGTGTAACATATCTGCATTGACGCTTTCCACAGCTCTCGTGATGATTTGTTTTAACTCATCTAAATCATTAGGAAGCGCATAGACGTAAACCAGGCCTTTCACAAATTCCCAAAGAAAAAAATCGCATGGTGTAAGATCGGGTCTCCTTGGTGGCCACCGTACGAGAACGCGGTTGTAGGCTGTTGCACGGCCTATACAGCGCTGTGGAAGTGTCTCGTCCAGATAATTTCTAACGACACGGTTCCAGTGAGGAATCACTCTATCTCCTTGGAAGATAAAGTTCCGCCCATCCTCATGCAGCTGAGACATCAATCAATTGATTAACATTTGATGATATGTAGCTCCATTTACTGTGTTTTTTTCAAAAATAGAAAGGCCAATACACCTTTGTGCGAGATACAGCACTGAACACATTCACTATTGGAGAATCACGAAAATGCTCTACCAACACTCTCGAAGGTTCAGTCCCCCATATTCAGACGTTAAGTTTCTTGTGTAGAACGTTGACTCTTCACTGAAAATTATCCGCTCGCAAAACTTATCTTCTTCACTACTTTGCAGAAATCTTTACGTTTAAGCTTGTCATCTTCACGTAGGCTTTACCAACTGCACTCTGTAGGGCGTCAGTTTTAGTCGTTTCCGTAAAATTTTCCACACGGTTAGTTGCGGAATTTGTAGTTCCAAACTTGCTCGTGTTGTTGACTTTTGTGGGCTTTGTTTGGTAAACAGCACGAACACGTTCCACTGTTTCGTCTGACACACGAGGTCTTCCCGGACTTTCGCCTTTACATAAACACCCTGTCGTTTCAAATTTATTGTACCAATCGTAGATTGACTGTCTAGTATTCGGTTACTTTCCAAAACGTGTTCGAAAATGTCGTTGGACAACAGTTACGGAGTTCGTTTTGGCAAATTCATGCACGCAATATGCTTTCTCAGTAGAGTTGCAGCCATCGTAGCTATTATGCTTGCGCAGTACTACAAACTGTACTATCGAAACATCTACAGTTCCTCAATCTGACAGCGCAAAATGCATGTCATTATCACAAATAACTTTTGTTTTATACCATACCAAAGGTGTCTATTTCTTTTATAGTGACCATACCAATAAGAAATTTCTTCTCAAATTATTGTATTTTAAATATGTTTATTTACTCATTTATTTAGTATTTATTAATCCAGTAAAATTTTACATTAGTAAATTACATTATGCAATTACCCGTAAAATCCTGTAGAGGTACACGCAGGTACCTGTTGGCAGGACTGGTAGATCTTACTAACTAAAATTTATTTACACTCTTTAGTTCTTAACGTTGGTGTGGCCAGGGGTGCAGGTGATGAGTAAGGTGTAGCCCAGTCCACTATAACCTAAGAGCCAAGCAGCGGATGTGATTAAACGACTGGCCATTTACTGCTCGGTCATATTCCAATTCAAGCCATCGTAACCACGAACTGAACTTCTACCGAACTTTTCTCGAAATGTGTAGTAACCATCCAAAAGGCTCGGATAATTCTCACTCATAAACAATAATCATATTACAATGGCTACTGGCACGAACAAAAAGACCGCTCCTTGTTCATCCACTTGCTACTTTGCGGACGGGGATCCTTGTAGATTATTCTACGGACATCTGCGACTGTTACAACACTCCATAAACATCGAAACAAGGAACAAATCCCACTGCAAAAATGCAATACTGACAGATGTCAAACTAATTAATTACATCAAATTATTTATCATCATTAAACGATACATACAACTTCATTATTAAACGATTTCTGTTTGTTGTTACTATGGCAACAACTCGCGTCACTGAATAAAAAATATTCTGACGTATATTAAAATTTAATTAAGTTTTCTTATTTTGAATCAACAAGGCTCGGCCTCTCAGTCCGGCTTTTTCTGGCTATAATATAAATTAACCTAACCATAATTTAATCTAGATTAAATCGTTCACCTGGTTCACGACCAAATAGTGTTCAAGTCACTGTGTGTTTTCACTAGTTATCATTGGAGCCAGTGAGGAGGATTTGAAGAGGATTTTCATTTATTTGAAGTATTTTGTCTGTCAAACTTACAATTTTTCAATATTGTCGGTAAGAAACAATTATTTTCTTGTAGATTCAACAGTAACATTGCTGCATAGATACACAGCTGCGTAGATATAATTATATATTTTTCGCGCCTGTGAAAACTCATGCACAAAAGCCCCTCTTTACACACTTGTATCATACATTACTATATTAGTTGTAATCCTATATACAAATCGCAGATCATGACAAAACAAAATGGTTTGATAAATATTATGTGATTGAAGGGAATAAAAACGAAAAACCGAAAAAACGAAACGAAAAAGTTACTTCAAGTTCATATGATGTAAAAAGACATTTTGATAAGTGGCATCATAATCTCGGCTTTTCAACAGATAAAGAAAGACGTATTTTTGACAAAAGAAAAAAGAGAATCATTTTGTGTTTTAAAAGTGTTTCTAGTTTTCAAGTTGGTCATTGCACTGCTCGTCACGAGAAATATAATTCAGAGAGTTTGTAAAACAAGCGTTTGTAGAATCTAGTGCTAATTTATTTTCAGATTTTAATGACAAAGACTTGATTATGAAGTGTATAATTTTTAATTTTTTATAAAGTGTATAAATTATTCACCCATTAAATAAAAATAACAATAATTCTGGGAAATTTCAAAAGAAAGAAAGAAAGTTTCAGCATCTCACTCCTTGAGTGAGTATAGAGCTTGTTTCATTAAATGTTCTTTTAATTGATTTTTGAAGCACTGGTATTTTACATTCTTCTTTAAATTTTTTCGGTACACTATTGAATATCTTTTTACCCAATTGGTACGGCCCTTTACAAATCGAGAGATTTACCTTTGGAGGGTATAGATTTGAATGCCCCCTTGTGAAGTAATTGTGTTGGTCTCTAGCGAGTTTTAGGAGATGTTTTCGCCTATGAAATATGCCATTTGTAGTACATAGAGTGTTGGTAATGTTAACATTTTTAATTTTTGGATGTGGGATTTGCAGGACTCTCTAACGTCAATTCCCTTAACAGCTCTTATTAGGGGAGGTTGAGTAATACCGCGCCGTTGATAATAACGCGCTCTAACGTAACTAAAAAACTGCCTATAGGACACTCAAATGGTCGCAGTTGCGACTGAGAAACCGCTCCCCGCGCGGCAGTGGTCCACGATCAGTGATACCACTGGTACGTGTGCTGAGAACTTTCGCATGTGCATTACTTATGATGCGCATTTCTAATTTTTTCTGTGACTGTCAAATCTAGGTATGTACTTCTTTTTGTAGAGTAAATTATATTGTATTAATGTATTTTGTTAACTTGGTGCTACTTAAAGTAGATATGAGTTTTATGGCCAAAATGTTGTTTGTAAAATACTGTTGTGGCAGTTATACAAAATGGCGTAGGCTAACAATGCCGCATTCAGGGCGCGGTATTGTCAAACGGGGCGCGGTATTATCAATTGCATATTGTACTATTTGTTTCTTGCACAGATGGCTGAAAGTGCACCAAAAAGAAAAAAGGGATCTTGGGGTCCACTTCAAATGCAAGCTGCTTTAGAAGCTGTAAGTAATAGAAGAAAAATAAAGGAAGTAGCAAGATCATTTATGCTTCCAGAATCTTCAATAAGAGATAGATTAAAAAAAGTTTTTTTTTATCTATCGAGACCCTCGACTTGGCCGAAAGACAACATTTTCAAAAGAAGATGAAAAGGAGTTAGCTGACCATATTGTTCTGTTGTCTAAAACATTTTTTGGAATCTCACAGCAACAGCTACGCAAATTGGCTTATGAGTTCGCGGTTGCAAAGAATATTAAACACATTTTTTCAACAGAGAAAGGCATGGCAGGCAAAAGCTGGGTGTATGCGTTCTTAAAAAGAAATCCTGGGATCGCTTTGCGACTTCCGGAGCCAACAAGCACGAATAGAGTGTTGGGTTTTAATAAAACTGAAATTGCATTGTTTTCTCGCAATTTATAAGAAATGACAGAAGAATGCTTATCCAGCAAAACAAATATTTAATGTGGATGAAACAGGAATTACGACTGTTCAAAGACCTGGAAAAAATTAGGCACCTAAAGGAGTTAAGCAAGTTGGCAAAATTACTAGCGGAGAACGTGGGTAAAACATAGTAGTCTATGCCATGAATGCATCAGGAACATCATTCATCCCACCCGTGTTTATATATTCACGCCAAAGAATCAAGCCAAGCCTTAAGATTGGAGGGCCCATTGGAGCAGAATACGAGTGCTCAAAATCAGGGTGGATCACTGAAGAACTTTTTGAGAAATGGCTTCGTCACTTTATCAAACATATTAGTGCAACAACTGAAAGCCCCACTCTACTAATTCTCGACAAACATGCTAGTCACTTAATGCTTATCAATATTGCCGGGAAAATGGGATTCATATGCTAACTTTGCCTCCGCACACTTCCCATAGGATGCAACCGCTAGATGTTACTTACATATGAAAAACCATCCATCTGAAAAAATTACACATGATGTTTTGGCTTCCATTTTCAACAAAGATTATTTGAGAGTAGCTTCTATGGACAAAGCAGTAAAAGGTTTCGAAGTGACTGGCATTCATCCCATAAACCCCAACGTGTTTGGTGATGATGACTTTATATCAGACCTAATTGTTGAAGACTTACCCTCTCGAAACGAAAATGTAATCAACAATGACAAAGCAACGGAAGCACTCTCTACACATCTTACAAATGAAACCGAACCTATTGCTCGCTTTTCGCGTAGTAAAATGTTTTGGAGGTATTAAGTCCAGTGCCTCAAAAAATTTAGAAAATCAAAAGACGTTCAAAGAAACAACACTCCCAAATTTTGACGGCCACACACCGGAAAACACAGCTAGAAGATAAGGAGAGAAAGAGGGGATTAAAAGAGGAAGAAAAAAAAGGTAATGGAAAACATGTAAAAGGAAAAGCTTTAGCAAAGGGAAAATCTGTGAAGAGAAGAGTGTTAATTTCTAGCAGTGAAGAAAGCAGTGATGACATTCCACTAGCTCAATTATGTAATGACGACGATGAAATGTTCAATATGTGGTAAATTCGGCCGTGACAAGGAAGTCTGGTTTCGTTGCTGCGCTTGTTCAACCTGGATCCACAAGGAATGTAGTGGAAAAAAACTGCAGAAAATTATATTTGCGACTTCTGTTAAGATAAAGATAAGCACTTTACCTAATAATGTAAAATTCCTGTGAATTTAACATAGTTTTTTGCCTAATTAAATGTTGATTGACCTATATATCGCCTATTATTCATAACGCACAGTATTATCAAACCGGCGCACGCTATTTTCAAACCAGTTTGATAATGCCGCGCTTTTATAAATTTTCTTTTTCTTCCTATATTTTTACATATGTGCTATTAAAAGGAAATAATGTATTTAAATTTGATTGCTAAGTAACCTGTAATAATAAAAATATAACTTGAGTCGATCTGATACGCACAATTAGAACGGTATAGCTATATCCTCTTAAGGGCGCGGTATTAACCAACCCTCCCTTACTCATTTCTGGGCAATAAATAGTTGTTTAGCGTATGTTGATGAGCCCCATACTAAGATTCCATACTTTAAGATTGATTGGACATCTGCATAATATATCGTTAAAATAGCTGACAAGTTAACAATTTATCGTATTGATCTTAATAATTGAAGCTTTCTTGTTCATTTTTTTATGGTCTAATCTATGTGATTTGTCCACCCCAAAGTATCTTCTATGTATATTCCTAAAAATGTAACTTGGTTGCCTTGCTTTAATTCAATATTTTCCATTTTTAATGATATTGCCTTACAAAACCTTCTCTGGGGTTGAGTTATCAATAAGTAAATGAGTTAATCCGACCAATAAGTCGGAATGCAATTAAGGATCGAATGAGAATTGAAAAGAGACAATTTTTCGCAAATACAAAACGACTTAAATTATTCAGCCATGTATTCAATTGCTTTATGCACAATTAGCACATTTGATTGATATTTATAAAGAATTTGATATTGTATCTCTAGAAATGGATATTGACCTACAGAAAATTATTTCTGATACAACGCAAGATGCACCTAATATGGTAGGTAAAACATTCTTTTTTTTTCAAAATATTTTCCACATCCTCTAATTGGATTTTATTGTATAATACATCAGGAATTTCGATGGACTTATTGCTTGATACAATTTTTTTTGACTTCGACCTTTATTTTTTGCTCTTCACTTGCAACAATAGCAGTTGTAAACAAGAAGGAAACTTAAATTTGCTAAAAGCCTTTAAAAGAGAGAAGAAAAAAGTAGTCTTTGGCCTCCCTCCTCTTTACCAAATGATTTCACAGTCCTGGTGACCCACGAGCTAATACGAAAAATATAATGAACAAAATTTGACCCACTACTCAACAAGTTTCGCCATCCCTGCTCTAGTCCAACATTGAAAACTTGAATTGAAAATTTTCTAATAACTTCTTTTCATCGTAGTCTGATCAAAACTGTAATAAAGATTTTTCAGGAAACCAAGTTTAATGAGCGAATGCAAATGCGTCAGCGCGAAAGGATTTAAATACGTGAATAATTTTATCCGAGTGTATAATAAAAAAGTACAATATTATTGATAACCATTCATATGTTAAAAAATGTATGTGTTCATATGTTAAAAAATGTAGTCCATTTCGTTAAAAAAAGCTTGGTGTATTGGTGTAAAGCTGTATTGCAGTAAAAACTATAAAATGATACATAGTTTGTATCGTCGAACAATAACGGCTGGCCCTGTCATACAACACTTGTATCATCGGCCACTAAAGTGCCAATGTTGCAGATAAAATTTAAAACAAAGCAAGCAACATCCACATACAGAAAAATAATCACATGCAAAATCACAAACTAAAATCGACATTAAATAACATTCTTTAATCTAACGAACTCCCATTTTCTTGAGAAGTATATAACGACATTACACAATATAAGGCACAAACGAAATGTTGACTAAAATTGACACAAATTCACTAAAGATAATATCCCTTTGTTGTATTTTATTGTGTATGCGGCATGGTTTGACCGTACATTCCTTTGATAAATATTTAATAAATTGAATTCCACTGTGGGGCATGAGGAAATGCCGTTGAAAGCAGTAGTTTCAGTTTCCAATATTAAAACACACGAGCGAGCATGTTATAATATTCTTTTGATTCGGGACTCAATGAAAACACTGCAAAAGCAAATGAACTGAGTAACTAAATACCATACTACTTGATTTAATATTATACCGCAAAACACTTATTTGATATTGTTTATATAGATGTAGTTATATTACTTTATATAGATATTTTTATATTGCTATATAATAAACTTATTTAATAAAAATTAGTTTAAGCTAACTAATTCGAAATTAAAATAAGAAATGTTAAAATAAAATAATTGTCTATCTATAACAAAGAAATTTTACAAAACCTCAATTATCTATTTGTGTATTATTACTTGTATAGAGAGCTGTATTACTGGTGACCATTTCTTCTCATCGGCGCTGGTTTCAATCAATTTCGATTTAGTTGACTAGCGCGTTATTTCGAATGAGTTCATTATACAGCAGACTCATCGATAAATGGGTTTTGATTACACGCTAAATCGACATTCTGGTATAAAATGTATAAGCTGTAAGTAACATGTAATTAAATCATTTCATTGCTATATACTGATGGAAACTTTCCATTATTAACATTATACCAAATTAGATTAGATTAGGTAAGAGTAGATTAGACAAAACTAGACTAGATTGGACTATACAGAAAAGACTAGACAGACCAGACTAGACAGACAAAACTAGACAGACAAGACTAGACAGACAAAACCAAACAGACAAGATTAGAGAGACAATACAAGACAGACAAGACTAGACACACAAAACTAGATAGACAATAGTAGACTGACAAGACTAGACAGACAAGACTAGATAGGCAAGACTAGACAGACAAGACTAGACAGACAAGACTAGACGAACAACACTAGACAAACAACACTAGAGAGACAACACTAGACAGGCAAGACGAGACATACAAGACTAGACAGACAAGATGAGACAGACAAGACTAGACAGACAAAACTAGGAAGACAAGACTAGGCAGACAAAACTAGACAGACAAGACTAGACAGACAAGACTAGACAGATAAGACTAGACAGACAAAACTAAACAGACAAGAGTAGACAGACAAAACCAAACGGAAAAGGCCATAGAGACAATACTAGAGAGACAAGACTAGACAGACAAGAGTAGACAGACAAGACTAGATAGACAATAGTAGACTGACAAGACTAGACAGAAAAGATTAGACAAACAACGCTAGATAAACAAAACTAGACAGACAAGACTAGAGAGAAAATACTAGACAGACAAGACGAGACAGACTAGACTAGGCAGACAAGACTAGGCAGACAAGACTAGGCAGACAAGACTAGGCAGACAAGACTAGACAGACAAGACTAGACAGGCAAGACTAGACAGATAAGACTAGACAGACAAAACTAAACACTAGAGACTAGACAGACAAAAACAACAGACAAGACTAGAGAGACAATACTAGACAGACAAGAGTAGACAGACAAGACTAGATAGACAATAGTAGACTGACAAGACTAGACAGACAAGACTAGATAGGCAAGACTATAGAGACAAGACTAGACAGACAAGATTAGACAAACAACACTAGACAAACAACACTAGGCAGACAAGACTAGAGAGACAAGACTAGACAGACAAAACCAAACAGACAAGACTAGAGAGACAATACTAGACAGACAAGACTAGACAGACAAGACTAGATAGACAATAGTAGACTGACAAGACTAGACAGACAAGACTATATAGGCAAGACTAGACAGACAGGACTAGACAGACAGGACTACAGATACGGTATATATAAGTATTGCTCAGACGTTTGTGGAAACCGGCTGGCTACTAATAGAATTTACAGAGTGCTTCCACAGAGAATCCAGGAATGGACATCCAGAAATGGCACATCAAAGCTCTAGATTCGGCCAGGAAGTAACAAACCGAAGTCAGATATTACAAGAGCTTGATAAAAGACACAGAGAGTTGGATTTGATCATTGAAAGATCTAAGATTGCAAGTGTAGATCCTACAGGAGATTACGAAAATGACGATGAAGCTGAAATTTCTACATATGGCACAACTTGTGGGAACGAAATCTATTAAAAAACTGCTATAAAACACATGGAGATGTGTTTCAATTAATTCGAATCTCAAGCTAGTTTTGGGGCTGAATATTCAAAATAAGGATTGAAGGTAAGGATATGTCTTGCTGTTTCTATAATCCTCTGAACAGCACGTACTATAAATGTTTGAGAGTGCTGCGACCCGAAGACTGCAAGGACCCGAAGATAGGACATCATGAAGTATGTGGTTGTCCCCTTGTGACAAAAATCTTTGATTTGACTGGCGAGTTTTGGCGAGCACTCAAGAAAGTCTCTATCAAGCATCACCTGTGGGAGAAAGTTCGACGAGCAGAAATTGATATGGAGAGGGTCAGACAGTCATTGAAGATGGACGTAGATTGAAGTTGTTGGAGAAGAAGCGACAGATCACACAGGCCATGTCTTCCAGGGCTGTTATCGAGGAGATCACCAAGGCCAGTCAGCCGAATCAGCCGGCCATGCAGAAGGTATTGTCGAGGCGCTTCAGGAAAGGAAAGGGATGCTTCTTGCTATAGATCTACTTCACCCGAGCGCGGAGCAGCAACGTCGTTCACACAAATTGAAGCGGTTGGTGCAACACCTGAACAGTTTCTTCATAGACGTGTCTGATCCACGATGTTTTGTTATATCGACGATTCTCACATGCACAGTCGGTGGTGCCCTGTAAGGGATGTCAGACAATCCAGTGCACCGCTACCGGGAGCAAAGCGAGATTGACCCACGGATTAAACTAGACCGGCACGACTTAGAAACGGCAGAACACCAGGCCCAGATAACCTTCCTCCAGAAATTATCAAAATTGTAAGCCAGCCAAACTTCATTTTAGAAAAAATGGACAGGAAAAAATCAATCTGGTGCTCGTATTGAATGGAGAAAAACCTATACAAGAGTGTGCCTACTATCGCCCTTACTGGATGTCGTAGGAAAGCTCCTTGAACAGATGTTGCTTTATAAAATCAAGACAAAGCTTGATACAGGCAAACAGCTCTCGGACAGACAATAGGTTCAGGAAAGGTAGGTCGACGCTAGATGCTATCATGGGAGTTGTTGGAATGAGAGAGAAAGCTTCAGCTGGTATGCGCACAACACGGAAGATTATCGCATTGTTAACCCTCGATGTGAAAAACGCATTCAGCTCGATCGCATAGCGAAATATCATGGAAGAACTGACTAGAAACATTTTCCCATACCTGTTGCGATTACTTCTCAACTATCTATCCAACAGGAGAATTTTATTCGAAGTTGGCACTGAAACCGCTGATTAGGAAGTATACTGTGGTGTTCCGCAGGGCTCAGTCCTGGGTTCTACATTGAGAAAAATATTCGCCGACGACTTAGCCATTGTTGCAATAGGGAAGACAGAGGAAGAGATAATGAGTCGCGCAAATATGGCCATTAAACAAGTGGACGAATGGCTGGAAAAAAAAAAGAGATTAAAATTAGCTTCCCAAAAAAAAAAACAGAAGCTGTACTGTTAATAGGCAACAGAACCGTTGGACCTATTACTTTTAAAATTAAGGAGGTAGTAATCACTCCCAAAGAAGCAATTACATACCTAAGTAGTGAGTAAGTATTGACAGTTACGGCAAAGGCCCTTAAAACCACCTCAGCTTTGGAAAAACTAATGCCAAATACTAGTGGACCAAAAAGTAGCAAGAGAAGGCTGCTCTGCTCAGTGGTCCAATCAACTATTCTGTACGGAGCTCCGGTCTGGGCAAGGGCCGTTACGAAAACAAACATTAAAAACATGCTCGCTTCTGTACAAAGAAAAATGACCATTCAATTATGCAAAGCATACAGAACAATATCTAGAAATGCCGTACTAGTCATCGCCGGAGTTGCACCGATAGAATATCAAATACAGGAAAGAGTGGAACTGTACAAGACCAGAAACTCCACAAACAGAGAACACTACAGAAGAAGCGCAAAGGACCAAATGTTTGAACTATGGCAAAAGAACTGGGGGATCTGAAAAAGGACCCTGGACGAGACTCCTAATATCCTGTGTGAAATTATGGGCAACACGCCAGCATGGAGATGTTTCCTATCACCTAACACAGGCTCTCAGCGGCCACGGATCTTTCTGGGAATACTTGCATAGAATCGGCAGGGCCTCCGACGACTATTGTATGTACTGTGGTAACGCAGACACCGTTCAACATACCATTATCGAATGCGAAGGGTGGAGCCCAGAAAGAGAAAGTGTATGAAACAGACAAACTCGACGCTCGAAGTACATACACTAGTGGACGTAATGCTTAAATCAACTGAAAACATGATAAGAGAGATTATTACACAAAAAGAACTCGACGAACAACGACGGACGCAGAGGCAAAAATAAATAGAAAAAAAAAAAAATAAGTTACAGAGCCCCAAAACGTACGACATCTTGAGGTTAGGTTTTAGGCAATACCAAGATGCTCGTGATTTCAGGATAGCCACTTGTCAAGTTAACTGAAAGTGACCTCTGTTAAGTTGGCAGAACCAACGCGGAAAAAAAATCCACGACGGCACATAATAATCCGCTTTTTATCCGCTAAGAAAAAAAATTCCCGCACTTCCCATTTCACAGGAAAATGGGGTCCCGCTAACTTAACAAAAAGTTAGCGGAACCCATTCTAAAAACAATTATATTGAGGAAATAAATGCACGGGAATTATCCGCTTTTTATCCGCAAACGATTGTAAAAAAAAATTTCCCGCCCTTCCCATTTCCCGGGAAAATAGGATACCGCTAACTTAACAGAAAGTTAGCGGGACCCATCCTAAAAATAATTATATTGAGAAAATAATTGCACCAGAATTATCCGCTTTTTATCCGCTAACGATTGTAAAACAAAAAATTCCCGCACTTCCCATTACCCGGGAAAATGGGGTCCCGCTAACTTAACAAAAAGTTGGGGCGCGGGACCCAAGCGGGACCCCTTCTAAAAATAATTATATTGAGAAAATAATTGCACCGGAATTATCCGCTTTTTATCCGCTAACGATTGTAAAACAAAAAATTTCCGCACTTCCCATTACCCGGGAAAATGGGGTCCCGCTAACTTAACAAAAAGTTGGGAAGCGGGACCCAAGCGGGACCCATTCTAAAAATAATTATATTGAGAAAATAATTGCACCGGAATTATCCGCTTTTTATCCGCAAACGATTATAAAAAAAAACCGCCTTTCCCATTTCCCGTGAAAATAGGATCTCGATAACTAAACAGAAAGTTAGCAGGACGGGACCCTAAAAAAAATTATTTTGAAAAAATAATGCACCGGAATTATCCGCTTTTTATTCGCAAACGAATGCCGCGAGAAAAATAATTTCCAAACTTTTCATTTCCCGGAAAAATTAAGTTTTTTTTGCGGAATTCGTTTGTGGATGAAGCAAAAGTGTGCTTATTAGGTGCTATCGCGGAGAAATAAAGATATCGGGGGAAAAAATTGCTGAGAGGCAATTTTGAAGAACAAAGAAAGAGAGGGGTGGCAATAGCTCCAGTAACTATAACTGCCCTCTCACCCCACCTAGGTGGGAGGAAGGCATCCCAAAGGCATTTCATTTTTGAAAAGACCTAACATAACACTGTCGTGTTTGAAAGTGCCTTAACATGCCGCTTGCACCTTTCAAAGGTCCTAGAATGCCGCCCGCATCTTTGAAAGGCTCTAGCATTTCGCCGCCGCGCCGATGCCTTTTTGAACGGGCCAATAGAAATAACGTGTGACGATTCGGCCGGGGAAAAACAAAAACATTTAGACTCCACCCCTTTCCGAAATCCGCTATCTATTTCCGGGTTGGAATGAATACGATGGGTTTCATGAATCACCGATACCTATGATGGATACGAGGAATGAAAATTACTTATTTATTCTCGTTGCGATTAAGCTTTCACTATAGTTTTCAGAGGTTTATTAGAATATTAACAGAACTTAATAAATCAAATTTTCCTCTAAATAATCGTAGATTCTTCTCTTCTTCCTCATTATCTACCCCTTTCTTTCTTTGTTCTTTAAAATTACCTCACAGCAATTTTTCCCCGGAATCCTTATTTCGCCGCGATGGTACATGATAATCTTTTCGGCCTCCTGAATTATAAAGCTAGCTTTGACAACGTGTATACATCAAGCGAAACTAGAATTTTACTCACTATATTTCAAAGTCCTGCTACAATGCGGTAAAGTCACTTTCCCGCATTGTAGCCGTACTTTCCCGCATTGTGCCAAATAAAATAATTTCCAATATTGTAAATAATCTAAATAGTTGGGAAAGATTATTCGTTCTGGACCCTCCACCTGCACTTCCGGCCCCCAACCTCGCTCCCACTTCCGGTTCCCACCCCCATTTCCGGTTCACACTCACACTTCCGGTTCCCTTTCACACTTCTGGCTCCCACCCCACTTCCGGTCCCGGAATCGGAATTGGGAACCGGAGGTGGAGAAATTTTTGGAACCGGAAATGGGGGGGGTGAAAACCGGAAGTGAGAAAAATTTTGGAACCGTAAGTGGGGGTGGGAATTGGAAGTGGGGTGGGAAACAGAAGTTGGGGTGGAAACCGGAAGTGGGTAGGAACCGGAAGTGGGGGCGGGGGTGTGGGACCGGACGTGGAGGCGGAGGGTCTATTTGTTTCTTAAATAATAATTGTCGGCCAAAAAAATTTATACAAATTTCGTGCGGAAATGATTTTACAGCGCTCCAGCTAATGGGGAGCGACCCCAAGCGAGCAGTCGCGTTGTAAAATCAAACTTTCCACACTCTAATGTAAATAACTATTGCTTCATCCACAAACGAACTCCGTGAAAAAAAAAATCCCTAATTTTCCCGGGAAATGAAAAGTGCGGAATTTTTTTTTCTCGCGGCATTCGTTTGCGGATAAAAAGCGTATAATTCCGGTCCAATTATTTCCTCAATATAATTATTTTTAAGATGTGTCCCGCTAACTTTCTGTAAAGTTAGCGGGATCCCATTTTTCCGGGAAATGGGAAGTGCGGGAAATTCTTTTCTTTTTACAATCGTTATGTGCCGGCGCGGATTTTTTTTTTTGCGCAATGGTTCTGCCAACTTAACAGAGGTCTGAAAGTGCTTGCTACGTCCTAAAAAAAAAACAAGACTAGACAGACAAGACCAGCTAGAAATATCTAGGCAGACAAGACTAAAGAGACATGTCTAAACAGATAAGACTGGACAGACATACAAGACTAGACAGACTAGACTAAACAGACAAGACTAGACAGACAAGACTAGACAGACAAGACTGGACAGACAAGACTGAACATTCAAGACTGGACATACAAGACTGGGTAGCTAAGACTGGACAGACAAGGCTAGACAGACAAGACTAAACAGATAAGACAAGGCAGACAAGACTAGGCACACACAACCAGACACACGAGACTGGCCAGAGAAGACTAGAAAGATAAGAGTAGACAAATAAGTCTAGACAGACAGGACTAGACATTTAAGACTAGATAGAGAAAACTAGACTTACATAACTAGACAGACAAGACTAGAGGGCAATACTAGACAAACAGGACTGGATAGACAGGACTAAACAGACAAGACTAGATAGACACGATTAGACAGACGAAACTAGACAGACAGGACTAAGCGGGCAAGACTAGATGGACGAGACTAGACAGAGAGTGTGTGAAAGTAAAATGTCATTTTGGTTCTACAAAACTTTTCGTGTGAAATATTGGCTGATTTGCAATTTGATTGATGAGATTTCTAAATGGAGTTGTCACCATTTTTTACTATTTGGGAGTAATATTCTGGAAATATTTAGACCTCTCGCTACGTAATGAAATGCCGAACTTCCATATATCACAATCCCATTTAAATTGCATTGCCTCGGTTTTTGTTCGAAAAAGAAGAATGATTTTAAAATATAATTTTCCACATGAAACATTTTTTAAATTAATCATTTCGCTTGATTAATGATCTTGGATGTTAGAGGAAACCGCTTATTATTCGTCTTTGCGGCTTATAACACTTCCTGGCTAAAAAACAAGTTCATAATTGTTCTCCGGCCGAAAATATATTTTTCAATTTTCTTTCACATGAAAATAGATTGAACGGAATGGAATTAGAACAGGTCAATCTCCAATCCCCAAGCTTTCAGGATGATCGTTATATGAAATCGCTGCAAATTTCGGGGCAAATTGACCTAAGATGGCCCATTATATTCAATAGCTCTTTTAACGATAAATAATGACCTATGTTTAAAGCTATTCATGCTATATTTATACTCTTATTAATCTTTGATATTATAAATAGTAGTAAATTTTTTATTTAGTAATAATGTTTTAATAATTAAGGTTTTATAATATATTTTCTCACTTTTAAAGATAATCTCTTATATTATGTTAAAAATGCAATTTTTATTTTTAATATTCTTATCTAAGGGAGATGCTTATATCATAAGATAAGATTTACGCCTTTTGTATTTTTCTTGATCAGCAAACTTACTAAGTGCATCTTAGTGTCTGCTTCCGGGAGAATAAACACCGTCGTGGAATCGTTCGAAGCAATTGAACGAAGTTTCACACATTCAGAAAGTATAGAAATAAGAGGAAGCACTAAAACTGACGGCTTAAAAGCATAAAGGAGGACAAATTTTACACTTTTATTTTATAGTATTCATTTTAGTTTATATCCCATTTCACTTATCTCTATTTGTACCGACATCATGTTCGGAATATTGTATGAACTCTAGTCTAGTTCTAGTCTTGTCTGTCTAGTCTTGTCTGTCTAGTCTTGTCTGTCTAGTCTCGTGTGTCTAGTCTTGTCTGTCTAGTCTTGTCTGTCTAGTCTTGTCTGTCTAGTCTTGTCTGTCTAGTCTTGTCTGTCTAGTCTTGTCTGTCTAGTCTTGTCTGTCTAGTCTTGTCTGTCTAGTCTTGTCTGTCTAGTCTTGTCTGTCTAGTCTTGTCTGTCTAGTCTTGTCTGTCTAGTCTTGTCTGTCTAGTCTTGTATGTCTAGTCTTGTCTATCTAGTCTTGTCTGTCTAGTCTTGTCTCTCTAGTCTTGTCTGTCTAGTCTTGTCTGTCTAGTCTTCTCTGTCTAGTCTTGTCTATCTAGTCTTGTCTGTCTAGTCTTCTCTGTCTAGTCTTGTCTTTCTAGTCTTGTCTGTCGTAGTATTGTCCGTCTAGTCTTGCCTGTCTAGTTTCGTCTTTCTAGTCTTGTCGGCCTAGTCTTGTTTGTCTAGTCTTGTCTGTCTAGTCTTGTCTGTCTAGTCTTGTCTGTCTAGTCTTTTCTGCCTAGTCTTGTCTGTCTAGTCTTGAATAAATACCACCAATTGTGAATTTGTTGTGTGATTAATTAGGTAAGAGATTAAAAAAAAATCCAAATTGCATTACAGAATCAAGGCAGATCAATAAACGAAATTGTTTCCCCAGAGAATAATCGCTAAAATGTATCCCCCGATGCACTTACAACAGGAGCTAGAAATAGAAGTAAGATCTGTGAAGCGAAGTTGCTTCGCTAAAAACGTTTCTGTTCGGGATATTGATGCTCATCCCATTTGCTGCAGGCTTAATATAAGAGCCGACTTCTCGTTTCATAATTTACTATCGCGATTTTGTAATTGGATATTCGACTGTTAATTAATTGTGGCTTTTAATGAAGTCTAAAATATGTTTGCAAGCAAAGTTATAATTATTGAGGGTTATTCGATACAAGTTGTTGAAAATTCGAAACAGGCGAAATAATTATTACAAAGGTCAAATGTTTGTTCAAATTTAAAATACTTGTTTTATATAGTTTGTGATACTTTTTGCCGTAAAATATTTTTATAAATGGTTTCTAGATTATGTGCGAAAGTTGGGTCGATTAGCGAAATTTATTGGGTCTGTGGAAATCTCGTTCAACGAACTTAATTACAAAATCAATACAAAATGGTATATATTTACGTCTTTAAGCTAAATATTTAATTCGTAACATTTCATTCTCAAGACGAACTAAATCCATTGAATTTGATAAAATAGCGAGTTAATCGAAATCGTGATTGAAAGATGATATCTACTTTGGGAAGTAAAGACCTAATCAAATCTGCACTAATCCAAAGATTGTTATATATTTTTATATGCTGCTTGATATACAGTGTGAAAACTTTAACTTCGATATAAGCGATTTTTGCAAAAAATCCCGAAATACGTTACGTATTGTTTTTTCTTAACTTCATTTCTATGTGTATGCTGTTTCTTTATCTGTTTCCTGAAGTGCCCAGCCACCTCGGACCTATTTTTTTAAATGGAAAGGTTTGTCAAGTGACACCTCGTTTGAAATATCTCCTCGCAAAGAATACAACACACTAGTTATTTCTTGAATATTGCACATTATTATGTGATAAAAAAGGAAACCTTTACGTTGAACACGTTTCAGCGTAAAGTTGTATGTTTTTGACATGTGTTTTGATGCTTTGGAACCGCGTTGCTTAGTTACTAATGATAATGTAGTCACATACGCTCGTCAAGTTGTTAAAGTAGTTTCTAAAACGCTGTATTTAACCGAAAATTTCCGAATCGAGATTTTGGTTATGATCGGTTATGGTAACAGAAGACGAAGTCAGCTTGAGGATGCTCAGTTATTTCGAGAACAGCATCCGGATATACCACCCATTAGGCAAGGTACCATAACCAGGTGACAATTTGGGTCATTTCAAGGGTTGTGCCCAGAGAGCGAAATCCCACTGTTAAAGCAGATACCGGACCTAACGTAAAAATTGTCGTTATTGAAGTTACGTTATAAGACACTCATGGTAAGATGGTAATCTTGATGGAGCAACATATTTTACGTTTCTTCAAGACGACCTGATGCCAGCTTTAGAAAATTTATTTCAAAATTCGTTAGATCCGGTTTTAGCTGATGAACGAATATGGTTTCAACAGGAAGGAGCTCCACCCCATTAGGCTGTGATCATTCGTAGATATTTAAACGAAGTTTTTCTCAATAGATGGATTGGAAGAAGAGGTCACATTGAATGGCCTGTGAGATCTCCGGATCTTGGAACTCTTGACTTTTTTGTGGGGATATCTCAAGAGTAACATTAATGTAACAAAACCGAACGACATCGAGGAGCGTATTAGGCAACGTATTCAAGTTATAAATTTGGTTTTCTTTTTTTATCACATGGACAGAAAATATTCAAGAAATAAATAGTGTGTTGTATTCCTTGCGAAGAGATCTTTCAAACGAGGTGTCACTTGACATACCCTTCTATTTGAAAAAAAGGTCGAAGGTGTCTGGGCACTTCCGGGAACAGATAAACAAACAGCATATACATAGAAATGGGTAAGGAAAAACAATACGCAACGTGTTTCGGGATTTTTGTCAAAAATCGCCTATAAGTTATGAATTTTTTTCCAGTTAACAATAATAACAATCTTTGGATTAGTGCAGATTTGATTAGGTCTTTACTTCTTTAAGTATATAGCAGACTTAGCAAACTACAGACCCTTAGAATGGGGAATGGGTCTGTAGTTTGCTAAGTCTGCTATACCGCCTATTTTGTGCATGATTGTAATAATGGCTTTATTTCATTTTAACAGTGTTTTATCTTCTAGGAGGCATGTATTGACTAATTTACGTATAGCTTGTATTAGCGGTTCTCCACCAGCCTCTATTGCTTCTATATCTTATCACAAATATATAAACTGTTCATTAAGATGGTTACAAAGCGAACTAACACCTAAGCACTATTTCTGCCAAACTCGCGAACAAGCAGGATTCCGATCGGATACTGCAAAATATTAAGACACTCATTGAAAGATGTGTTGAATAATAAGTCACTCGTTCTATTATTTGTCGACTTCGACAAAGCGTTCGACACTATAAAGGCTCTTTCAGACCGGGGCGCAGCGGTTGCGTCGGGAAATTTCCGCTGCGGAAAACTTGCTAGCGCCGCGGCAGCGGAATGGCCATACCCACATCAAAACGCGGTTTTTAGGTGGACAGTTATTATTAGTATTGACCGCAGGAAAAGAAAATCGGTCAGTTTGTTATTTTTTATTTGTTTTTAATTTCTAAAACACCTAAAACTCATTTCAGAAATAAAATAAAAATAGCATGGGTTCATAAAATCAACAAACTTAATTTTCAACATTTTCATTCCAATTCTAATCCTATCAGCTTACAAATTTTGTACTTTTTACTCATGTTTCTATAGTTTTCATTATCCAGGTCATACAATATAGGATATTTTTTTAAAATTCTAAACCAACTTCTCTGTAATCGCCATCTGAAAACACAGCGGCAGCGAAACTAACCGTTCTTGTTGTGCAACGCTGCACTAGCGCGGCTATTGCGGAAATCGCGCTTTGTGATCTGAACATGTAAATAAGCCGCCATGTCAGTCGGTCCGCCGCGTTATCGCCCCGGTTGCGGCAGTGAAACTTCCGCTCTGGTCTGTGAGCACCTTAAACCAGCACAAACTTCTCGAAGCTCTGGTAGAGCGTAGAATAGAGCACATATATTCAAAACTAATAAAAGGCATCTACGAAAATGCTAGCGCTGGGAAGAAGATACTGACAAGTTAAATATTCAGCGCGGAGCGCGACAAGAGACTCGATCTCCCCAAAATTGTTACTGCTCTCTTAGAACCTATGAGTAAAAAATGAATTGGGGGCGAAATGGGCGTCAGCATAAACGGCGAGAAACTGAATAATCTGAAGTTTGCAGATGATATTGTTCTGATAGCTGACTAGCTGGACGAAGAACGAGAAATATTGGAATTGGTAAAACCATACAACATTATAGATAATCAGATAAACTTAATAAAGACGGAAGAAAGCTTGAATATATAAATATACTCAACCTTTCCGGAGCTCTATAATACTAATGAGTCTTTTTAGGACTACCAAGAACAAATCTCGTATGAAATTTGTCAGTTATTCTATCATCAGCACAGCTTTGCTTCCATGAACAATATTTTGTAAATCACTCACTTGAAAACCCATGTGTTGATTAGGGTTAGATGTTTTTTAATTTTGACATTTTGTGAGAGAGACATGAACTTAAATGATAAATAAATGATAAATTTTGAATTGGTTAAACCATACAACATTATAGATAATCAGATAAACTTAATAAAGACGGAACAAAGCTTGAATATATAAATATACTCAACCTTTCCGGAGTTCTATAATACTAATGAGTCTTTTTAGGACTACCAAAAACAAATCTCGTATGAAATTTGTCAGTTATTCTATAGCTTTCAGTCCACCTTCAATCAATCAATGTTCAATCAATCAAAAAATCAATGTTATTTTATGGTTTTTGTTGAGTGCCACGAAGGTGGATGGAAGGTGAAAGCTATAGAATAACTGACAAATTTCATACGAGATTTGTTTTTGGTAGTCCTAAAAAGACTCATTAGTATTATAGAGCTCCGGAAAGGTTGAGTATATTTATATATTCAAGCTTTGTTCCGTCTTTATTAAGTTTAAATATTGGAAAGGTTCCAGGCTGCTTACAATAGCGTCGCACTTAAGATCAACACAGACAGGACCTAATTTATGATTAACCTCGCTATGAGCGAGAATATGACAATTAATTAAACAGGTAACGGCATATAAGTACCTGGGCCATGAAATACAAATAGGCCACGACAATCAAACAATCGAGATTTATCGAAGGATAGGTTTGACATGGGCTGCTTTTGGTAAGCTGAGGGAACTTTTTAAATCCGACCTTCCTATATGCCTCAAGCGTAAAGTATACAACCAATGCGCCATGGTGATCACTTACAGCGGAAACATTCACTCTAAAACGGAGCGGACACTGTTAGGAATATCACTGAGAGACAGAGTTCCAAATCACCAAATCCGTCGAAGAACAGGAATTACTGACGCACTAGAACAAGGGTGGTGAACCTTTATGTATCAAAGTGTCATTTCTAAAGAAATGTTTAATGAGGCTATAGACATGAAGTCAAATAATTTTGACTTAGTGATTATTGAGAAAACAATAATCTTAAATACTATAGACTCAAAACTCTGTATTTATTTATTTCTAAACATTTAGTATTATACATTTTGCAATGTATAATAATAAATGTTCCAGTTATACGCGTAATTGAAATTAAAGTAACATTAGTGTGACTTTATCTGTTGTTGCAGATTAGATGACAAATTACTTGTATTAGTGTTGTAAGATGTTACTTTTAGCAGGATGAATGCTGAACGAGAGTCATCTGTCAAACGGTTTCTAAGCGAGTTTTTAATGTTATTCATCTGAAAATAAAAACCCGTAGGGGCATAGGTAGATGAAAATATGGTTAAAATAGCACGAGCCAGAATTTTCAAACGGATAAAAGAGTCTGGAAACAAACTCCAAGTTTCCAAAATTTTGTTACTGGCATTTGTACTTATATTTCTTGTCAATCTTTCTGTTTCAATTAATTCCAACCCTTTCCTTGTTTCAATAAATGTTTGAATACATATTGAACTAGACTGGAAATCAATCAGCTTCATTTCAAATTCTTCATTTTCAAATTTCCAACAATTCTTTCAAATTTCCAACCAATCGAATTGTGATAAGATCAGTTTATCAAATGAAGTCACAACATCATCATCATATGTGGCGCTACAGCTCTGTGCGGGTCCTGGCCTCTCAGTGTCTTTCTCCATGCGTCCTTGTTTTGTGCTAGTCCACTCCAGCCTCAAAATCCTAATATTGGTGCGCTTTCTGTTACTCCGTCTTCCCATCTGAGTTTAGGCCTGCCTCTTGTTCGTTCTCCCTGTAGTTGGGCGTCTAATAGCCTCTTTGGTACGCCGTAAAAGAATCAATTACAGAAATAAATTCTTAAATAACTTTTTCTTCGCCTGGTTTCTCATGCACATCGAAATCGTTGATATTTTTTTTCAGGTTTGGGAAATACTAGGTGTTTTTGTTATATCGTTTGAAAACATGCAGTTTAGTGTCGAATGCGGGAATGAGATTTTTCATGACGATAATTGTTTTATTTTTGCCTTGAACCTCCGCTATTTTGAACTAAAATGCAAACCGTTTTGATTGGTGGCGTACCCAAAATATTCTGTCGCGCGCCTACAATATCGTCATGACAAATCTCATTAGCGCAGTCGACGGCACGCGTGCCATTGGTTCGCCATCCATGCCCTAGAACGTATAACAACAAAGAAGTGGAACAGAGCAGACCATACTGCAAGAAGGACGGATGGCAGATGGACGAAGCGGATGCTTGAATGGCGACCAAGGTAGCAGGCTCTAAGAAACATAGGGCGTCCTCCAACACGATGATTCGACGATATTAGGTGCCTGAACAAAAAAAAAATGCAAGCAGGGCAGGAATGGGAACAGTGGAAAAATCAAAGGGAAAATGTTCAGCAGTGGACCCAAACCACTGATTGATGATCAGTGTTCCCTCTAACCTGTGCGCGTGTTCGCGCGCACATAGATTTTAGACATAGCGCACATGAAAAATATTGGCGCGAACATTTTTTTTTCTCGTGCAGAAAATAAAATTGCACCTGCATATGTAGTCCATATTAAAAAAATGTAATTGATAATCCATTGTCGTCAATTAAAATGAACATATCTTTACTTTCGGTTCGAGAAATAAATAACCGCATGGCAAAATACGTTTAGTCCAGTCATCTCGGCATATCACTCCGGAATCTAATTCCTTCATTTTAGCAATATCCTTCATTATAGCATTACAAATATTGTCTCAAAAGTCACATATGCCGGCATGTTAGCGTCCTTAGATATTCAAGATCAAAGGTCAAAAAGATCTGTTTTTGAAAATATCTCGTTTTTTCTGCCTTTTATCGTATTTGCATTTATTATGGAAAATATTTTCTTTTTAATGTTGTTTTAATTGATATTAATATAATTGTTTTTATTATTATTATTAGTCTTCTTCCGGTTGACCAGCAGTTTCAGACTCATTCTCATCTTCACTCTCCTCGTTATCATTGACATCAATTGTGATATCTCCTCGTTATCATTGACATTAATTTCAGGGTCATATGCATTGTCTACATGAACATCTGAAAGATGTGATGATGCATTGAGGCATGCATTTACATTGCATTGACCACAATCTAAAGAACATTGCATCCCTAACTTACGGCATTCACAACGCGAACCACAACCATTAGTGTAGTTGGAAAATATTGAAGTGTTACCGACATTAGGCCTTGATTTTGCAGTACCCAACCCCATTCCTGGGGTTGTAAATAATTACCTAACTAAGTTTGAATTTAGTAGTAGACCCGTTTAATGTGTTGGTGAACTGTTGCACTAGTTGGTGGTAGAAGTGATAACTTCACAGGTTTATTTAATTTGGTTGATTTAATATACTATGTATATCGAAAGTAATCGATGTTGCCCTCAGATTTTGACTGCCAAGAAAAGTCGAGTTCCATTTTCAATGGCGGCACCGCTGGGAAAAATGTGTGGAGTCCCAAGTCTACTTTGAGGGTGATTAGGTTTCCAACGCTCCAGGTATGCCAGTTTTTTTTTACCGGCTAAAGGTCGGATACTTTTCTAACAGACCACGTAGGTACATTGGGATTCAGGATTAAGATACGTATTGCTGAGCGCTCCACACTTTATGGCTTCTATCTCAAAAAAGCTCGACGTACAAAAATTTCGGATGAAATTTGTAGAGAATTTTATTCTCTACAACTTTTATAAATACAAATATAAATATAATAAAATAAAAAATATAAATGCAAATACGATTACAGCAGATAAAACGAGATATTCTCAAAAAACTGAATATGAATATCTAAGGACGCTCACATGTTGGTATGTGATTTTTGAGATAACATTTGTAATGCTACAATAAAGGTCTATACAAAAATTCAGCTTCTTCAGCTAGATTCCGAGATTGACCCCTTTTTTGACCGGATTAGTTCATATTCCAGAAAGTTAAACTTTCATATTCCAGAAAGTTAAACGTTTTCATTTTTTCAAGTTGTGAATACTGTTGAAAAAACTGAAATATTAAATGAAATTAAAATGGCACATTTTCATACTTTAATTGTTTATGAAAGCACAGATATTTCAACTACCAAATGTTTAATTTTCAGTTTAGAAAATCTGATCAATATAAAACTGTTTTCGGTAGGATAAAACATTGAATTTAAAATAAATTTAGAACTATTGTCTTCAATTTTAGAAGAATTCAGTGCTTTATGGCAAATTTTTCAACGTCGTCAATTAACACCCATAGATGCTTTTCATTTTGCTCATGCAAGAATTAATAAAATCAAGGAAAATTATCTTGCAAACATGGCATGGTGCAATAAGATAAGCGTGCTTTAAAAAATGGCTAATGATTTAAATATGACTATAAAAACAGATGATATGTTTCCAACGGATGAAGTAGAAGATTGGATATCATTTGATGGATAGATAACCAAATTTTATTGATGGTCTAGAATTCTAGAAAAACGAAACAAGGAAATAGATTGCATGGAAACTCTATGCTGATATGCTGATAAGAGTAGAATCATATATGAATGACGGAAACAATGTAAAAGTCTTTACAGAGTGGTTAAAACCAAAATGCAGGAGAGAGAAGTATAAAATAAAAGCCATTAAAAAATATATAATCCATAATTCTAAAATTGTTCAATAATAAGTAATTGTGAATTGTTGTTCTTGTTTGTTTGTTTTGCAAATGTGTTAATTGAAAAATTTAGACCAGTCAACGTAAGTATTAAATTTTCTTATTTTCCATTTGAATGGAAAGCCACAGTAGGTAATCAGCTAAATTCTGTCTTCACGAGCTAATGATTTTACTTGATTATAGTAGTAGTTTTTTCAAGTCAATGCGTATAAGTCGGTACAAACTTTAGCTGAATATTAATTATTATTGTATTTTTTGTCTTCCGGGTATTCTTAGCGCCCCTGACCTGTGTCTTGTAACAACCGATACCTTGGTTGGCGACTTGCAGGTCGACGGAGACTCGGGGCCCCTTCTGGTTTCTTCTTATCATATGAAGGTGGTGTAGGATTAAACTCCACGCTTCCTACTGCTGCGGGTTGGCGAGTGTTAGTTTCGGCCGCTTCTGACATGAAGAACAGACGCTGTCTGTAGCCGCCCATTCTGGGTCAGACGCTACGTGGGAATCTTCTTAGCTTCGCCTTTGTCACTTCGAGATCTTACCGGCATGGGTGGCCCTACCAGTAGCTACGCTACCGCCGGCATCGCTCTCTGGACGTAAGGTTCAGTAACCTTACGTCCATCCCTCTCACCAACGACAAGGTGATGATTCCCCTAGAGAGGATGTCAAATATGGACATTAACAAAACTAACAATGACCAAAATGGGCGTAACCCAAAGATCCATGGAAAGCCAAATGCTGGGAATAGCGCTGAGGGACAGAAAAATCAACGAATGGATCAGAAACACTACGAAAATCAGAGATGTGATCGAAACTATTGTCACTCAAAAATTGAACTATTCCGGGCTCATACCCAAATGTACGGATGCGAGATGGAATAACAGACTGTTGCACTGGAGACCAAATCTATAACGACGAAATAGAGGACGACCATTGATGCGCTGGACGAGCGACATGAAATTAACAACAGCGTTTAATTGGATAAGAGAAGCGCAAGAAAGAAAGAGGTGGTGCCATATGAGGGACGCCTATGTTCAAAAATGGACTGTATAGTGAGGCGATTGAGATTGTCTTTTTTTATTTAAAAAAAAATTGCACACACTTAAAAAAATTGCGCACACAGGTCATAAAAAATTAGAGGGAACACTGTTGATGATGATGATGAGTTGAAAAACTTTGAAGGGAGGCATAAGTCCAGCAGTGGATCCAAACAGCTGATTGATGATGATGATGAAGAGTTGGAAAACTTTGAATAGGCCTATGTCCAGCAGTGGTCCCAAACGGCTGATTGATGATGATGAGTTGGAAAACCTTGAAGGGAGGCCTATGTCCAGCAGTGGACCCAAACGGCTGATTGATAATAATGATGATGAGTTGGAAAACTTTGATATAATGACCGTTTGAAATATGAACACATCTGAAAAAAAGCTTCTGTGATTTTGAATTTTCTGGTTTGAATCATTGGAATATAGGACAAAGTGTGTTCAGATAGTTATTGATTGGCACTTAGCTGTAACAATAAAGAAAATAAGTTTAAACTGCTTAAACAGCTGATTTAGAGAACCCTAAGAATGTGTCCTCTACCAGGTGGGCCAATGATTGTGGGAAGACTGTACCAACTATCACCGAGGATCCAATAGCTATTATCTGAAAAAAAGTATTCTAAACTTTGTCTCTACTTTCGAAAATGGTTCTACAAGTTTGAGTTTATATGTTGTTTTAGAGTGACTATAGTTTTAAAATGCTTATAACATATCTTGAAGTAAATTGTCTTGTGGAGCCCTCAAGTAAAAACAAGTAAGGTTTGGTTAGGTAGGTTAGTGGCTATTCATGTTACCCTATTTGGTGTCAGTAGATTGTAACTAAAGATTCTTTCAGCTCAAAATTCCTAATTTAATTATGAACAATTTTCAAAAAAATCTTAATAAAATACTTAAAAAATATAAAAGCGAATAACAACACTATGACTATTTAAAATATACTTAAAAACTTATTTTTTTAACTGTTAAATATTCAATGCAAGAACTATAAGTATTTATTACGAAAGATTATTTTCGCATTTCGCAAACGCGTCTTTCTTAGAAAAGAACATTTCCGCGAATATTTAATTGTGTGATTAAAGTAAAACTTTAGATATTTAATTGTAAATAAAGACATAAAGTCGCTTCTCCAAAGCATCATAGAAAGCGCTCTTTGAAAAATATTTCATTTCAAGAATTCCTTCATTTGGGATTAAATTAATATCTTTTGTGTCCCTTATTGAAATAATTATTGTATTCAAGCAAAAATTAAAGCATTTCTGGAGTAAATTAACTTGATTCTTGTGTCTATATCTAAATTAGTTTTATATCCATACATCAACTCGCTTCCAAGAAATTTCACATCAAAAATAAAATGATTCAATCAATAACAAATATTGTTTCAGATAAATTCCGTTCCATTAAATAATTGCGATTAAATTGTAATTGATATATATTTTTTTCCAGGCCGCGATGTTATTAACTTTTTTCGGCAATAAAATATAAAATAAATCGCGTGAACTGCTATATATCAAAACGGTCCCAATAAAATGAAATACGGCTATATATAACGTTATGGATTTGTAATAAATTGCATTGGGATTCCTCGATATGTTTGCCCAATGAGCCATGACAAAGTTTCCCGTGTAAAATATAATTTCGCCGAATATTATGTTCCACATAATTAAATTTGCGATTTTGAACAAACTAAAACACATTCTACAGATTAAGTTTAAATTAATACCAATCCATTTAAACTAATTAAAACTAGAATCAGCTATTATCTTCGGTTTGATTGATCCGAAAATTTGTTTGATTGATACGAATTACAGCAAAATATAAATAAACAATTAGCATTAAATATAATTTAAAAAGGGTATTATACATTTATGTAGCATTAGAACAACTCGGATAAATCTTGCAAATATTTACAGATTGACCACCAACTGTTGGTCTTCATGCTTTCCAAAGATCAAATGCTTTTACTAATAATAATAATATTTATTTTTGGTACTGTGTACATTTTCATACAATAGACCATCGTCAAAAAGAAAGAAAAAAATGAACAAAAGTTACATACAATAGGAAACAATAGGAAAAAAACAAAACAAATATTTATCTAGAAATAAACTGTTAAAGAATAGTTGATGATATAATAATCATCTATTACTACTTCCATTCTTATTAATTCTTCCATGCTATAAAAAGCACAGGCTATCAATAATTCACGAGCTTTCGCTTTAAACTCCCTTACTGATAATGAATTTGTATTAGTAATACTTTCGGATATCTTATTGTAACATACAATACCAATATGTAAGAGGTTTCGTTTACCGCTGTCTAATCTTGAAAATATGGCACTCTGAGTTTGTTAATATTGCGTAAGTTATGACTATGTAGTTCATAATTTTTAGGTAAGTCGGAATGGCGTTGTTTTACAAGTATGACTAATCGAAATATATATAAGGAGGGTAGCGTTAAAATTTTGTGCTTCATGAACAAAGAGCGACAGGATTGAAGAGGATGTACATTGAACATAGCTCGTAATACCTTTTTCTGCATTTTAAATACCGCATCAACATTTGCTGCTGACCCCCAAAATATCAGACCGTATGACAACCTAGACTGAACGATGGCGTGGTAAAACATTATCAGAATATCAACTGTTACACACTCTCTTAGATTCTATCACTCACTGCATTCTATAAGTTTTCTATTTGGAGTTTGCTTTTATACAGGGCGTTTGAAAATAACTCCCTTGTTTTATTGTGTCATAGAAACTGTTCAAAGTGATAGACACACTTCTAGTTTGTGATGTTTCATTCATCAACTGTCCAAGTTTTGCTCCCCTGCAGCTGGCATGCCCGCTTGACCTTGAGACGGCGCCAGGACTCAGTTGGCTTAATTCAATTCAGGCGTACAGTGCAGTGCGATGGCTACTCCACAACAAAAAGCCCAGTGTTATTTGGCTTGTGAAAACTGAATCTGTTATAGCAGTGCAACGTCATTTTAGACGTCAGGATGGTGTTGAACCTTCTACACCAAAAACTATTCGTCATTGGCTACATTCTTTCAAAGAAACCGGTAGTGTTTTAAAAGGGACATCGTCTGGTAGACGGAGAGCTTCTGAAGATGTTGTTAAACAGATCCGTGTTTCGTGTGTTCGGAGCCCAAAGAAGTCATTGGCCAAACGTAGTCTGCAATTAGGATTGCCTAAAGGTACCGTGTATGATGTTATGCGAAATGGCCCAATTTGCGTGCCCACAAATTGCAATTGTTATATGAAATACAACCTACTGATAAATTCAAAAGGTTAGAGTTTGCTGTTGACTTTTCAAACATAATTGATGATGATGACAATTTGTTGAAAAATGTTTTCTTTTCTGATGAGGCTACATTTCATGTTATTGGAACAGTAAATCGTCACAACTGCAGAATTTGAGGGTCAGGGCATCCACATAAATTTATGCAGCATCAACATGACTCTTCCAAAGTTCTGCAAATGTTTGGTTCGGCTTGATGGAAGATCGTGTGATTAGTCCTTTAATTTTTGTAGAACAAACAATAAATTGGGACAATTACTACGACATGTTAATAGAATATGTGTTTCCCCAAATTTATGATATTGAAGCGGAAAAAGGGCTTGTGTTTTTCCAACAAGATGACGCCCCAATTCAATTCAGTAACACAGTACCACTCGCTTTCGGGAAGGCCGATAGGAAGAACTGGCCCAATCTCTAGGCCAACACGAAGCCCGGCTTAACCCCATCGGACTTGTTCTTTTGGGGCCTCATAAAAATGTTTTGTACAGTGAAAAGATTCAAGACATCAATCATTTACGCGAAAGAATCGTCGCGGCGGTTGGGACAGTTACACCTGATATGTTGGTGAATACGTGGCGAGAAGTGGAATATTGTCTCAATGTGTGCGAGGCAATAAATGGATCCCACTTTGAAGTACGTCAATGTTTTTTTTTTTCAAAGTTTGATCCAATGTGGATAGTGGCCTATTGTATTTTGCCCACATTCACTTATAAGCCCAGAAATCTAGTTGTTATTATAAATTGCGCTAATTAATTTTTCACATTTGTCTTCACAAGTCCAAATGCGGCCGGCACTGTGGATAGAACTAGGGCTCGCGCCGACTACATCAATGATAAAACAAAACTTAAAAATACTCTCTTGTATTGTATGTACTCGTTGATGTAGTTTTTCATTAATTTCAACATTAAATTTATACTTAAAACTAGGGAGTTCTTTTTCAAACACACTGTATATTTCAATTGATTCCCAAAAAATGAACTAATCTATTCTGTGATCCACCTGCTGACGAATCAATTATAAGTAATTGGATTCCCAACAAACAAACAATTCATTTCGGCTCTACAATATGCAAATAGATAATTGGAAAACGAAGCAAAAATCGATACAGATTTTGCATTTAAATGAAAAAATCAAAACACTTTGATAATCCAATTTAATGCAGCCACAAAACTTCTCAATCTCGATCCGTGTGAGTATCGTTAGGGGTGTCGGATAGACTGCCGCGAAGACATTTCCCGACATGATTGATTGTGTTATTTTACGCAGAAACCGATGAGCGATGAATCCCACCCACCGACGTGAAAAGACGTCGATTAAAACATGCATTCTTAATTGAATACGCCCCATTGGGAATGAAGGTACTAGAAGAAGATCAACAGTAACTCCGGTACGTAATCTAATTTCAAAATGATGGGATTTGAGGTTTGGGCGACCGAATGTATTTATACAATCGGTAATTGATCAATAGGTCAATATTTACATATCCGCTGTAATGAGATTTTCGGGGGGAAAAACATGTAACTTAAATAATTAATTTACGGACTTGCAAACTGAATTTGAATCGCTTCGGTTTTGAAAAAGAGCTTCGGTCCAAAAAAATAGTTTATTTCCTTTCTCTTACGAACCCTCTCTATATTTACATCGATTTTTACTAAAAGGACATTGTATGTAAAATAAATAAGCAATTTAGGAGTTGAAATGAAAACCGAATAAAGTGTAACTCAAATATTTTAAATTATTTTTTAAATCTTATGTTAGGTCGATACAAAACCTTCCATCATTTTTCAACTATTCTAGTGCATTTGTGCATAGCTCAATTTCCCGGTTATTGGGAGAGACATTTAGCTCACATTTGATCCTGCGATCACTTACGGGGCAGTTACGCGGGGAAGTATAACCAAGCTGGCGTCTCTGAGGAAGCAGCTTGAACTCGGGGGTGGTGGGGTCGTGCCCAACAGCAGCAATGGAACTGCTACTGGATCTGACTCCGATGATGCACCTTGTCATGGAGACGGCCGCCAGATCGGCAATTGTAAGGTTCAGCAAGGAAGGAATAGGCAGAGGTAAAATAATCGTGAGCAGAGACCGTAACCGCCTTGCTGCCAAAATCCCCTGGTTGGAAGCACCAAAAGATGAAATGGTATGCAAATACCATTTCGAGAAAAACTACATAGCAATGCGTAGTAGTAAAGCGGATTGGAGCGGCGAATCCTCAGCATAGATATAGCTAAATACTATCAATTAGTATACAGATGGTTCGAAGGCAAAGCAATGTACTGGTGCAGCAGTGTTTGGACCTCTTACCAAATACTTCGAATCAATGGGAATCCATGGGAAGCAATCGAAACATGTGCACAATTCAACCTCGACAGGAATTATCGCAAAAACGAATTGCTATCCTGTAAGATAGCCAACCAGCCATGAGGGCCATTAGCTCTTACATTATCAGATCCAAACTGGTATGGGACTGTGTGTGAAAGTTAAACAAGCTTGGCAGAGAAAATAAAGTAACGATATGCTGGGTACCACGACCCACTGGTATTGACGGAAGAAGCCGATCACCTAGCAAACAAGGGATCCAGTAATCCCGGTATAGGTCCGGAACCCTTTTGCGGTATGAGTTTGAACACTATCTTCCTGGGTTGAGACAATCCAAAGTAATGCTGGGATCTGTTAACAAGAAAAGAACAAAAGCTTGCCTGAGACTAGGAACAGGAACAAGCTTAGAATTTTGGCAGGACTCCTGACGGGACACTGCAGAAAACACCTCAAGACCCTAGGCCTAGAGGAAGATGATAGATGCAGATTCTGTGGTTCGGCAGAGGAAACCCCATACATCTGCTCAAAGACTGCGGAGAAATGCTCCGCAAGAGACAGATGTATCTTGGGGCCCACTGTTTAAACGCACAGAAGCTGCAGTCCTTGAATCCCACCCAAATCCTGAAATTCCTAAAGGAATCAGGACTGGAGGAGACGCTCTAAAACATGGGTAAGTATAGCAACGTTTAGATTAAGAGGGTGGGGTACAATAGATCTACGAAGGTCGCAGTGCAAGTCGTCAACACCAATACTACAATTTACAATCTACCTCCATTTCCTAAAATCAAAACAAAAAGGATTTTTTGTCACTTAACCCTTTCGCTACCAACTGGACACATAAGTCCCAAGCACTAAATAATTAATATATTTCGGTGGGATTTAATACACTGTAAATGCTCGCAAAGCATTGTCCCATTGGTATTTTCATAAATATAAAACCTTATGCTTACACCCCTCCAAGTTTCCATTTCCTGCAATTATGTTTAGTTATTCTGCAGTTTTTCATCTTGACGGCTGTGTAACTGTGTTTCTGTGCGTTCTACCAAAATTATTTAGATAAAACAGATGGTTGGACATTAATAGATAAAATAGATGGTTGGGCTCAATACGCAATGTAAGAAAATGCGTAATATTTATAGAAAAATCACATTGAAATTAATGAAAAAAATGGGACTCATTTATCCCATTGATATTTTATAGCTATAATTTTTTTATAGAGTGGACGGAAAAAGAGCCCTCACTGAGGACGAATTAAAACAATATTGGGAAAACTTTTGTGACGAAGATGCGTTTGCATCATCTGATGACTCTTTGGAAGAAGAAAACATCGAAACAGACAGCAACAGCTCTCAAAGTTCCGAAGACGATCAAAGTTCTAAAGATTCATCCGACGACTCTAACGAGGTATCAATAGATGCTGTACCCCATTGAACCCTGCTGTACCCCTGAATTGAAAAAAAATGAGTTTCGTTAGGGGTGTCGGATAGACTGCCGCGAAGACATTTCCCGACATGATTGATTGTGTTATTTTACACAAAATAACACACTGAAAGACTACCGACTCGTTCAAATTATAGAATCTCAGCTACAGAACACACAATTTTACTTAAATCTTGAAGAAAAAAAAAAACCATGGCGCACCCAAAAGAACGTCTTAACAACATATACATAACTTTGTGTTATGTATATGTTGGGTAGTTATATATCAGGCTCAGGGTAGTGTACTCGCACCAATTCTCTTCACCATATTTTTACTAAGATATTTTAAAGCCTTCAATTTCCTTATATCCGAAATTAAATCGATAGTTTATGAATTAGGTAATAAGCCAAATCGTACTGTCTTGGATGAAACTCTTTTGATTGCTTTTCAAGCATCAAGAGGTAAAATGATAAAAGATTATCGAAAATCAAATTGGGTTTATGGTTTAATTTTAGACTCGCGATCAATCATATGTATAATAACCCTATTATAAATAATCTATAATATCCTACCCTTGTAAATTCGATTTATTTTCTGAAAAAAAAAATTACAAAAAGCCTCTATGAGTGCATGAATGCACAGAGAGAACTAGACAGATTCTCGACAAGTGCCATCCACTGTTCGGCCATGAAGCCCACCTCTATTTTTCGGTCTCTAGAGAGACCTAACCCTTTAATATACTATTAAAACCTATACATTTATGTAGCATCAGATCGACTCTGATAAATCTTTGCAAATCATGAAGACCTCCATGATTTGCAAATATCAAATGCAGTTTATGCATTCTGTTCTGCTCTAAGTTTTCTATTTGGAGTTTGCTTTTATATGTTCCAATTGATTTCCAAAAAAATGAACTAAACTAATTCTGCGAAGACATTTCCCGACATCATTGATTGTGCTATTTTACCCAAAATAACACACTGAAAGACTCGTTCAAATTATAGAATCCCACCTACAGAACACACAATTTTACGTAAATCTTGAAGGGGAAAAAAAGCCCATGGTGATGCCAAAAGATCGTCTTAATGCTCAGGGTAGTGTACTCGCACCAATTCTCTTCAATCACACCAGCAACAACTAGCCCACACCAGCTTTCACCAGGAATTTCATATACGCAGATAATTTTGGTACGACAGCCCAAGGCTCAAATTTTGAAGAAGTAGAACAAAAACTAGGAGCTGCCCTGAGCATGATGTTTACCTACTATGAAAGCAACTTCCTGAAGCCAAATCGGTCTAAGACTCAAGTCAGCGGCTTTCATCTCCACTCCCGTCAGGCAAACAGAAAACTCAACGTTACCTGGAATGACCACCCTAAAGCACACTGAAAATCTACATAGCGAGGGTGCTGAACGCTAGCATAGGCGTTATGTTTTTCAACTGCGGAGTATGCCTGTCCAGCGTGGAACAGAACTAGCCACGCCAAAAATGTAAACACTAAATGTAATATGCAGGCTTATAACAGGGTGTATGAAGGCAACCTCACTGGACAAACTGTATAAAGCCTCTGATCTATCAGACCCTGACTCACGTAGAACAGCGCATGAATTCACAGAGAGAACCAGACAGACCCTGGACGAGTTCGGCCATGAAGCCCACCTAGGCAGACTTAAAACTAGAAAGCGCTTCATGAACACTCCACTAGACGAGCCTTCCGCCTGTTACCCAATATCAGAAGTCGCTTCAAGCGGTATATCGAGCGACTGGACAACATGGCAAATGCTGAATCGCATCAGAACTGGCGTGGCTCCCGTCAACACCAACCTCATCAGGTGGCATCCTGTTGGATAGAAATGACGACAACCTGTTTACCTGTCCTAACTGCCCAGACAGTTGTACGCTCGACGATTGATGGACACACAACCAACAAGCATTGCACACAGCCCAATACTGGGCTGAGAAATTATAGTTTCCGGACACGAAAAAGTAAAGTAAGTTCACCCCTGAAGTGACTTCCTGGAATTCAAAGTTACAACATCACGGCCATGTGCAGTCCTAAATGGAAAAATTGGTCGTCAATCGGATGAATATGAAGTGTTTTTGCAAATTTTTCACTTAGTTTGATGATATCTATTGTGGAATGTATCAATTCCCGACCAGATATACTGAGGAAAGCTAACCAAAAGAAAATTGATGTCCCTAATACAGATGTCGGTGAAATTATGCTTTTATTAGGAATTACGCTTGTTATAACCTACAATAGAATTCCTAACTTATTACTGCTCAAAGAATGCATCCTAAGGAAATGAGGCTATACAAACTGCAATTGCTCGGAATCGAGCCCATCTACTTCTCTCTAAGATATATTTCAATTACCCAGAAAAAGGACTGATTTTCCTAAAACATACTGCTATTGATGAGGTGGTTTCTTGCCTGAAATATATATTCCAGAGCATTGAAGAATTAATGGCCAAATTCGAAAAGGCTGTTCAATTCTGATGCAATATCTCCCTTTGAAACCCATCAAGCGAGGAATCAAAATATTTGAACGATGCGATGCGATATAACGGGATATGTATATGATCACAATATTTATTCTGGAAGAGACGATACTGTAGGAAAAACCACTACTACTTTAGCGGAAAAGGTTGTATCGTCACTTATTTCTACAATTCGGGATTCACGAATCACGTTAGCATTTGATCGCTTCTTTACAAGTGTTAGACTGATGGACAGCCTTTCCAGCTGTAGGAACTTATGTATTCTTTCGTGAAAATTTATGCCAAAATTTGATGGGAAATTGAAGAAAAGTGATTCTCAATTCTTGTGTAATAATGTGGGCACATTAGCCGTAAGGTGGCAAGATATCAAGGAGATTCATGTGATCACAAATTATACGAATAGTGATGTAATAAGTACAACTAGAAAGCAAAAGAATGGTGAGAAAAAAGGAGTACCAAGCCTAAGAGCAATTGTGCTTAATAATAAAATAATGGGTGGAGTAGACTTATCGGACCAAAAAGTCGGTTGTTATGACTGGTACAAAATCGCAAAAATGGCAGAAAAAGGTTTTCTATAAATTGTTTATGATATCTGTTGTCAATGCGTCAATTCTAATCAATGAACAACGAAGAAAAAAAATCCACTGTTACAATTTGTTGTCCCTCTAGCAGAGGCATGTCAAACTCATATGATATTGCGGGCCACACGATCTATTTTGTACGTGTAACGTTGTAAGTTAAGGGCCGCATATTTTTACTGTACAAAAAATTAATAAAATAGGATTGTTAGAATGATTATATTATTTATTTATTAGACTCAATGTTTTTTTACTAAACTAAAAATATTTTACATTTTGTTGTATATTATCACATACATAGACATTTTATATTTCATGTGATTTTTTACACTGAAACTATAAATATTCTCTATTTAAAAATAAAAGTAAAATAAAAGTTATAATAAACAAAGCACAGTTGAATACTACTTTTTAGAAGCTATTTGACATCGTTTGTTGGAAAGCAAGTCATTAATATTTTGTTGAATATTTTGAGCTGATGCAAATTTTAAATTTGATGATATATATGTTGGTCGATTAATCTTGAACTCTGAATTTTTGTTATTTTTTCATTAAAGAAAATAGTTGCTTGCACAAATAAGTGTTTCCGAACATAGTAAATACTTAACAGTAAAGCCTAAGGAACATTTTAGGAAACCGATCTACAGATAAATATGTATTAAATTCTGGAATTCCTACTTCCATACATTTTTCCGTCAGCAAAGAATCACATTGGCTATCAATTAATTCCATTTGTTCATCAACAATTACAATATCGATAGAAAGAGGTAAAGTAAAAAGACGAATTGTACTTCACAGCCTTTAAAATAAAAAATCTTCGATCGATTTCCGCTTCTAATAATTTAATTTGGTGAGCATATTCTGAAAATCTTAATTTAGGTGGAATTGGTAAAACAATACTACATTATAGATAATCATATAAACTAAATAAAGTTGGAACACAGCCTGAATATATAAATATATTCAACCTTTCCGGAGCTCTATAACATTATTGAGCCTTTTTAGGGCTACCCAAACAAATCTCATGTGAAATTTGCAATAACTCGCATTTGCCAGCTATTTAGCTTTCAGTACTAATAGCTTTCAGTCTACCTTCGTAGCTCTAAACAAAAACCAGAAAAATAACATTAAGATCATGTTTTCCTATAACTTAAGTGATTATTAAGCCACCTACAGACGCGTTTTGAGATTTATCTCTCATCAGTGCGGCTTTGCTTTTATGCATAACAATTTGTAAAACATTTACTTGAAACGCACGTGGATGACTATGGGTTAGATATCTTTAATTTGATATTTCGAGGAAAGGTTGAATATATTTATCAATTTAGGTGATTTAAGCAATAGATATTGACACCTTTCAAAGTAGGATAAGTATTCTTTTTCTATTTGTTCTCGCCAAAGTAGGTAATATTTTTCCTTTGAAAGCGTTAATATTATCAAATAGCGGTGTAACAACATGACTTTTGCCTAGAAGCTTAAGAGTAACTTGATTAAGATGACTTGTAATATCAACTGAAAAAGCCAAATTCTTTATCCATTATCCATCTTTTAATTCAGCACATTCATAAGTTTTTGTTCCAGAAAATTATGATTTCGTCCAGCAATTTGAAGAAACGTTTAAACACTTTATGAATCGAAATCCATCTAATTTCCGTATAATATGGTAGATCAGTGTATTCCCACTCTACATCTTCCAAAAATAAAACAAATTGACGATGATTCAGTCCACGTGCTCGAATATAATTTACAATTTTTGTGACTATTTTTAAAACATGTCCGATATTTGAAACTTTGCAGCACAGTACTTGGTGGTGAATAATACAATGAAAATGTTCAAAATTATTATTACCATGCTGTTTACATGCTTCTTTTAAACTCGCAAAAACTCTCAAATTTTTCCAATGATAACTTATACTTCTTCAAAACCTCCATAAGCGCATCAAAAATATCAGCTCAGATAGTTGTATTATGTACAGTGTACAGGAATGACTTACAAAAGTTCTTAACTTACTTCTAACTTAATATCGTAGCCGCGAATAAAAACGGCCAGCTGAGCAACAGAGTATGCTTGAAATGTTGTTATTATTAAACTATGCTTATTTCTCAAATTCTCGGCTATTTCATGAACTCTTTGCTACAGTATTTCGACTTAAACTTACCTTGAAATTATTTTATTTGTGCTGGATATAATACTTCAACAGTTTATTAAAAAAAAATTAAAAAGGACTCCGCGGGCCGCAATCTATGCATTGTCGGGCCGCGTGTTTGATATGCCTGCTCTAGCAGAACAGTTGATGGCTGTGGGCAAAGAATCAAGTGCAATCAAACGTAAGAAATCTGATGGACGTCCATCCAAAATAATGAAACTTATGCTCAATGTTGGAGATCACCTTCCAGTTGAAGGTAGCTCCAGAAGAAGATGTGAACTGTTCAGGAAAGGGCAAATAAATGCGAACCAAAACCTTGTGTACAATGTGCAAAGTTGCTTTGTGTAATATGTGCTTTACGACTTACCATTCATAAATATAAGATCATACTGTAATTAGAAGCAATAACATTTACCTATTATACTAACCTATGGGAACACATACATCCCAATAAAAAATACCAATGGGACTATATTTCCCACCGCCCACACGAGCATCCCCCATACAAAAAATGTAAGTTGAGCTATAGTTGATGTTTTTAGGGTTCCGTACCGAAAACGGAACCCTTATAGGATCACTTTGTTGTCCGTCTGTCTGTCTGTCTGTCTGTCTGTCTGTCTGTCTGTCTGTCCGTCTGTCTGTCTGTCAAGACCTTTTTCTCAGGAACGCGTAGAGGTAACAAGTTGAAATTTGTATCAAATACTCGAGTCTGCGGTCTCTTTCATCTGTGAAAAAATCAAACTTGTAAGTCAACGCGATCAAAAGATATGACCGTTTATGTCGCATATTTTGCGATTTCACGAGGGAATCAAAACCTATAGGGTACTTCCCGTTGACCTAGAATCATCAAATTTGGCAAGAAGTGGTGTCTTACAGCACATGTCAAGGGAAAAATCTGAAAACCGTAAATATGTAGTTTAATTACAAGAAAAATGCGAATTTACTATTAGAAACTTATGAAAATTCACTAATGTTGTCGTAGTGGTATTGTCAGGCTCCAGAAGCATATGGGTTGCATACAGTTAGGTCCTTTCTATGTTTATTTTGAATTTTCTTTGTTTATATTCGTTATGCATTTCATCACGTACGCTTTATTTACATAATATATACAGGGTATATATTATGTCTAAATTTTGCTTTTTTATAACCGACATGCGACATACTCAAGTCCCGTAACATCCTGTATATATTATATTTCGTCTAATTTTTCTTTATAATCTACATAATATGTTGATAATCCACATAATAATACTATACTATACAAGTTTGTACGGAACCCTCGGTGCGCGAGTCATAGCTCGCACTTGGCCGTTTTTTTTTTAGACCTAATAAGGCCAAAAAATCATAAAAGGGATCTGATAAACAAACTAAATAAATTAGTAGCGAAAGGGTTAACTCTTCTTCTCAATTTATGCATGTAGAGTTTTGCAACCATTTTTTTATTGTTTTCTGTGCCTTTTGCATAAAAATATTAAATTTATTTGATTACATGTAATTCGCAAAAAAGTTTACTAAATATACTGAATATCGACCGTTCATCAAAATGAATTTTCTGTCTGACACATTTCTATCTGAAACAGATATTTCTGAAAACTACTAATGTTTGCCTTGTATTTGTATATTTAATATTTCATGCATCCATACCGAGCAAAAACTTCTCTCGAGTAACACAAGACCGTCTAAAACAATTGTTGCACGATATTCCCAAATGTTTGTTCAGCTGTTATATTAACTAAGGCAAATATAGTGCGGCGAGCAAACACTCAACAACATTATAATTGAATATCGAAAATTACTAAAATTACCTTTTGTATCACATACTTGTATCACATACAAGGTGTTTATTAATACAAGGTTTTAGACACTCACATTTTGTATCACATTCTTGTATCTCATACAAGGTGTTTTTTAATACAAGGTGTTATACAAGAAAGAACTTGGAATTGTAAAAAATAACACCAAAAATTAAATTTTAATCAAAAATGTTTTTTTTTATTCGAAAGATCAATACATGGCATTAACATTTTGAAATGATTCCGCGGCTATTGTTAACAAAGCGCATTCTAGACGTCCAATTTTGTGCCACTTTCTCGAGCATTGCTGTGCCACTTTTTCGAGCATGGCCGTATGTCACGAATAGCACGAACAAGACCTTGCCCTACAAGACGTCAATTGTTGCTGGTGTATCAGCATAAACCAGAGACTTCACGTAGCCCCACAGGAAATAATCGAGAGGTGTCAAACCGCTTAACCTTGGAGGCCGATTGATGGGTCCATTTCTCGAAATCAACTTATCGCCAAATTTTTATTTCAATAACACAATGATTGCGGTCGCCCTTTGGTAAGTAGCGCCATCCTGTAGAAACCACACCTCGTCCGGATCACTATCATCCTATTTTGAAACAAAAATCCTTGATCATGGTCCGCTCTCATGGAACGCTCTCCATTAACCGTAACACGAGCTTCCGCTTCATCTTTGAAGAAATAAGGCCCGATGATGCCACAAACATGTAAACCGCAGAAATGGTGCAATGCAGTCTGTAGGGTCTGTTGTGGATTGGTCTCACTCCATATGAGGCAGTCTCACTCCATAGATATTAACAAACCCGTTAAGACAAAAAACGAGCCAAATGGCTGAACACAATTTTGCGACAAAACATCGGGTCAGTTACCAACTGCTCTAGAGCCCAATCGGCGAAAGAACGAAGCATATGGTGGTCTCGTGGCTTCAATTCCTGCATCAGCTGGATCTTATACGGGGGTAGGTCAAGATCTTTGTACAAAATTTTCTGCGTAGTGGACAGACTGAGCCCTACGACCAATGGTAAATTGATAAATTTGTATCTTCTTCCAAACTTTCTTTACAGCGTCGATATTCTTTTTAGTACGTACATTCCTTCGAAGTGTTGGTGTTAATGGATCATTTAGAGAGTATGTGGTATGAAATCAATCCACAGTTCGACCGATGGCTTGCTCAGATGGACGATTATGTGCGCCATAAAAATCACGAAGTCGTCTACAAGTTGCGCGAATCGATAACTGATTTTCAAAGTACATTTGGATAATTTTGGAACGCTGTTCAAGAGTTAATCTATTCATGATGATTTGCCAGAGAATCATCACCAGCCTTTATGTCCCACTGCTGGGCACAGGCCTATTCTCTGTCAAATATACAACCTCAGCACTAAGATTTGAATATTAGGGACCTACAGTTTAACGTCGATTGCGAACGACAAATTTCCAGAGAAGGTGTTGGCCAGTTGAGACCCCACGGTTGCCTAAGCCGGATTGGGGAATTGAGTATGATGGGTTGCAGCCATTAGTTTTAAATTTTTACTGCTTTGGTACTGTGGGGATTTGAACTCCAGCTGTCTGACTCAAAGGCCAAGTGCCTAGCTATCTGAGCCACCACCACACCTGATCACAAATGTCAAAAAGTGAGCGAAGTATGACAGTTCGTTTGACAGCTACGCACAAAAAAAACACCCTATATAATCTTGTCTAGTCTTCTCTAGTCTGGTTTAGTCTAGTCTAGTCCTGTCCAGTCTTGTCATGTCTAATCTTGTCAAGTCTTGTCTAGTATTGTCCAGTGTTGTCAAGACTTGCCCAACCTAGACATGTCTAGTCTTGTCTAGTTTTGTCGTGTTTTGTCTTTTCTGGTCTTGTCTGGTCTTCTCGTGGCCTCCCTAATCTTTTCGAGTCTTGTCCAGTCTTATCCAGTCTTGTCCAATGCTGTCCAGCATTGTATTGTCTAGTCTTGTCTCGTCTTCTCTAGTCTTGTCTAGTCTTGTCTAGTCTTGTCTTGTCTAGTTTTGTATAGTCTTGTCTAGTCTTGCCTAGTCCAGTCTTGTCGAGTCTTGTCTAGTCCTGTCTATTCTTGTCTAGTCTTGTCTAGTCTTGTCTAGTCTTGTCTAGTCTTGTCTAGTCTTGTCTAGTCTTGTCTAGTCTTGTCTAGTCTTGTCTAGTCTTGTCTAGTCTTGTCTAGTCTTGTCTAGTCTTGTCTAGTCTTGTCTAGTCTTGTCTACTCTTGTCTAGTCTTGTCTAGTCTTGTCTAGTCTTGTCTAGTCTTGTCTAGTCTTGTCTAGTCTTGTCTAGTCTTGTCTAGTCTTGTCTGGTCTTTCTAGTCCTATCTAGTCTTGTTTAGTCTAGTATTGTCCAATCATCTACAAATTGTTTATGTTTCTCGATTACAATTGTGATAATGTAAGATATTATTCGGTATTTATTAACAAATTGGTTTTAGCAGATATTAAGTAGGAATGTATCCTAGAAGTGCCTGCCTGAATGATGGTAGCTGATGCGCCAATTTAGAGAAACGGGAAACGCTTAGTCGACATAGGAACTACAGCTTTAGATTTCGTAATAATCATTAGTTTAGCGTGGCGGCGTTGGGGGTGGCAGCAGCGCCGGACGCATTGTTAGGGGCAACTGTTAGGTAATTTGTGTGCGTCTGGAACGAGATCTGCGTTCGGCAAAACCCTACTCACGCAATAATTTCGCAGGAATTGATAAAAACAAACGCAAATAGATAAATTGAACCGAGCGTTTTAAAGCCGGACTTTGTTTGAAAATCCAATTTTCAACGGATACAATACATGATTTATGCGTGGCATTAAATTCTGTGAAATCGATTTAGATTTTTAAAAGCTTTGTTTTAGCAAAATTGTAGGGAATATTTTATTTAGCTTACTACTCGTTATAAGCAACATGAACACGTTGAATGCCGTGGGGGTCACCCACGACCGGCACTAACTTTGTTTGTAGCACCGCGGGGGTTACTGTTGACTGGCAAAAGCACATAATTTGAGTATAAGGTGTCACGGGCAAGTCATGTGAACTTAGTGTGACACTCAACGTGTTAATGAGATCATTAAATAACCGTGACGCATTAAAATTTGTATTTAAAACTTGCAATACAAATTGTCTAAGGCTTTAAATTCTGAGAAATCGATTTAGATTCTTGCGAGTTTTCTTTTTTGCATACATTTTGCGAATGTTTTTTTTTAGCTCACCATTGGTTATAAGTTATAAGTAGGGCCCGGATTTATATGTAAATACATATTTTTTATTCAAATTATTTTCGGTCTTATTTTGTTTTCCACACAAGTTATGACATTTGGAACGAGAAAATGTAATCTTTATTTCCAAATATCATAATTTCTGTAGAAAACAAAATAAAGACCGAAAATATTTTGAATTAAAAATATGTAGTTACATATAAATCCGGGCCCTAGTTATAAGCGACATAAAGACGTTGAATGCCGTGAGGGTCACCGATGACCGGCACCAACTTTGTTTGTAGCGCCGCGGGGGTCACCATTGACCGGCAAAAGTACATAATTTGACTTTGAGGCGACACGGGAAACTCATGTGAAGTTAGTGTGACATTCAACGTATTAACGAGACCTTTATAAGGTCGAGTCACATTAAAATTTGTATTTAAAACTTGCAATATGAGTTGGTTAAGGCAGCGATTCTCAGACTATTGGTCGCTAAACTAATATTTGTATTGGATCCCGAAACGGAACTATTTCAGTTCAACAAGTTACGTTTTTTTTAACTAGGTTTTTAAATAAGTTTAAAACAAGTAAATTATTTTATTGAATTAAGTTAATCTCAATTTTTTGACAATTCCGACAAATTTTTCATCGATTATTAAAAAATGTCCCGTTTCGATCTAAACCTTCGGTTCGAACCAGAGACAAATAACTAACAGTCGGTTCGTACTCTCATTTCTTGAAAATAATTTGGGTCGCGTGTTTAAAAGTTTAAGAAACGCTGATCTGGGTCACCTGACGCTTTAAACGCACGAAACTCGCTGCAACTTTAAACTCTGCCATGCAGAGCTAATGCTAATCATCGGGGTTAATGACTAAACTACTTCCAACTTTGAATATATTATGTTTGTTAGTTACGTTCCATACCTAGTTACAGTTTTATTATTAGTTTGATAGGGTAACGTTTTAAGCAGTTTAACAAAAGTTACAACCAACAAATTTCATTATTCGCTGAATCTTTGGAAAGCTTGTATAGAATTTACTCTAATGAAGAACGCCTTACAGGCGCGTTAATTAATTATCGCTCTAATCTCAATGGTGCAGTCAAAAGTCAACACACGAGCCTTCATCAAGCTTAAACAGTTGTATGACCTAACAACACAAGAATTCTAAATATTGCCTAAATAATTGCATTATAGCTTAATATATTGCATGGAATTAAACAGCTCTACAGAAAAATACAAAAGGAAAGTTAGTTGGAAATCTCTCTTGAGGATAATTATTCATTTTATTCTCTGGGGTTTGGGAAAATTTGGAACGTTAGGAAAGTTATTTGTTTGCGGACACATTCCATTCGGCCTTTTTCAGGACATCAAAGAGAAATTGTTAGTCTGAGGTGGAGTGATGGGTGTTTGCCAACCGTTACCAGAAGTAAATTGTAAATCGAGAAAACTGAAATGCTTTGTGTAGAAACAAGACATAAATTATGGGAGAAAGAAATCGCTCAATTTATAAACAACTAGATAGACAAGACGATACAGACAAGATCAGACAGATAAAACTAGACAGACAAGAATAGACAGACAAGACTAGACAGGCAAGAGAAGACAGACAAGACTTGACATACAAGACTAAACAGACACGACTAGACAGACAAGACCATACAGACAAGACTAGACGGACCAGACTAGACAGACAAGACAGACAAGACTAGACAGACAAGACTTACCAGACAAGGCTAGACAGACACGACTAGACAAACAAGACCATACAGACAAGACTAGACACACAAGACTATGCAGACAAGATTAGACAAGACTAGACAGACAAGATTAGACGGACAAGACTAGATATACAGGACTAGACAAACAAGACTAGACAGACAAACTTTTTCAAAAAGTGGTTTGGGGGAAGCTCACTAAAAAACCTCACTAAACCCCCTATTCCATCTTGGCTTTTAGTATGCGGCACCCCGGTATCGCATATTTTGAATTCATTCAGGGTGGGCAGCCCGGACAATTAGTGAAAATCGTCTTAGTTGTTGTGTCCCCGACCAGGATTCGAACGACATATTCGAAGTATGTTGTCAACTACACCACCGAGGAAGACACACAGACAAGACTAGACAGACAGGACTATACAGACAACTAGACATACAAGACTAGACAGACAAGACAGGAAGACTAGAAGGACTAGACACGCCAGACATACTAGAAAGACTAGACACACAGACCAGACATACGAGAGAGACTAGACATACTAGACACACTAGACCGACTAGAAGGTCTAGACAGACAGACTAGAAGTGTGTATAATCTGTATATCGTAGATTTATCGACAAAATATTGATAGTATCGTCTTGTCTATCCAGTTAGAATAGTCGGATGGTTTTGATGACCATCAGGGCCTTGGAGCAGTTCCTACTAGTTCCTACTAGGAGTTCTAGAGTCGGTGCTCTTATTACTAGATCCGGACCTGGGTTGACCAGTCCAGCTTTGATTAACTCATTCTTCTCTGATCGAAGCTTGATTTGTTCTTCAATGGTTTCGACTGATGTGTCAGAATTATGTAACAGTCGTAGCCCATGATCAAGACCCCATTCTCGACCCACCATTTCCTCAAAACCTTCAATTTCGAGAACCTGTCCTTTTGATTATCACTAATGATGAACACGTTGATGTCTTCTTTGCTCTTGTTAAGTGTGAAACCAAACTCGTTCTGATATCAAACTCGTTCTGCCAGTCGACTAGCACTAGGACAGAGTGCGTGCACGAGTGTCACAACTTAGAATGTTATGCATAGGCCCATGCATCGAGCCAGAACACAGCCTGTCCCCGGCTCGGTCCGCAGGACGACGACGCTTTCATAACAGACGTTCCACAGGAACTTGACCCCGATGACATCAGCTCCTTCAACCGCTTGAACAGCACCCCATGAACGACCCTCAGTGGCATCGAGGACCAACCCTGCCACCTCGCTGATTTGCGACGAATTTTCGTCTGACGAGCTTTGCCGCTCTTTCTCCCTCAGGTTGGCCTGGTGCGTCGTCGCCGTCAGTTTCTCGTCGGCGAGCAGCGTTCGGATGTTTTGCCTCCTCGCCACCTTAGGTTTAACGTCGCTGATTTTGCTCTTCCCGCTGTCGTCTCTCTCTGAATTACGGCGCTTTCGACTCACCGTTTTCTTTTCCGCCTCTTCTTTGATAGTCAGTTCCTCCTCTAACACGACACACAAGGAAGGTAACATGGACGATAAGACATGTGACAAAATGACGGAAAAATAGTAAATAAAAAACACGTCTACATATCTAATACGACAGAAGACGAAAGACGAAAACGAGAAGAGGAAAGGACCACAAGAAGAAGACAAAGGAAGTAAATAGAACAAACACCACCACCCACCTGAAGTAATGCCCACGCGATTCCAGGTGGAGTGTAGTGAAGAGACAGAGGACGGGTTTTAGTGGGTATGCTGGTCACGACGAACTCGAATAGAGAGCCCCACATTACACGTGAACGAAGTCCCCGGTGTGCAATAATGCATTCCTCCTCCTCCGAAAAATAAAAAACTAGAGTGGCTAGACAGACTGGGCAGACTTGATAGACTGGACAGACTTGATAGACTGGACATACTTGACAGACTGAACAGACACCCGACAGAGAGACCTTAAGCGACTCCAGCTATATATTCTACAGCATCCAAACCAAAGACAAAAGACGCCTAACTGCGGCGAGAGCCACCCAGGGTTGAACAACAGGAACGTCAATGAAGGAAAACAGATCTAGCGACTAGAGACAGAGATTGGCCGAGCACAGCAAAGTGCGGCAGAGGAAATGGTGGCTGCCATTTTCAGAGCATGCAACAAGGTACTGGCAAACAGGAAAAATTAACAGGAAAGTCTACTGGTGGAACGAAGATATCGCCCAACTGAGGTGAGAATGCAACATGAGGAGAGGAAGATGATCATGGGCATGAGAAGCTCCAGGGGAATCTAAAGAAAAATACCGACCCCAGGAAAGTGGTTATAAACCTTAGGGCGATATACAAGTAATCAAAAAAAACATTAAAAAGACAAATAAACTCCCCAAAAAAGAAACATTAGCCAAAAACTATGCCAGATGGTGGACGAGGATACATGGGAGGACGCCTACGCTATTGCCACTAGAGTCCACACCAGATATCCTCCAAGACTGCCCTTGGAAAAAATCGAAGTAGTCGACATACTCTTCCCCAGACAGCAAGATCCAATATGGGAGCAGCCAACGAATAATATACCGGAGTTAACCGGAGACAGGCCGAATAAAAAACGGAAGGGCGCCATGGCCCGATGGGATTCCGCCAGAAGTAATGAAAATCGTAGTAAGCAATGCACACGAGTATGTATTAGAGGTCATGAACGCATGCCTCAAAAGGGGAATTTTCCCCGGAGAAGTGGAAGATTGCAAAACTAGTGCCACTCAGCAAACACCAAAATCTGACGAATGAAGCTGCTGGATTCAGACCACTATGTCTTTTGGACGAAGAAAGTAAGCTCTTTGAACAATTACTAGTAGGAAGAATCAGGCAGGAAATGAATGTGTTAAGAGAGAAACAGTTCGGTTTTAGAGCAGGTAGATCAACTATTGACGCCATAAGAAAGGTGGTGGAGGTGGCGGAGGCTGCCAAAGCCGGAACACGAAGGACAAGGAAGATCTGTCCTCTAATAATGCTCGACGTGAGAAATGCGTTCAACTCCTCAGGGTGGCAGAACATCATGGACGAGGCGACAGAGGTAGGGCTACCACCCTACCTTCTCCGTATAATACGAAGCTACCTCAGAAACAAGAAAATTGTTATAGAGGCAGAAAAAAAAAATGATAGCACGAAATCAGATGTGGTGGTGTCTCACAGGGCTGAGTAATGGCCCCAACACTATGGAACATCCTCTATGATGGAGTTCTCAGGCTAAAACTGCCGAAAGGAGCGGAGATGTTTGGTTTTGCTGACGACCTAGCTATAATAATCAGCGGGAAAACAGAAAAAATTGTTTCGTGTAAGGCAAGCGAAGCAATGAAGCTGGTAGATGACAAGTGGCTGGCTGGAGGGAAAACGGCTGAAACTAACCCCCGAAAAGACTGAGACTGTCGTAATAGCAGGCAAGAAACAGTTGTGTCCAATAGTCCTGAAGATTAAAGACGTCACAATAACGCCCAAAAACGCGGTGAAGTACCAAGAAACCGCGGCGAAGTGACTAGACAAGACTAGACAGTCTAGATAAGATCTAGGATTAATCATCGATAAAAGTTTGTCGCTCAACGACCATGCCTCTAAAGCGGCGGAGAAATCACAGAAAAAGACCGCTGCGCTGGAGTGGCTAATGCCGAGCGTGGGTGGTCCCACTACGGAAGTATGGGGAAAAGCCATGAGGAGGCAAACAACAAAGAACAACCTGGCAAAAGTACAACGGAAACTGACTCTAAGAGTCAGTTTCCGTTGTACAGGACAGTATCAAGGGAAGCCATTCTCGTGATCTCTGCCATACCGCCCATCGAACATCTGGTCACGGAGAGAACAAACACGTAGGTATATGGCGAAACTCCGAAACAATGTCAAAGAGAGAAGCTAGAAACAGATCGACTGACACGGCGTATAAAACCTGGCAGGACGAATGGGACAACACAGAAAAAGGAAAGTGGACAAGGAGCATAATACCAGACGTACAGAAATGGGTCAGCAGAAAACACGGTGTGGTGAATTATTAGGTCACACAAGTACTCAGTGGCCACGGTTGTTTCCGAAACTATCTACATAGGATTGGAAAAGCCACGGACGCTATGTGCGAATACTGCGCAGCCCAGGACAACGTGATTCATACCGTATTTGAATGTACCATATACACTGGAAAGAGGCCAGAAAAGATCTACCAGAAACAATAAACCCAGCTGACTTCGTAAACAAAATGATGGAGACAGAAAAGAATTGGAAAATAGTAGAGAGTGTAATTCGGCTAATCCTAATCCAGAAAGAGAAGGACGAAAAGGCCCGCCTGAAGAAAGAAAAGCTGGCAGGCAAATGTTGATATACGGAAGATCTTAGCGGCTGACCCAATGAAGTTATGCGAAGAGCAGTTCCGTTGGGTTCACACAACATGAGTGAGGGGTTTTAATTAGTAGGCTCGGCCAAGAGGTCCTGAATCCTACCTACCTAGTGAGACAAGGTGCCTTTGAGGCTTCCTCTTCTCCCGCAAAAAAAGACTGAACAGACTGGGCAGACTAGTCTAGATAGACAAGACTTGATAAACAAGACCAGAGAGACAAGACTAGAGGGACAACACTAGGCAGGCAAGACTAGACAGACAAAACTAGACAGACAAAACTAGACAAACAAGACTTGACAGACAAGACTAGACAGACAAGACTAGATAGACAAGCCTAGACAGACAAAATTAGATAGACAAACCTAGGGAGAAAAGTCTAGATCTAGATGGACAGGACTGGATAGACAAGACTAGACAAAAATACTAGAGAGACAACACTAGACGGACTCGACTAGACAGGCATCACTATATAGACAAGACTACAAAAATTAATACTTGATTTCAATAAGCATTACTATGTTGCAATGCAAGTTAAACTGTGAAACTTCTGTGATATTATTTCAATTAGTTTATGATTACTACAGAACTTTGCAGCTGATATTATCTTAACTCTGCGGTCTAGTGCAAATTAATATACACTACAAATTATATCGAATTTACTGAATTCAAAACTAATAAGATAATTCAATATTTCCACAGGGTATGTCTTATTTATTTTTTTATCTAAGACACTGAATACGTTAGTTAATATTGAAAACTTAACTCGTTGAGGTACAGCATTTTAGATAATTTTAAATATCCGACCACGAATATTCACGCATCAAAGGGACACTTTTAATACCGCCGGGCCTCAAAGACTTCAAGTAAAAAAACATTGAAAACTTGTAAAGACTAAGTTTTTTACTTTGTAAAAACCTATTTTTTAGAAAAAATTTAAATTAACTCCTTGAGGCCTGGAATTTTATATAATTAGAATTATATATATATATATATATATATATATATATATATATATATATATATATATATATATATATATATATACATATATATAGATATAAACCTAATATTAAAAATCCGGCCATGCAAAATTACGCATCAACGGTGGGTCACTTTTAATAACGCCGTGCTTCAAAGAGTCAAAAAGAAACATTAAGCTAATAATAAAATATTCTAATAATTAAATATACATACTCATGTTTTAGACATGGTCAACTGGAGTGCGCTCGATGTCGGTAGAAGCGACGGTTACGTAACATTGTATGGGTCGCTCGTCTGCGTCTGCAGAGGGCCTGCGTCCCGGTAGGTAGTAGACCAGACAGGTGACCCCTATGAGGAAGAGGAAGAAGACGAAGACGATGTCGAACATGATGAGCGAGTTCCAGGTCAGCAGGCGCATCACAAACGGCTGGGGGCGGCGGGACCGCGCTCCAGCCCCACATCCACCGCACAGAACATCAACGGCGCACCACACACATTTAATGCTCTTCTCTGTTGAGTCCCAGGATTTTTTTCAGTCGCTTATGTACAGTTCAGATTTTCACTTTGAATTTAAATTACGCGTTTCTTCAACTGGAAATTCATTTCATTTTAAACCAAATTTATTATATTGGGAAAAATAGGAACAACGTGAAATTGTAATTTTAATATTAAAATTGTAAATACATGTTTCGTTGTATTAATTAATATTTGTAACAGTTTTGGTGATTTAATATATCTCGGTTAAACATAACACAGGTATAACGTATTTCATATTACATATTTCCCTCACATAAATGAAAACGTTTAATAATTTGAAATGCTAGCTGGAAGTTATGTTCGTAGATTTCCAAATCCATCTACTTAAATTAACTAACTAGAAAAACAAGACTAGACAGACAAGATTAGACAGTCAAGACTTAACAGACAAGACTAGGCAGACAAGACTAGACAGACAAGACTAGACAGACAAGATTAGACAGACAAGACTAGACAGACAAGACTAGACAGACAAGACTAGACAGACAAGACTAGACAGACAAGAATAGACAGACAAGACTAGACAGACAAGACTAGACAGACAAGACTAGACAGACAAGACTAGACAGACAAGACTAGACAGACAAGACTAGACAGACAAGACTAGACAGACAAGACTAGACAGACAAGACTAGACAGACAAGACTAGACAGACAAGACTAGCCAGACAAGACTAGACAGACAAGACTAGACAGATAAGACTAGACAGACAAGACTAGACAGACAAGACTAGACAGACAAGACTAGACAGACAAAACTAGACAGACAAGACTAGACAGACAAGACTAGACAGACAAGATTAGACGGCCAAGACTAGTCAGATAAGACTAGACAGACAAGATTAGACATACAAAACTAAAGAGACAAGATTAGACAGACTTGACAGACAGGACTATGCACCTGACTAGGCAGACAGGACTATACAGACCAAACTAGACATAAAAGACTAGATAGACAAGATATTCGCAATTCCTATCAATTAAAATTTTTGTTTAATTGTATTAGTTTGACAGTGACAGGTCATATAGAGTCTGTATAGAACATCTGGATTATTTTTTTCTGTTTATATAGGGGCTTATGCCTCGGCAAATTTTATGTGTAACAATGATGAGGAGCATTCATATTTATGGGGGACGGAATCCCGGAACGGTAATGGGAAAATAGCTCCGGGCGGAGGTCGCACAATGCCGGGACGCTTCAACTTGCAGAAATATGCAACACGCGTCCTGTAATGCGACGGATGAGAGCACAGCGGCAAGAGCGGAGAAATAATAATAATAATAAAAATCCTATGCATGTAATCGGTGTGGGAGGTTTTTAAAGCGGCAATTTTAGCGATGCGGGGGGAATAAAAAGGATTCTGTTTAGTTTTTGTGTTGTTATTTGTGGCAGGAAAAATCGGGGGGATTTTAAAACAACTTGAGCGCCGGTGTTTTGCTGGAATGTATAAATTTTGAAGGGTTTTATCAGGTGAAAAGGTTTCGGGTCGGATAAGGCAACTTATATAAATCCAATTTATATTTTCCCTTCATATTTTTACAAAATTCAGTTTTAAGCTTCTTTCGAAATTGTTTTTAATCATCAATGGACTGATTTTTATTGCATAATCCGATTAAACTTAATAATTCCTTAAAAAGCTGATCCAAATGGGCCCTCATACGGTCAATATAAATGCCTCAATGTTATTGACTAAATATTTTGAAAGAGAAAATATTTTGAAAGATGCCGCTCATACGGTCAATATAATTGCTTTAATATTTGCTCAGTTACGATCTTGCATTCAACAAAGAAAAGCAGTCCTCACACGGTAAAGATTGTTTCAACAAGTTGCCGCTGGCGCTACTACACAAAATGATGAAAATAATGTCAATATGTATATCCCTTTCACCGACAATAAATATTGACACTGCTTCATTATATTGAAGGAGCTCAATAAAAATGAAATTTATTTGTCATATATTAATTTGTTCTTCTTCTTCTTAGTCTTTTAGCAGACATATATGGGTCAAAATGGGATTAAGATTAAATTGTGGAAACAGTTGCCGATATACATCTCTCACGGTCAATAAATAAATATTGATGTTGCTTCGATGCATTGAAGGAGTTTCAATAAAAATCACATTTATTTGATGCCCTTCAGACGATGAATAAAATTAACAGAAATACGATATTGAAGCAATTATATGGGCCGTGTAAGGACCCCTTAAGTGAAACAAGTCACTTCATTATTCATCATTCACCAAATATTCCACGTTGCTTCCCTTATATTAATTATCGAAATGATAAATTATCTGCTCAGTTTAGGAACAAGAATCTACGCTCTAGGTAATATATTAAATAATAACAGTATTTCACAACGAATTTCTGAGCGAGATTATTCACCACAAATAGGAAATTTGACAATTTGCTCCGCTGTAATTACTGCTACAATTAGTTATTTCATAAATTTTAATTTACCAATCATCTTAAAAATGCGACAAATGTGTTACTAAAGTTTGTTATTCATAGTATTAATCATTTTAAATGTCCACTTTCTAGTCTTGAATAATCACATCTAGTTCTATCTCGATCCAATCCAATTTCGCCTAGCCAATTCAAGTCTTCTCCAATCTTTCCCCGTATTATCTAGTCTTGACTAATTTTGACCATTATTGTACATTCTTTTCGACTCTTGTCTTACCTATTCTTGTCTCGTATTATAAGGTCTTGACAAGTCAAGTCTAATCATGTTCAGTTTTTTTTATCTACTTATTATCCTAATTGGATTATCCTGAAAGGTGAATACCGTATTTACTATATTCTGTAATAAGCTTTCTCAGTCCGTGTAATCTTCGGAATTAAAATTAAGGCAATGTTTGACCCAACTAAATATCCATTAAATAAACCCCCAAACATGTGAAAGAACATATTCAACAAAAACCCGCTGGGGAATTCAATAGAGTCATGAAAGGAATTCAGTTATACATGTGAAGCAAGGTAGATTGAGTACAAATGAAATTGCAATTATATATTAAGTTTCGTCTATTTGGTCCTGTCCCTCTAGTCAAATTAAATGTATCTTTATAATTAAGGTAGACTTCCGAGCAAATCGCAGGGATACTGACGTGGCGTACTGACGTGCGTCACTAACGCAGCGATACTGACGCGGCTACATAGCGATAGTATTACGCAATATGGAAATACATGAAGCACCATTCGAGCGCAGCGACATTGACGTGCTCAGCGTCAGTGCGTCAGTGTCGCTGCGCTCGAATGGCGCCTCATATATTTTTATAGTGCGTAATAATATCGCTATGTCGCCGCGTCAGTATCGCTGCGATAGTGACGCTATAGCCGATTTGCTCGGAAGTCTGCCTTTAAGCTATACAAAAAATGCATGCTAATAAAAATGTGTCAACAAAATTCATATTAATAATAAATGAAACTATTCTAAATTGCTTGAGATTTGCCCTAGGAGTCTTCAATGGTATAGGCCGTATAAGGTATTATGTCGTAGATGTAAAGGATTTTCCACTAAGAAGTGTCATTTTCATTTTATAAAAAACACATTTCTTACTACAAACGTAACTATATTTGTAGTTCAATTTCAGGTAGAAACTCTCCGTCTACTTGTGGAACACGATATCACTTAAATGGCCGCCGCGGCTGCGGTTACAAATTTCCATTCTCTGGAAGAAATGCTGCACTCACTCTGCCGCACATTGGTTGCTCTATTTCGCGAATAACAGCCCCAATATATTCCTTGACCTCTTCAATTGTTGTAGGATTATTGACGTAAACGTTGCCTTTAACATAGCCCCACAGGAAATAGTCTAACGGTCTTAAAACAAAGACCTAGGCGGCCAGTTGTTGAATCCTCTTCGCGAAATATCACGTCCGGGAAATCGCTTACACCATAGTGCTATTGTTCCTTCACTTGTGTGTAGGGTTTCGGAATATCCGCACTTTTTCAAAACAGCGGTTTTCGGTTTTTGAAAATTAAAAACCGCGGTTTCGGTTTCGGTTTTCAAGAACTTTTGGTAGTAGTAGGTATATTTAAACGAGATCTTAGTTTTGAACAAAAGTTAGCGCTGAGGGAAAACGATTTTTCTCTAAGATGAGAGTGCTTGAAATAAAATATTTAATCGTTTTGTCCTCTCAGAAGTTCTTTTATATGTATTAGCAATCTCCTGATTCATAGAATTAGGATAGTGATTTGTTTTTTAGTGCAGTATTATTTATTAAGTGAAGTATATATTATAATTTTGATAGTGAAGTATTTTTGTTTGATACTTATTGATTTATTTTTAAGACTTTTTGAACTTCATCTTGCAAGGAATAGTTTGGATTGGTCACTTCTTCTAATTCTTCCGAATTTTCCGAAGATTCACCTTTGACTTCAACCTTATTCTTGTATGGATTAAGTCGTTCAAAAATATTTTCGGCCAATATTAAAACAGACTTCTTTGGAACTTTCCAAGAATCTAATAAGCATCTAGCCAATTCTGTTAATTCCAGATTTTCACGGGTCTTCAAACGTTCCAAGATATTTTTCATTGAAGCTTTGCTTATATCAGAACCAATTAATTTCTTTTCCAAGAATCCTATTACACCTTGTTAAATATGTTACAATCACCGCGGCTTAATGTTGTTACTTGTACGCTTACTGGAGATGAAGTTTCATAACAACTAAAAATTAACATTTTCAATTAAATGCACTGAATTTAATACTATTAGAATCTGTAATATTATGACTAGTGATTAGAAGAATGAATTGTTCTTACATTGATTCAATAGAAGACCACCTTGTCTTGATGTCCATTGTAAATTCAATTTCATTTTCAAAAAGAGATTTTAAGTTTCGTTGTAGGAATCTGATTTTATCGGAGATAAAATAAAGAAGAAAAAATTTACCATTCTTGCCATTTGTCATTTGCCGTGTTCTTGCCATTTGTAAATTACTTTTAATTTCTGCAACTTCTTCGATGGAATACTCATTATGGACATCTTCTTCGTGCGATTCTTCGTGAAATAAATCTTCATCTTCATTGCTGCAGCTGTTTTCTACTTGAGATGAGCTCTCCGAATAAATGCATTTTGAAATGATTTTGAAATTGCTCGAACAGGTATTCCGTCGATGGTTGCCATTTTTGCAACAACAGTTGCAATGTTTGAAAGAGCACTAATTAATTGTAGTTTCTTTTTATTTATTTTTAGAAAAAAAACCGCAAACCGCGGTTCTTTATGACGGTTATGCGGTTTCGGTTTTTACACAGAAAACCGCGGTTTTGCGGTTCGGATATATCCGAAACAGAAACCCTACTTGTGTGGCTTGTAGCTCCTTTCTGCAGAAAATAGACATCACCTACATTTATCTCGTCCAATATTGGCCACAAAAAGTCTGTTAGCATTGTACGGTAACGCCTGGACGCTCAGGATTATATCTGTAGTGATTTTTTAATATTTCTAATCTTTTGCCGGCGTGCAGCGTGTAGTGGTGACGCTCGTGGCCTCATGTTAGAGCGCTAACTAACAAGTATAGAGGTCCCGAGTTCTATCCCCAGTGCTGGCCGCATTTGTACCAGAAGACAAATGTGAAAAATATTAATTAGCGCAATTTACAATAACAACTGGGTTTCTGAGCCTATAAGTGAATGTGAATGCAAAATACAATAGGCCACAAGTAGGCCGCAGTGTTTGAAGGGTCGGCAAACCCGGCATCCACATCGGACCAAACTTTTTAAAGAAGATTCTTTGTTGAAACGTATATCATACCATTCTCGTAAATGGGATAGTTTTTACTTTGCACCTCCCAAAAAAAACATTCATATCTTTACATGTACAAAAATGACACTTCTTAACACATTAAAGGCGGGTGCGGGTATTAGTACCCGTTTCGCTGACATCCACCATTACGAATCCATCCGGAGCATCCACCATCAGGATCAGCGATCCTGACTCAACCTCCTAAAATTTGTCTTCAAAATTTTGAAACTATAGCCAGTTTTACCTTCACAAACTTTGCTTTTAAAAAATTTCTATTCTAGCTTACAAAGAACCTAAATCATCCCCTATTTTACCCCCTTCAGGGATGATATTGCAAAAAAACGATGAAATACTTATTTTTTTTAATTTCTTACCAAAAGCCTAAATATTAATTTTCATCTCCCTAACTTGAAAAATGATCGGTTCCTCATACATCCCCTATTTCATCCCTTTCAGGTTTTTTTTTAGAAAAAAGTATCTCAGGGTGCAATCAGAAGTCCTTTCTCAGGGTGCAATCGTTCAAATACCCAATTTTTGATAAAAAAGGCCTGGAAAATTACACCCGCTACGCAGCACAGTTTCATATCTTAGGATACCCGCTCAAAATGTGTTAATGGAAAACCCTGTATTTATAGACTTGTTTGAAATTTTTACATACTTTGAAGTAACTTGTTAGGCTATTTTATAATTGAATCCCATTATAGTATAAATAGTATCTGTACCATTTTTAAATTGTTTGGCTGTTTGTTAAACCCACCTCTTCAAAATTAAAATTTGATTAGACGAGAATTATGTGCTCTTTATGTGTTTTTGTGCTCGAAGCGTTCAATGGAAAAATCAAATTTGGCTAGTGGGGGTGCTGGCGCTAACTTAATCTCAAGGTAGCACCCAACCATCTGAAAAATTCGGATATCGATATCAAATTAGAACTATTAGTATGTGCTCTTTATTGTATTTATTGCTTTTCAACTACCCGAGAGCATATTCGCTAACTCTACCCCTTGAGCGAAAAACTCACCCGAACATAATGAGCCACACGGGTTGACATCTACAGCTTACCCAAATTTTAACCGAAGCGAAAACTTATCATGTGCTCTTGAGACATCTTATTTGCGGTTTTGGTGCTCGCACCCTTGTACGAAAAATTCACCCCCAACCGTATGAGACACAAGAGGTGAAAGCTAATAATCGAGCAAAGAAATTTTAACGATCGAAGAAATTTTAACGATTAAAACATGCGGTTGGGGGGGAATTTTTCGTACAAGTGTGCGAGCACAAAAATCGGGAATAGCATATCTGGGGAGCACATATTTATTGCAACACTTCACGTCGGTTGAAATATTTGTGCGCCATTATTTTAGGTTTCACTCCTTTAGGCTCATACGTTTGGGGGTGAATTTTTCGTACAAGGGTACGAGCACAAAAATGGCGAATAGAATATCTTGAGAGCATATAATTATTGCAACGATTTCATGTCGGTTCAAATTTCTTTGTTCGATTATTATAGGTTTTGTTTATGGCTCTTACGGTTGAGGTGAATTTTTCATACGACAGTATGAGCACAAAAATCGCAAATAGCGTATCTGGAGAGCAGATTTCGTGTTGATTAAAATTTCTTTTCTCGAATGTTATAAATTTCACCTCTTATGACTCATCCGGTTGAGGGGGAATTTTTTGTATAAGGGCGCGAGACCAAAAATGCGAATATGATATTTCAAGAGCACATAATTATTGCAACGTTTTCGCTTCGGTTAAAATTTGTGTACTATGTCATTATAGCTTGCATTCGGTCCGGGTTGAGTTACTCGCTCCAGGGTACTTGAAAAGAACATAAATAGCACATAATTATAGTGCTTATTTAATATCGTTGTCACCATTTTTCAGATGGGTGGGGGCTAGCTTGACAATAAGTTAGCCCTCTTAGTTAACCCCTGTTAGTAAAATTTGATTTTTTCATAAAAAAAAAATCGCGATTGCGGCAATTAGCACAAAAAGAGCACATAAACCTCGTTTAATCAAATTTTGATTTTGAGGAGGTGGGGTGGCAGCTTTATAGACCTTCTTAGTGCTTGATTTTGCACTCTATATATTTCGATTATGCTTTTCCCGCTTCCCCAAAAAAATATTCCAAAACGGAGGTGTGTGTAAAAGTTGGCATACTATACATTTTGTATAAATTTTAGCAGTTCTGTGCCTATACATCTTTGAAGAATGCGTAGGACATATGTGGTTCTGTTATTGTGGTAATTTATAGATTTAAATTTACATCAATATGTATCCCTAAAAATTTGACATAACTCTTTAAATCTTATGTAAATAATTCTTTCTTTGTAAATCTTCATCAATCAATCATCTCTGCAAATTATTATTTGTTTGGATAGTTATACTAAAATATATAGTTATACTAAAATATACGTCTCGTTCTCGATGATAATTTGTAGTAATGCTCATCAGTGCTAAAATTCCACGTGATGTGATGTGAACATTTCACGTCATGTAAAACGTTAGCAATGACGAGTATTACTACAAATTATCATCGAGAACGAGACGCCTCGTATAATTACGATGGAACTTCGCCCGTCTCAGGTGGGCTCGTTTGATCAATTTTAGATCGATATGGTCGGCAAATGATTTGTTTTATTTTCATTTATAGCTATTCACCTTTATAGTTAATTATTTATTTATTTAGAACCATATGTTTGCCTGGCTTATTAGCGAATTAGTCTTAGAAACAATTCCTTCCACTTACATTGTGGAAGCTGGATTTACCAACCTCTTAAAATATAATATCGTTTGCGTAGTTTGCAATTTTAGATTTAATGGTAGCGGCAGGTCATTTTAGTAAATCGTAAATAGTAGTGGGCCCAATATACTACCTTGTGGAACTACTACTACTACTGTAACATTCCTAATTTTTGATTTTGCCATGTCATACGCCATACTGAGCAGTTTATACTTTTGCGTTTTGTTAGTTTAATAGGATCGGAATAAATTTAGTGCGTTGCTTCTAATACCATACTTTTCCAGTTTAATTAATAATTGTGGTTTCCCGTGCCATAGATTAAATTATTGTGAAAAATATTATTTTTAAGAGCTTGAAACCAGCATAGTGTCCACCTGGACTGAGTGCTGGCCACATAAGCCATTCTTATGGGAATAAAGAAAAAATATGTCAAGTTCAGTCTGTACAGCCTTGTTTGCCTGTTCTAGTCTTGCCTGTCTAATCTTGTCTGTCTAGTCTTGTATGTTTAGTCTTGTCTGTCCAGTCTTGTCTGTGAAGCAAGAAAAAAGCTGGCGATTAATGTTCCTAGAGGAACTATGTCATACGCGAAAGCAGCATCTATGACAAAACCCCAACCGCCTGACGTGAATGAACTCGCCGCTGTATTAATTCCAGTGATTATAAGTTCCATCAAGGAATTTTTTCCAGCTCAGTTAAACCAAATAAAATCAGCTACAACCATGAGACAGGTACAGGAAGTAGCGGAGCTAGAAACTACTCCCGGAGGTAAAATTCGAGTCGACTCGCAGTAATGGCAAACCACAAAAAACTATGGAACCTAAAACAACTCCACAGCGCGACGTCGAAGCGTCCGGTAGCGACGCTAGCGCGTCTTTCAAATCTCCTTTTCTAGCGGCGACGGAAAAACGGAAACGAGGGGCTCAACCAGCTCGCTCGCGTTCAGTCTCTGAGGATAGCTCGGAAACAGATCCCGGCATCAAGAGTTCTTGGATCAAGAAAAAAGACACCGGATGGGAAAAAGGAAGACTCAGAAACCGCCACCCTTATTGGAGAAAAAATAGTTAATTTTGTGTCAATTTCTGGAGATTATAGTTAGGTATTCGTGCCCCTTTTTTTAAATCAAACAAATTGAAAGGGACAAAATTTCAATAGTTTTTATTCAAGAGCCTCACGTCTTCCGTGGAAAACTTGTGGGTTTTCCAGATCACTACAGGGTTATGCACTCTTGTAAGCCAAATGAACCAACTATTAAAGCCGCGATAGTTATACCTGATCCTCGAATCACAGCAATGCTCAATACAGATTTGTGCAGTAATCTGATGTCAGTTATCCAAGTTCTCTATGGGAAAATGAACTTCTATGCCATATCCGTCTACCTACCACCACCATCAAGACCGGCGGGGCAGGATAAATTCGAAGAAAATCTAACGAATCTCTCTAATATTCTTAGGGAGACAAGATCGAAAGCAGAAGTATTAGTTGCTGGAGATTTCAACTCAAAGTCCTTTTCTTGGGGTAGTGTATTGGAAGATAAAAGTGGTAAATGTCTAGATACATTAATATCACAGAACAATCTGGCCATCCTGAACATTGGGTCGGAACCTACATTCATTGGACACAAAGGACACAGCCTGATTGACCTAACTCTTGCCAGCTCCACACTAAGCAAGGAAATCTGCAATTGGCATCTTCCCCATGAGAGTAGCTTATCAGATCACCGTTATATAAGCTGGAGAATGGGAAAGGTAACTGAGCTGCCTGAACTCCAACGGGGATTCTGCACTGCGAATGGAAACTGGACAGCGTTCAATGACACTTTTTTATTACATCTTCATGGAATTAAACCACAGCTAGACGACTGTTCCTCTCCGGAGCAAATTTCGACATTCGCTCAAAGATTAAATCTGGCGATGATGAATGCAGCTCGCGACACCTTTCCTCCAAGGAAATATTTTAGACACTCTGTTCCACGGTGGACACCCGAATTAACTGCTTTTCGTAAGGAAAATAACAGGTTATGGAGAATCTATCAAAAGAGGAAAGGGGAAAAGAGGTAATCAAATAAGCTTGCATATCACAAAAAAAAAACTAAAGTGACGGCAATTCTGTACTCAGAAAGAAAAACTTCGACTAGCTTCGTTACCAGCCTTAAGATAGCGGGGAAGTCTCTTGATATTTTCGAAACTATGAGGGAACTTCTTAATGCTTTCTTTCCAGAAGACAATGAGGAGGACTCTTACATACACGCTCGAGTCAGGGATTATGCAGAAACTGGAAGAGGTGGACCAGATGATACACCGTTCACTATTTTCGAAATTGAACACATACTACGCGGAATGAGCCCAAAAAAGGCTCCTGGTCTGGACGGCATATCATCAGACATTGTATTAGCTGCCTTTAATTATGCACCCAAAATTTTTGAATTGCTGTACAACAAGTGCTTAAATAAATCGATTTTTCCATCTTGCTGGAAAGAACAGTTGATCAAGATTATTCCCAAACCTAATAAACCGGCTTTATCCACGAAGGATTTCAGGCCAAACAGTTTACTTCCGGTTGCTGGAAAGGTGTTAGATTCCCTGCTTAGCTCAAGAGTCGAGCACTATTTCTATAAAAACAATCTCATTCACAAAAACCAATTCGGCTTCAGAAAGGGAACTGGAACTGTCCAAGCTATTTCAACAGCCATTGGGTACATACGGGAAGCAATAAAAAACAAGAAATATTGCTCTGCCATCGCACTAGATATTAGTGGTGCATTTGATAATGCATGGTGGCCGCTTGTTATTAGCAGGTTAATTGAGAAGGGTTGTCCTGATAACCTCATCAAATTAGCTAGAAGCTATTTTGCAGATCGCAAAGCTATTATTGTAGAACCAGGAATACAAATTGAAAAAAGCGTCACTAAAGGCTGTCCGCAGGGGTCGAAATCTGGACCGGGTTTTTGGAACTTTCTCTATGGCACCATTTTTTAAAGAAATTTACCGGAAGAATGCGAAATCATAGCCTATGCCGATGACACTCTTCTGCTTTGCAGAAGTAACAGCATTGTGGGACTAAAGGAGATCACCGATCGTGCTTTGGCAAGTCTTCAACAATGGTCAGCCGACTGTCGACTAAATTTCAATCCAAAAAAGACTGAAGCTCTATTCTTCGGCAGATCATTAAGACAGAGAAGTCCCTTTTTCACTCTTGGGAACACAAAGATAAAATGCCAACATCATCTCAAGTATTTGGGTGTCATAATTGATAGATCCCTTAACTTTAAGGAACATATAAAACTTGCATGTGGTAAGGTGAAACAGTTTAGTCAACGATTGGGTTTTGCCGTGAAGAAGAAATTGGGTTTAGGGAGAGCAGAAATAGTAGACATATATCATGGGCGGTTGAACCAGCGTTACTGTATGGAGCTCCTATTTGGCGCCGGTCTTGCGGTGTTAAAGGAAAGCTTAAGCTATTGGGAGTACAACACCTCACTACTATCCGTGCAGCCAAGGCATATCGCACAGTCTCCAATGAGGCGGCCTGCGTGATTTCCGGTATTCTTCCGGTTGACATCCGCCTAAAACAGTTGGCACTTTATAGCTCGCATTCCAGTGCTGATGATTTATTAATAAGAGACGTCTTGGGATTAGGTCTAACTTCAGCTGATTTGGAACCTACCATCAACACTCAGGCATTTCTCCACCCTTCGAAGCTGCCATTGGTCAATTACCATTTAACACTTACGAATGTCCTCCAACTTCGGGTGTATACGGACGGTTCAAAATCCAACAGTGGTACAGGGGCTGCCTTTGTTGTCTACTTTGATGGAGAGGAGGTACATTATAAGCAGTTTATAGGCAGTTTAGGCAGTTTTATAAGCAGACTAGAGTATTACTGCTCCATCTTCCAGGCGGAGTTTATAGCCATACAACACACCTTGCGTTATGTGGAATAGCAATCCAACTGCTCTTGCTTTATTTTATGTGAAAGCCGTTCCGTTCTAGACGCATTGAAACACATGAATTCGTCCAGTGAATTGTTAATGGAAACCTGGAAAATAGCTGCTCGTGTATCGAAGAGGATCAAGCTCCAATGGCACTGGGTTAAAGCTCACGCTGGAATGGAGGGTAATGAGAGAGCAGACAGGCTTGCCAAACTTGCAGCAGACATGGAAGATCTCCCCATCGCTTATAGCAGATTGCCTAGGCAAGCACTAAAATCGAATTCCAGGGAACACTTTGAGAATCTCTGGAAGGATAGATGGTGGACTGCTAAAACAGGATTGTGGACCAAGACGTTTATACCATCCATCACAGCCTGGAAAAGCTACGTCAGTCTGTTACACCACTCGGTTCAACTAATAACTGGCCATGGTAACTTCAAGGCGTATCTTCACAGATTTGGGAGGAGGGATTCTCCGTTATGCAGGTGTGGTGAAAGCGACCTGCGGAACATGTCATCTTTTCGTGCCCAGATACCGCACAGTGGAGACAAACTCTGGAGTTAGACTTCAAACAAAATGGCCTTACCTGGCCTAATAACCAAAAGCAGCAAGTCAATTAAAAAGACTAAAGAGTGGTGGCTTACCTTCGACAATAATGCGAAAAAACTAACCAGGCTAAACCACGACAGTCGGTTTAGTTAAAAAAGATCAATATGATACAAACTGAAAATAGGTCTTGGCATCAGTAGATTAAGAGACGCAGCCAGCATATTGTCGAGCTCGGCGGAATGCTGACTTTCATATGCACACATATGAAAAATCAAACAAATAGGCTGTCCAGTCTTGTCTGTCTAGTCATGTCGATCTAGTCTTATCTGTTTAGTCGTGTCTGTCTAGTCTCGACTGTCAATTTTTCTTTGTATAGTCTTGCCTGTCTAGTCTTGTCTGTCTAGTCTTGTCTGTCTAGTCTTGTCTGTCTAGGCTTGTCTGTCTAGTCTTGTCTGTCTAGTCTTGTCTGTCTAGTCTTGTCTGTCTAGTCTTGTCTGTCTAGTCTTGTCTGTCTAGTCTTGTCTGTCTAGTCTTGTCTGTCTAGTCTTGTCTGTCTAGTCTTGTCTGTCTAGTCTTGTCTGTCTAGTCTTGTCTGTCTAGTCTTGTCTGTCTAGTCTTGTCTGTCTAGTCTTGTCTGTCTAGTCTTGTCTGTCTAGTCTTGTCTGTCTAGTCTTGTCTGTCTAGTCTTGTCTGTCTAGTCTTGTCTGTCTAGTCTTGTCTGTCTAGTCTTGTCTGTCTAGTCTTGTCTGTCTAGTCTTGTCTGTCTAGTCTTGTCTGTCTAGTCTTGTCTGTCTAGTCTTGTCTGTCTAGTCTTGTCTGTCTAGTCTTGTCTGTCTAGTCTTGTCTGTCTAGTCTTGTCTGTCTAGTCTTGTCTGTCTAGTCTTGTCTGTCTAGTCTTGTCTGTCTAGTCTTGTCTGTCTAGTCTTGTCTGTCTAGTCTTGTCTGTCTAGTCTTGTCTGTCTAGTCTTGTCTGTCTAGTCTTGTCTGTCTAGTCTTGTCTGTCTAGTCTTGTCTGTCTAGTCTTGTCTGTCTAGTCTTGTCTGTCTAGTCTTGTCTGTCTAGTCTTGTCTGTCTAGTCTTGTCTGTCTAGTCTTGTCTGTCTAGTCTTGTCTGTCTAGTCTTGTCTGTCTAGTCTTGTCTGTCTAGTCTTGTCTGTCTAGTCTTGTCTGTCTAGTCTTGTCTGTCTAGTCTTGTCTGTCTAGTCTTGTCTGTCTAGTCTTGTCTGTCTAGTCTTGTCTGTCTAGTCTTGTCTGTCTAGTCTTGTCTGTCTAGTCTTGTCTGTCTAGTCTTGTCTGTCTAGTCTTGTCTGTCTAGTCTTGTCTGTCTAGTCTTGTCTGTCTAGTCTTGTCTGTCTAGTCTTGTCTGTCTAGTCTTGTCTGTCTAGTCTTGTCTGTCTAGTCTTGTCTGTCTAGTCTTGTCTGTCTAGTCTTGTCTGTCTAGTCTTGTCTGTCTAGTCTTGTCTGTCTAGTCTTGTCTGTCTAGTCTTGTCTGTCTAGTCTTGTCTGTCTAGTCTTGTCTGTCTAGTCTTGTCTGTCTAGTCTTGTCTGTCTAGTCTTGTCTGTCTAGTCTTGTCTGTCTAGTCTTGTCTGTCTAGTCTTGTCTGTCTAGTCTTGTCTGTCTAGTCTTGTCTGTCTAGTCTTGTCTGTCTAGTCTTGTCTGTCTAGTCTTGTCTGTCTAGTCTTGTCTGTCTAGTCTTGTCTGTCTAGTCTTGTCTGTCTAGTCTTGTCTGTCTAGTCTTGTCTGTCTAGTCTTGTCTGTCTAGTCTTGTCTGTCTAGTCTTGTCTGTCTAGTCTTGTCTGTCTAGTCTTGTCTGTCTAGTCTTGTCTGTCTAGTCTTGTCTGTCTAGTCTTGTCTGTCTAGTCTTGTCTGTCTAGTCTTGTCTGTCTAGTCTTGTCTGTCTAGTCTTGTCTGTCTAGTCTTGTCTGTCTAGTCTTGTCTGTCTAGTCTTGTCTGTCTAGTCTTGTCTGTCTAGTCTTGTCTGTCTAGTCTTGTCTGTCTAGTCTTGTCTGTCTAGTCTTGTCTGTCTAGTCTTGTCTGTCTAGTCTTGTCTGTCTAGTCTTGTCTGTCTAGTCTTGTCTGTCTAGTCTTGTCTGTCTAGTCTTGTCTGTCTAGTCTTGTCTGTCTAGTCTTGTCTGTCTAGTCTTGTCTGTCTAGTCTTGTCTGTCTAGTCTTGTCTGTCTAGTCTTGTCTGTCTAGTCTTGTCTGTCTAGTCTTGTCTGTCTAGTCTTGTCTGTCTAGTCTTGTCTGTCTAGTCTTGTCTGTCTAGTCTTGTCTGTCTAGTCTTGTCTGTCTAGTCTTGTCTGTCTAGTCTTGTCTGTCTAGTCTTGTCTGTCTAGTCTTGTCTGTCTAGTCTTGTCTGTCTAGTCTTGTCTGTCTAGTCTTGTCTGTCTAGTCTTGTCTGTCTAGTCTTGTCTGTCTAGTCTTGTCTGTCTAGTCTTGTCTGTCTAGTCTTGTCTGTCTAGTCTTGTCTGTCTAGTCTTGTCTGTCTAGTCTTGTCTGTCTAGTCTTGTCTGTCTAGTCTTGTCTGTCTAGTCTTGTCTGTCTAGTCTTGTCTGTCTAGTCTTGTCTGTCTAGTCTTGTCTGTCTAGTCTTGTCTGTCTAGTCTTGTCTGTCTAGTCTTGTCTGTCTAGTCTTGTCTGTCTAGTCTTGTCTGTCTAGTCTTGTCTGTCTAGTCTTGTCTGTCTAGTCTTGTCTGTCTAGTCTGTCTAGTCTTGTCTGTCTAGTCTTGTCTGTCTAGTCTTGTCTGTCTAGTCTTGTCTGTCTAGTCTTGTCTGTCTAGTCTTGTCTGTCTAGTCTTGTCTGTCTAGTCTTGTCTGTCTAGTCTTGTCTGTCTAGTCTTGTCTGTCTAGTCTTGTCTGTCTAGTCTTGTCTGTCTAGTCTTCTCTGTCTAGTTTTGTCTGTTTAGTCTTGTCTGTCTAGTCTTGTCTGTCTAGTCTTGTCTGTCTAGTCTTGTCTGTCTAGTCTTGTCTGTCTAGTTTTGTCTGTCTAGTCTTGTCTGTCTAGTCTTGTCTGTCTAGTCTTGTCTGTCTAGTCTTGTCTGTCTAGTCTTGTCTGTCTAGTCTTGTCTGTCTAGTCTTGTCTGTCTAGTCTTGTCTGTCTAGTCTTGTCTGTCTAGTCTTGTCTGTCTAGTCTTGTCTGTCTAGTCTTGTCTGTCTAGTCTTGTCTGTCTAGTCTTGTCTGTCTAGTCTTGTCTGTCTAGTCTTGTCTGTCTAGTCTTGTCTGTCTAGTCTTGTCTGTCTAGTCTTGTCTGTCTAGTCTTGTCTGTCTAGTCTTGTCTGTCTAGTCTTGTCTGTCTAGTCTTGTCTGTCTAGTCTTGTCTGTCTAGTCTTGTCTGTCTAGTCTTGTCTGTCTAGTCTTGTCTGTCTAGTCTTGTCTGTCTAGTCTTGTCTGTCTAGTCTTGTCTGTCTAGTCTTGTCTGTCTAGTCTTGTCTGTCTAGTCTTGTCTGTCTAGTCTTGTCTGTCTAGTCTTGTCTGTCTAGTCTTGTCTGTCTAGTTTTGTCTGTCTAGTCTTGTCTGTCTAGTCTTGTCTGTCTAGTCTTGTCTGTCTAGTCTTGTCTGTCTAGTCTTATGTGTCTAGTCTTGTCTGTCTAGTCTTGTCTGTCTAGTCTTGTCTGTCTAGTCTTGTCTGTCTAGTCTTGTCTGTCTAGTCTTGTCTGTCTAGTCTTGTCTGTCTAGTCTTGTCTGTCTAGTCTTGTCTGTCTAGTCTTGTTTGTCTAGTCTTGTCTGTGTAGTCTTGTCTGTGTAGTCTTGTCTGTCTAGTCTTGTCTGTCTAGTCTTGTCTGTCTAGTCTTGCCTGTCTAGTCTTGTCTGTCTAGTCTTGTCTGTCTAGTCTTGTCTGTTTAGTCTTGTCTGTCTAGTCTTGTCTGTCTAGTCTTGTCTGTCTAGTCTTCTCTGTCTAGTTTTGTCTGTTTAGTCTTGTCTGTCTAGTCTTGTCTGTCTAGTCTTGTCTGTCTAGTCTTGTCTGTCTAGTCTTGTCTGTCTAGTCTTGTCTGTCTAGTCTTGTCTGTCTAGTCTTGTCTGTCTAGTCTTGTCTGTCTAGTCTTGTCTGTCTAGTCTTGTCTGTCTAGTCTTGTCTGTCTAGTCTTGTCTGTCTAGTCTTGTCTGTCTAGTCTTGTCTGTCTAGTCTTGTCTGTCTAGTCTTGTCTGTCTAGTCTTGTCTGTCTAGTCTTGTCTGTCTAGTCTTGTCTGTCTAGTCTTGTCTGTCTAGTCTTGTCTGTCTAGTCTTGTCTGTCTAGTCTTGTCTGTCTAGTCTTGTCTGTCTAGTCTTGTCTGTCTAGTCTTGTCTGTCTAGTCTTGTCTGTCTAGTCTTGTCTGTCTAGTCTTGTCTGTCTAGTCTTGTCTGTCTAGTCTTATTTGTCTAGTTTTGTCTGTCTAGTCTAGTTAGTCTAGTCTTCTCTGTCCAATCCTGCCTTTCCAGTTCTGTCTGTCTAGTCTTGATTGCCTAGTCTTGTCTGCCCAATCTTCTCTGTCTAGTCTTTTTTGTCTAGTCTTGACTTTAAAACCTTATCTATCTACTCTTGGCATCACGAATGGTGAAAATCACATTGAACATTGTTACGAAATAAATGAAAGAAAATGCGTTTTAAAAACTCTTATTATTAAGGATTTATCAAAATATAAGACATAACATCTATGTTAAAACAATTTTATTAAAAACGAGACGATTTCGTTTTGTGAATAATTCTCGAATTATTAACTTGACCTCTCCGATAAAAATTCTCGAGATGTAAAGAGGAGCAGTTTTTATTATTTACAAAATGATGAAACCGTTTGTTCTTCGAGTGAAACATGGCAGAGAGTTTTATATTGGATGTTCTGGTCCAAGTGCTTTGTCGAGCAACCGAACAGACGCAGATTTGTGTTTCAGTTTAAAGTAGTTATACGGAAGGACTCGACTAAAATATTAAAAAACCTTACTTCGAAAATATTCGCGGATTCCATTTCCTCGTCTAATAACAGCAAATTAATGGATTATATCAAATTAATCAAAAAACTACGTCAGCTTTATTCGTCGTAATAAACATCAACGGATTAAAATATTTTGCTAAATGAGGATTGTGTCCTAATATTAGGAGACTGGAGGAATATTGGTTAATTAATAGGTGTTTAGTCCGGTGGGCAAGTGTAAACATACGCTCCTAGAATTATAAGAAAGATAATATAGATAAAATAGAATATGCAAGACAATGGTAAGTATAATCCAAATAAGTAAAATACAAATAAATTGAATAGCTGGATAGCCATTTGTTCCCATTTGGTGACAAAAAAGATTATTATTATTATTGAAGGGATCCAGAAATATTTCAAGATTGATATCATGAATGTATTGTATAATGAGGGTGTAGCGAGGGTGTGTTTTTAGCCGGTAGACGGTTTACTTGGCAGATGAATGTCTGGAAATCCTCGCTAAAACTCGCCGAAGTTTCCGAAACTCGACATAATTCGATAATTCAAAGCACCCTGGAAGCTACACAAATCACCCGCACTTTGCACAATACACAGACCAATAAATTTCCGCGAATATAATTGAAATCGCCTGTTTATATCTAACACGTTACGGGCGCAAAACAAATTGTTTTCACATGTGCTAACACATGGAAAGATGAAAATGCTCATGTATTTATTATTTTTTACAAATTGTCAAATATTAAATTTTGAATTAAGAAGATTAGATAGAAAACACTAGACAAGCAAGAGTAGACAAGAATATACAGGCAAAACTGGACAGGCAATACTAAACAGACTAAACAAAATTGTTGTATGATATCTAATGTTGCTTCGTCGGATACTTTAATAGAAACAATTTCTATAATTAAGCTTCTTTTTCAATTTAGCTTTTGTATACCAGGTCTATTCTCTTGATTATTGTTTTATTTCTCGAAATATTGTTTTATTTTTCTATAACAAAAGTAAGACCAGTAAGTGTATGTAATACAAAGGAAGGTTGTTCAATTGAAAGGTTGGGGCTTTTCTATTGAAACGCAACAGAACATAAGCCCTTGACAATGAATCGGATAAAACTGTAAGATTTGGTTGAATGCCTTTCCTCCGTTTGTTTTTCACGAAAACGCCAAATAAGTCGCGGACTGGCTGCTGTGATAGTTATTGTTGCCGACAGAGCTAGTGCTAAGCTGTTAAGTACTTCGACGTAGTCCTCCCGGAAAACCTTCGCTCAGCTAACAATTATAAATTAATTATAAACATTATATATAAACTAGGAACGATCTCATGAAACTAATTAAATGGGTTGTAAAAAATTGGTAGATTTATACAAAATCTCTCTGACGTGTAAAATATGAAAAATCCTCATTGTTCCTTACATTTTCCGGAAAGATCCCATTCACAAATATTAAATGAAAGTTTGCTCCTCGTAATGGAATCTTCCCTGTTCTCCGCCGGCGGAAGTTTACGACGTGCGAAGGGAACGCGCAATAAAAATGCATTACAAGGTAAACGGCTCCCGAAATTGATGTAACCATTTCGGGAAGAATTTCCGCACGCGAGCGAGCGTACCTTTTTTATGTGCGCAAAAAATTGTCGGTAATAAAGCCTGGCAACGGAGGAGGAACTTAACGACGCGAAATAGTCTTCGGTTTTTATTACTTATGGAATAAATCAGATAAATACCACGCCGTATCGATCTCAATTTTTATATAAGAGTTCCTTAAAGACAGAGGAAATTTCACCGAAGGTTTATAGCAAAGTTTTATATGAAAACATTCTTTCCAAGACGTCCTTGGAGCTGGCAGTTTATAAAACCACCATCAGAATTCTCCAATTCAGATCAAATAATTAGACTAGAAATGTTCCAAATTGAAACGTGAAGTACAGAGTGGTTGCAACAATATGGAGAACAATATTAAGAAATTATGTGTATGACATTTTTGTAACTAGTAGCAAAGATCAACAAGAGAACAACATTCTTTGGATCACATTTTTTTAATCAAAAAAAATCAAACTACCAACAACATTCGAGACCGCTGAAGGCCGCTCTAAACAATTATAGGCCAGTAGCATTAGTTTCGGTACTTTCCAAAATATTAGAGTACGTCTTTGTGCATAGGCATCTATTATTCATGGCGAAGCATAATATAGTTCCTCCAGAACAACATGGATTCCAAAGAGGTAAATCTACGAATATTGCTATTCTACAGCTCTACAATAAAATATTACCTAATGCAGATAATGGCAGAAACGCAATAGGTACGTTTTGTGACTTCAGCAAAGCGTTCGATTGCGTAAATCATAGAATACTTATTAACGAACTATATATGTATGGAATTAGGGGAAAAGCTGGTTTTGATCGTACCCAATATGTCCAAATACTTCACAATACCAAGAAAAGTATATCATCAGAAGCAGCGGTGTAGACAGGTGTGCCTCAAGGAAGCGTACTAGCACCAACGCTCTTCATAATATACATGGATGATTTAGTTGAATATACCCAAGGAAGTTTTTGCACTCTATACGCAGATGATCAAGTTTTCTGTTCTCTAAATCGAATTTAGTTGACACACAACAACAGGCCAATAAAGTTATTAAAACCGTGACCGACTGGTTTTCTGTAAAATAACCTGTTTTTCAACATATTTCAAATTTCGACGAATGTTTCACAGTCTGGTTTTCTCCACAGTCACACTGAATGCTACCTTCTTTAATGTAGCCCCACTTTGCAAGATTGATATTAGATCTGCCCACTCCTGATCTTAATCTATTCAAGGATATCCATGTTAACCATACTTGATCATGTGCAGGAAGTAAAGTTTCGGCTATCCTTTTCCAGACCAGGGGAAGAGAGACCTTAGCTTTCCATAATTCTAGCCTGGCTTTTCGCATGCAGTATTCAATTACTTAGATGTTCTTAGGAAACTCTTCCTAGACTTCATCCTCTGAGCATGTAGTTCATGTCCATGTACAGCATGGGTTGCTTCCTGCTAAGCTTTCTTCCTTTCCTTGTTTGCACCTATTTCTCGTTGAATAAAGGGTGGAGCTATTCCTGCAACCAGGTAAAGGCACTCAGTTGGTGTTGATCTTAAGCATCCAGTTATAGTTCTACATGTTTCATTGGGAGCTACGTCTACCTGTTTAGCATGAGTTGAGTTATACCAAACCGGACAGGCGTACTCGGCAGCGGAATAGCACAATGCCATTGCAGATGTTCGAATTGTGTAAGGTCGACTACCCCATCTTGAACCAGCCAGTTTTCTCAGAAGATGATTCTTGATGCAAACATTTGAGTTGGTGTTCAGAGAGTGTTTCTTGTAGATAAGAGCTCTGTCCAATTTCACACCTAGAAATTTTGGGGTATAACAGTGTTCCAGTTCTACTCCTGACCATACTAACTTCAATTCACAAAAGGCTTTCCTGTTCTCAAGTGAAAGGCACATGCTTGTGTCTTGGAGGGATTTGGTTTCAGTTGGTTTGCGAAATAGTATTTGGACAGACCCATAAGAGCACTCGTGAGTTTATTCTCCACTGATTCAAAATCTTTACACCCGCCAGCAAGAGCGAGATCGTCAGCGTACAGGAAACTCCTAGTGTTGGGAGCTTTGGGCTGGTCGTTTGGTGCTGGTGGGCTGGTGTATACACATTGAACCGAAATGGAGCGAGAACACTTCCTTGGGGTACAACATACTTCTGTAGTCTCCATCGGCTACTTTGCCCTTGAAAGTTCACAAAATACCTCCAATTCTGCAGGAGAGTGGCAATGAACCTGGTTAGGCTAAAGTTCTTAGTCAACGTGTAGACCTTAGCAAGCAGGAGCTGATGGTTAACAGTGTCGTAGGCTGCCGATAAATCACTCAGCCACTCCAGTTACCTTAGCTGTTTCGAAACCATCTTCTATGAACTGCGTAAGGTGCAGCAACTGTTCAGTACAGCTTTTGTCGGGACGAAATCCAGCTTGTTCGGGTATGAGCAGAGGATCAATTTCGGGTAGAAGGCGATACAGGCGATCATTCTTTCTAGTAGTTTGTAGAGGTGACACAGGAGTGTAACTGCTCTGAAGTTCTTCGGGTTGTTCCCTTCTTAGCCAGGTTTCAGGTGAGCTATCACACGGCTGTTCCGCCATATCTTTGAGATTTGATAATTCTTCATGCAGTTATTGAAGAGCTGGAGTATCCATTCCTTTGTTTTTAAGCCGAAATGCTTAATTTGTGCTGTCCGAATGTCATCCAACCCGGCTGATTTTCCATTTTTAGTCTGTTTGATAGCCTTCTCCAGTTCTGCCATTCTGAGTGGTATTGTAAGATCGTTACTTTCCTCTTGAATTTCTCTTTGATGTCTGGACACTTTGTGCTTGTGGATGGGCTTTCCGTTGTCAAAATCGGATGTGCTATTTGGTTGGCAGTGATGTTGTAATGTCCAGAGGTCTTTGTCGGATCATTTCTTAAAAATCTCCATGCCTTACGGCTGTCTCCTCTCAGATCCAGGTCTTCTATAGTTGTAGCCCATTGATCCCGTTTTGTTTGTCTACTGACGGAGATAAATTTCTTGGAGCATGTATTCAAGAAAATTTATCTTTACATCTTAAACACATTAAGATAGAAAATTTGTGGAAATCACTAAATATAAAAGCTTATTGTTTACGCTACCTCAAAAAATTCCTAGATATTCCGGAACTACCAAATTTTTACTATGCTGAGATTCAAACTGAAATTGCTGATGGAATAACAGTGTGGGGAGAGCTATCAAAAATATTAAAAACACAAAAAAATAATCCGTGTCCTGCTAGGTCTACCTACATAGGCTTGGTGCAAACAACACTTCATTGGCCTAAATGTATTAACCGTCTTCAGTTTGTACAACTTGAATGCTACATTCATAAAAACAAAATAAATATGCTCAAAAATATGGTCAAGTATAATTATTTCACCAGAGGAAACCTCAAATTATCCACTCCAAAGCAAGGATTGGTTATTTGTAGTAAGGTTCCAGATGTTCATGGGATTTTTATTGATAAGCTTTCATCAAGTCTTAGGGAGGAAACTTGCTACATACGGTTTATGAATAATATGAGAGACTTCCTCGTAACCAAATTGTTTTTACACTTTTTCCAAATTTGAAGATTCTGTAAAATCATTGTGACGGACTCAAATTTTGTTGGATTTTTTTTTATATATTTGGGTTTTTTCGTGTCTTGAGAATGCCCCTGTGAAATATTTTCTTGAAAATGCAGATATAACGCTGGGTACAGCGCTTTCAAGAGCGCGCCTCCAGCTGCATCGAGCCTGCGGAAAAAGAGAAAGGCTGGCGGCACCAAATTTGGAGTGGGTATTTTCACAAGGTCTCAACGGAATCGAATCTTCAACATCATCTGTGTAATGAGACCTGGTCTAAATATTTACAGGCTCAGCAAAACAGGACTACTCATATTCACAAACCTGCGCTCGATACAATTGTTCAAAAGTACGTGAAGAAAATGTATGAGGATTTAACAGAAGCACAGCTCTTGAAAAGATGTCTCGTCAAGAACACTCAAAACAACAATGAGAGTTTCAATGCCACCATTTGGCAGTTTGTTCCGACACGTCTTTTCAACGGGAAACAAATTGTCGATATTCCTGCCAGGTTGGCAGCTTCCATTTTCAACGAGGGCCTCACGACAGTGCTACAACTCATTAAAGGGCTCGGAATTGACGTCGGTCAACATGCCGTGGATTATGCAACGAGGCGAGAAGCGGAGCGCAGATCAAATGCTGATCGCCACGCTACGGACGAAGCGAAAAGGCGTCGATTAACCCAGAAAGAAGAGCAATCTGAGCTCAAGAAGAGCTACGAAATCGTGGTAGGTTTGCTATATGGTCTAGGAATCGATTCATAGAGGTGAGGGAGAAAGAATCAAAATAATGTTCATATTTATTTTCATAATTATATATTCATAATTATGTCTATATATAAGATATTATTTATGTTTTTTGTAAGGTTTATGCCTTTTCAGCCCCTGACACTATTGGTCTGGACCGTTTCATAGTCGCTTGCTTTGATGCAGCGAAACGACTCACATGGAGTATCTTGAACTCATGTGCCAAAAGTGACTGAAGATTGTCCGTACTATTGTTAGATCATTAGATCGTGCTCTTTGTCTTTTAGATATTAATCCTTCCGTTATTTTATGTATGACCTATATCCAATCGTAAATTCTAAACCAATTCGTAACCAATCGTAAATTCTTTTTACAATATATTGTTTATATATAATGTTTAATTTTCCGCCGAAAATGCCTCTCCGCTGTTTGCGACCGATTTTCACCGATTCCCGTTTTCCGTTGCTCGACCGTGAATAATTTCAGAAGTATTCAAAATATTTTCTAAATGCTTTTTTCCTCTTATTCCCAATAACTCAAAGTACGAATGCCCCTCATACTTTTGAAATTGGTCCGATTTCACTATGAGAGAGCTACAAGTGAACTTTCAATCGCGTTTTTCTCGGAATCGTTTTTTCTAATATGGTGCGCATGATCACGGATAGAGTTCTTGACCGATTTGAAAAACCTTGGCTAGTTTTTTTGATTAAATTTTAAAATTCGATAAAAACATTTTCGCAATTCAGGGGACTGTTTTTCTCTCGAAATTTTCGAGCGTTTTCGAGCGTTTTTTTTCGTATATGCGCCATCTCTAAAATCGATTTGTTTTTAGTTTCCATTGGTCAATGGGAAATTTGACTCTTCAACTTTAATAATAAGTTTGATTTTTTGTTCTATGAGGTTCCGGAAACCGCTGGTCGTGCGCACCATATAAATACATTTTTTAATTGTCTCCTGAGATGCAGACAACTGTGCGCATGCGCGAGGAGCGCGCGCGTCGGAAAAAATGGACATATGGTCGAAGAATATGTAAATAAAATTAAAAAAAAACAATTCTCTATCTGCCTTTCTCCTCTTTGGTGCTAACCCGTTCAAAAATGCATCATTTTTACGTAAAATTTGAGCGATTACCCCCTTAAGAAAGGAGAACAACTGTGATTGACTAATATACTCGTCATGGATGAGTTGCAGGATTTTGTGTTATGACGAGTATAATCGTCATGTGTAAAAAGTAGTGACCAATAATAATAATAATAATATCTATATGTTATACTAAATATTATACTAAACGTTTAAAGGGCTAGCTAGCTACCTTAGGTCTTCCGGCCCTGGACATTAGAGAAGTTGTGGGAAAAAATATATGCAAATACAAACACAAACGTACACACAACCATAACACAAAATAAATAATTAAAAACAATTATGCCTATAAATCATGTTAATCATAAACAGCTTCCATAAGTGAACAAAACGGATGTCTTCTGGAAGATGTTTTTTTTACATAATTGGTCCAGGATGTTTCTGTTTTTGACCTGGTCTTTAAACTTTTGTCGTAGTATGTCAAGGATTGGAGTGATTTTAATTCTTTCGTCTAGGAGTATATTGGAGGGATTGTGTTGTTTGGATGACAAATTTTTGTGATAGTTCTCAGTGCGGATCTTTCGGCAATTTATATCGTTTTGTTTGTGTTCGTCCATATAATGTGTCCACACTCCAAGATAGGTGTGCAATTGGTTTTATAAATAGTCGTCGCAGTTTTCGTGGAAATTCCGATACGGAAAGTGAGTGACCTTTGATCTTTTGGTTATTTTAACTTCGGGATCTTTTACATGAATGATAAATGTTAATGTCCCGTCGAATGTGATGCCTAATATCTTATTGCAGGTGTGGCGTTAACTATAGTAAGGACAACCTTAATACGTGGAGAGTTGATAGAGATCCGGTCGATCGGTTAAAGAAGTGGACATTTGGGAGGGTTTGGTCCTAGTCTCCATTTATTGAACCAATTGATTATATCATTTGTAAATGATTGTAACTTTTTGATTGCTTTTGGTAGATATTTGGCCTGTGAAATGAGGGCCTTGTCGTCGGCATATTGCAAAGCTTAGGAAAGGTTTACGAGATTGGGGTTCATATTAAAGATGTCGTGACAGAACGAGTTGAAAAGTAGTGGAGATATTGGTGAACGTTGGGGAACATCCTGAAGAGGGGTAAACAAGTTAGAGTGTGCCTTATTGACTTTAATACTTAACTTTCTGTCACGTAGGAAGTATTTTGTTTTGAAAAGAAGATATGCTTTGTTTATGTCGAGAAAAAGTGTGTTGATTAAGAAGGTGAGAGATTCTTATATTGTTTGTTTTTTTTAAATTATTTTACATAACTTACAAAAACTAGTTATTATGAACTAACGATCTGTTTTTCTTTAACAAATAAATTATTAATGTAATATAGCATTTTGTTTTGGTAGCGTTGGATTACATTAATATGTTGTTTTTTAGCACATCCCCATAATTGGATACCATATGTCCAGATTGGGCGCAACACCTGTTTGTATAGGGTTAGCTTGTTGTGCATTGTTAGTTCGGAACGATGTCCTAGTAGCCAATACATTTTACGTGATTTAAATTGCAGTTCCTCTTGTTTTTTCTTGATGTGCTCCTTCCATCGGAGTTTTGTGTCAAGCGTCATGCCCAGGTACTTTGCTGTGTTGGCAGGCTGGATAGTTATGCCATTAATATTGGTCTGTTTTCAATATTTTTATTGGTAAAGTTGATGTATGTCGACTTTGCTTCGTTAAGTTTTATTCGCCATTTACGAGTCCAGGTGGCCACGTTATTTACTGCTACTTGCAGTATCTCTAATGATTGCTCTACAGTTTTTCCAATTGCCATCAGTGCAGTGTCATCCGCAAAGGTGGCAGTTATCGTGTTATCAGTATTAGGTGTATCGTTTGTATAAAGTAGATATAACACCGGGCCCAATACGCTTCCCTGAGGGACACCAGCACCGATGTTCCGAAGATCGGAGAACGCGTCCTCGTGTTTAATGCGAAATTTTCTTTCGGATAAGTAAGATTTTAATAGTTTGTAGTATGGGTCAGGCAGAATGGATTTGAGTTTGTGCAATAGGCCTTCATGCCATAACCGATCAAACGCCTGTGCGATGTCGAGGAACAATGTAGAGCAAACATTTTTATCTTCTAACGATTTTTCGATGACGTTGGTAATTCTATGAACTTGATCAATTGTTGAGTGGTTGGTTCGAAATCCAAACTGATGGGCCGGCACCAGCTCATATTTGTCTATAATTAGCTTGAGACGTTTCATAATCAGCTTCTCAAAGAGTTTGGACATGATCGGAAGTATTGCGATTGGCCGATACGACTCCACATCATTGTGATTCTTGTCAGGTTTTGGTAGCACAATTATTTCCGATACCTTCCACGCGGTTGGTATATGCTTTAGGCGAATTGCGGCATTGAATATATTAGTGAGCTTGACCAAGACTTTTCTCTGTATTTTTTTGAGGATTGCACCGGTAATTAGGTCGAACCCGGGTGCTTTCTTTGGGTTTAGATTTGTGCGAATCTTTCTGGCTACCTCTTTGGGTGTTACTGGTGAGATTGTGTCTTCGTAGTTGTTTGTTGGGAGTGTTGGAAGTTCATCCGATCCCGGGTTGGGAAGAAATCTGCTTTCCAAATGCTCTGCAAAAGTGTCTGCTTTATCTTTGCTGTTACGAGCCCACTTGCCGTTTGGTTTGCGAATCGGGGGTATTTGGATGATCGGTCGTTTCAGGTACTTTGTTGCCTTCCACAGAGAATATTCTGTGATATTGTCAGCGGTTAGTCCCGAGAGGAAGTTGTTGATAGATTGTTCTATTTAGGTTGGTTTTGTCTTGCGGTGCTCATGTTTGATGCCAACGTCTTTTAAGTCTGCGTTTTAAAGGTGATCAGGTCTTTTATTTCTTTAGGGAAGTTGAGACCCTTGAGTTTTCGCTTTATAGTAGGCGTACTTTTCCAAGCTGCGTCTTGAATAGCCGTAGTGAATTGATGCACTTCATTTTCTAACTGTTCGATTGTTTTAAGTGGTACATGCAAGCTTATGGTTCTTTACAGAAGATGGTTGAAGTAGTCCCAACCGGTGTGGTTGGTTACAAGCACTGGGTTCTAATTTATAGTTATAATGGTGTTGCTGATTGTTAGCACGATTGGAGAATGGTCTGAGTTGAGTTCAAAGCCTTCGTCAACCTTAATGTAATTTGCTGCGACGTTTTTGATTATGAATAAATCTATCAGGTCTGGTGTTTTATTATAGTCCGTTGGCCAGTACGTAGGTTTGCCAGTGGAGGCAAACTCGCATCCGTAGTCCTTATCAGCCTGGTACAGTTGGCGGCCTTTTGGTGTGATTAGTCGTGATCCACAGTGCGTGTGCTTCGTATTGAAGTCGCCGCCAATGATGAATCTACCGTTTAGCTTCTCGAAGAATTCAGTATATTTATCCGCGTATATGTTGTACCGCGGGGGATAGTAGATTGCGCTCACAGTGAGTGTTTGTTCATTAATGTTATTGTTGTTGCTTGAATATCACAAGTTGCATATTTCTTTTCTTCGTGATGTTGTAGACTATCTTTAATTAAGATCGCGCTGCCACCACGTGCCGTGTTTGCAGAATGGACTGTGTGATATGGTTGTATAACTTCGGAATTTGATGTGAGATTCATTTGTTAAATGGGTTTCTGCTATCAGGCATATGTCGATGTTCTCGGTGCTTAAGATTACTTGCAGTTCGTCCTTATGTTGCAGCAATCCATTAGCATTCCATTCCATAATGCGTATAAAGTTGCACATTATGATCTTCTTTTTTCTAGATTGTCGAGTCGCTGCAATATTTGCTGCAACATCGATTCTATCGAATTCGGCTGGTTTATCGTTTGATTCTTAACTATGGCTTGGCTGTAAGTTGGCTGTGGGGCTTGATCTTCATCTGTTTCTGGTTCCGTTCGTTTGTTGGACTGCAAGTTAGTTTGTTGGATTGCTTGCTCTCTATTTACATTTGTTGTTTGTTGAGTTCGAGTCTCTCGTTTATTCTTGGTGGAACGGTTTCTGAGTTTTAATAACTCTTTGAATATGAGACAGCCTCGATAATTTGCAGGATGGTTATCTCCGCAGTGCATGCATTTTGGCGGATCTTTTGGATATTTTGTGCAGTCTTGTGTGGCGTGTCCTTTGGCGCACTTGACGCACCGTGGCGCTTTATTGCAATAATTATATGTGTGATCATAGTCTTGACAGCGTTTACACTGGGGTATGATTTTGTTGGTTCTCAGTGGTTGTACATGTACTTTGCAGTTAAGGATAGTATCAATGTTATAAATTTTATCAACCGCTGTTTCTCAGTCGAAGGACACAATAAACATGTCCAGCGGAAATTCAGCTTGTAGTCCTTTTGATAATCGATCTTGCTTCTGTTCTGCCGTGAGCCACTTTCGTTTGTTTGTGTCATATTTTGTTTTAAAACCTCGTTGGTTTAGGTGATGTATGATCTCGATTGGGTTAATAGAATGATGAAGGTCTTTGATCATTACCTTTATGCCTCTTGTCTGTTTATCTTCAATAAATCTTCAAACGAGTGCCACTGAGCGTTTCATTATTTCCGAGATTGCGCGGTATGTATCTGAATCGGTTGGATTTAAGTCTTAATCTGGTAGCATTCTGTATTAATTCCTGCGTTGGTTAGGGCATTGGTCATTTCTGGCAAGTCTTTAACATTTTCTACTATTATCGGTGGAGGTTTATGTATAGTTTTACGATGTTCATGTGTTCGAGATGTCGTTGGCTCACTTTCTGATGTAGCGCCAGATACCCCAGCTATTTGTGTAGGTCGGGTACTTCCCGAGTGCTTCATCATTTTCTTACTATGTTTCACGCAACTCCATTCTGTTTCTCGGGCGAGTTCTTCCTCGTCTGTTTTGTAATTAATAGCCAAATGTAATTAATAATATTAATATTGTTTGTGAGGATTAAAAATGGATATGCGTGGTCTGTTAGAAAAGTATCCGACCTTATTTTTTATTTTTAAAACCTGATGGATTTGAATCAAGCGCCCTTGCATGAGCCAACCTTGAACCTTCGTACGCATGCGTGATTTTTTGCCCGCCTGTAGATAGCGTCAGTTGCTGTCGAGCAGTGTTCGAGTGACGTAGTGTGTAGTGCTGTCGTCGGTTTTTCAATGCAAGTAAAATGACGGGACGACTATAGGGAGTACTGTAGGGACGTCCTACGTCGCCTACGTGATGCTGTGCGGCGCAAGCGACTGGAGTTGTGATCATCAGGATATTGGAGACTCCATAACGACAATTCTCCAGCACATTCTTCGGACTTGGTTCACAATTTTTTGGCGAAAAAACAGACTCATCTGGTTCGACAGGCTCCTTACTCTCCTGATATGAACCCCTGCGACTTCTGGCTATTCACCATAGTCAAGAGGCCATTGAAAGGAACGCGATTTCAGACAAGAGAGAACATTATGGCAGCAACGACAGCCGAGCTAAAGTCGATTCCGAAAGAGGCTTTTTCGGAATGCTTCCAACAATGGCGGCACCGCTGGCAGAAGTGTGTGGAGTCCCAAGGAGACTACTTTGAGGGTGGCTAGGTTTCCAACGCTCCAGGTATGCCAGTTTTTTTTACCGGCTAAAGGTCGGATACTTTTCTAACAGACCACGTATACTGTATTGTGAAGGTTTAAAGCCAAATTGACAGCAAGGAATCTGATTTTTCAAACAAGTTTAAATGCGGCATTTCAGGATTTTTTCAAAATTTTTACCCAGAACAGGAAGTAGGGTGATTGGTCTATAACTTCTGGTAACAGTTTTCTCTTTCTCTTCCTCTCTTTCAACAGAAGGGGGAAACACGCGTTGCTAAAGGCACAACCAAATAACGAGCATTGGCTATTTAAATTGTAATTTTTGTGAAAATTTTGAGGCCTGGCTGGTCTATACCAAACAATTAAAAAATATGACAAACTTAAGTCGAACTCGTGCGTCGCCGATGCAACCACTAGAACAGTGTACAAGTTCGCAAAATGAATTTATTTGTGTGCGGTGATAACGTTTTGGAAATGTTGGCGTTAAGGGGCAAACACAAAAGTCGGAAATCCCCAATCCAACGAGAAAAATCAACACAAACTCGGCCATCAAGACGTAATGTAACCTATTGAGTCGAGAATCGTGCTATGGAGCATAAGCCAGGAACTTCGAAAACAAACAACCCTACGCGAAGGTATTCCCATTGTTATAAACGTAAGATCAAAGAGGAATCGCGTTACCAGTGTTCGCGTTACCACTCCACAGCTGGAATTTAAATTCTTACTTTCATTTGAATTTCATTCTTTGCGTTTGGGTTTAATTTGTATATAAATATGTTTATATACTCGCACAACAAAATGAACGCATTAATAAGTAAGTTATTATGTGAAGGATGGTGATGGACCATTATTATAAGCGTGTGTAAATCGTGCGTAAAAGTCCAATGTAAATCAAATAGTTTCATTATTAAACGATTTCTGCTTGTTGCTACTATGGCAACTCGCGTCACCAAAAAAACCTACACGTAGTGAAAATAAATTTTCTTACGTATATTAAAATTGAATTAATTTTTCTTATTTTGAATCAAGAAGTCTCGACCTCTCAGTCTGCATTTATCTGGCTCCAATATAACTTAACCTACCCATAACATGATCTAGATTAAATGTAGGTTAACCTAGAATAAATCAAAAACGACCAAATAGTTTTTCCATCAATGGGCGTTTTTACTAGTAAGCAATTTTTGCCACGGAGGCTCTGAACGTTCTAACCTTTTTGTGTTAGTGATTTGAGTTATTTTGTCTGTCAATATTAGGCACACTATTATCGGTAAGAAAAAATTACAACTCATGCACAAGAGCCATTCTTCACACACTTGTATCATAAACTACTATTATGTTAACCAAATGAATAAATATTAGTAATAAAATTGTCAATTTTATAAAATAAATCTGTCTTTTTGATTCGATATTTTAGCAGCGACACTTACACAGTGATTGACGAGTATACTCGTCATCGCTCGATGTTCGCACCACAAATAGATGCGCGCTCTCAAAAGCGGGCGCCACAGCTCACAAGATCTAATGGGATTACATGGAACTAGTTTACTAGCTACTATCCGGTGAAGGCAAGCTTTTTTCGGACTAAATGTACTGAGACAAATATGACTGGATGTGAATCATGATATGTACATCTGCTTTATCGACTTTCAATGGGTATTTGATAGGGTCCAACATTCAAAACTTACAGAGATACTAAGGAGATGAAACATAGATAGGAAAGACATAAGAATAATATCCAATCTCTATTGGCAACAAACAGGGCGAGTAAAGGTTTTACAAGATCTGAGTGAGGAGATTAAGGTATCGATCTCGATTTTCGACACCTCTCCCATTTTTACTTATTGTACATCAACACACGCAAAATGTTACACAGATTAGGCTAATATAAATCCTTTTAGATTACAATAAGTCAGGAAATCTTAAATAACTATACAATTTTCAACCACCTAAAACACCTTGTTATACCGGGCTTTTCAATAAGGACATAACAAATTTGTATCTAAATAAAACACAGAAAAAATGAGATATCGGGCTGAAATTTATTCCAGGTGTAGTACACATGCTACAATTATGTATAGAATTCGATGTGGTTCATATACCACCACGAACATGACGGCAACGATCGATTCTTTGGATCCAATTTTCAATCAATCTTTCACACATATCAGCTAGAATGTTGGCAATTTCGTCTTCATTATTGTTCCTGGGCTTCTCTAACGTTGTTGGATTGTTGGTATAAACCTTTGACTATATTATAAACCTTATACTAGGTAACCCCATAAGAAAAAATCCAAAGGCGTCAAATCGCATGAGCGAGGCGGCCATTCGACTGGAGCATTTCTCGAGATTAAACGATTACTAAATTTTCCTTTCAATAAATCAACTGTTTGAGCAGCTGTATGGCTTGTGGCAGCGGCTTGTTGGAACCACATATCGCTGATGTCAAGTCCATCCAAATCTAGCCAAAAAGAGTATTCCATCATGGCACGATAGCGAATTCCATTGACCATTCCATAGACATGGCGATTATTTTCATCGACGAAAAAATACGGTCCTATCGCACCACTGGCATGAAATCCACACCACACGCTCACTTTTTAAGGATGCAATCTAATATCAAGAAGCACATGAGGGTTTGTTGCTGTGCAATAATGCATATTCTGCTTACTAACAAAGCTATTCAACCAAAAATTTGCTTCATCGCTAAAGATAATTTTTCGATGAAATTCAGAATTTTCTCCAAAAGTTTTGGCGCTTTAAATGATCCAGAGGTTTATGTTCTTGGGCTATTTAATCGTGTAAGGGTGTAGCTGGAGATCATTACGCAAAATTCGCCATAATGTGCACTGAGAAACTTATGTAGGTTATGTTCCGTATTATAAAACAAAATTGTTATGTCCCTATTGAAAAACCCGTTGCTTTTCAGCGATGTCTCAAAAAGGAATAAAAGTAGCGGAATTAGTTTTATATTTTCTGAAAGCATATAAAAGCCTTAATTTATAATAAACCATAATAAACCTTAATTTTAAGTATAATTTATTACTATTCTTTCAAACATTAAGACTGGGTAGACTGTTGAGACCAACCACTAGATTATATTCAAACTTATTAATGATTTAATAATTTTATTGGGGTGTAGCCCAGGTCGCGCCCGTAGAAGAAATCTACACGTGCTCCCTGGGTAATGCTAAATGAGCTGGAGCGATACTTGGCGGCTAGTCCTATCTTTTCAAAAGATCTCCTAGCCTGATACACATGGAAACAAAAACAAAACAAATCAGTTCTTCTCAGAACTTTATGACAAGAAATATCGAACCGAGTCTCCGAATTTGCCAACTTAATGTGGAAGGACAAAGCAGAGCAAAATGCGAAGTTTTGTCAAAAAATTTTCGACAACATAAAGTTGACGCAGCTACCATTCAAGAAACTCATGTAGGAAATGAAACCGACCTCAAAACAAGAGGCAAACTACCAGAATATGAAATCCTTGGTGCAACCTATCACCACATATATGGATGCGCAACTTATATATGTAGTAACATTGAAAACGCTCGCCCGGTAGGCACCAATATTAGTAACAATAACATTCACACTATCACGGTGAAGATCGAGGAACTCACAGTGGCAAACATATATAAGCCTTCGTTAGCCCACTGGCCTCTTGAAGTCTTGCCGCAGCTCCCTCATCCAGCTGTCTAAGTAGGAGATTTTAACAGCCACCACACAATGTGGAAGTATAAGAGTAATGACTATAACGGTGAAACAATTGTAGAATGGGTACACGAAAACAACTTAAGCCTCATTTTTGATGCAAAAGACAGGGGAACGTTTAGATCGGCAGCATGGAATAGAGAGTACAACCCGGACTTGTGTTTCTCTACCCAAAATAATCAAAACTAATCAGTTCACATATCCAGAAAAGTCTTGGAAAACTTTCCACACAGCCAGCACCAATTATATATGAAATAGGCACTCAGATCCCAATAATCCGATCTATACCCAGACCAAGGTGGAACTTTCAAAAGGCAAACTGGACAAAATTGTCTCGTGAATTGGACAAAATTATGAGATGGGTCACGGCAGAGCCTGAGAATTATGATAGGTTTGGAGGTGCTGTGGTCTCAGCTGCAAAAAAGTCCATGCCTAGAGGGTATCGTAAAGAATACATCCCGGGATGGAATGCTGAATGTGAAGAACTGTATAACAACTACATAGAGAGCGGCGACCCAGATATAGCCAACGACCTTGTACAAGCACTAGATGAAGCTCGGAAGGATAAATGGGTAAAAACAACAGAGGAAATGAATTTCCAAAGATCCAGTAGAAAATCATGGAGCCTACTTAAAAAGTTAGGATTACTGCCTCCTGGGAAAAAACCCATCCATTCGAGAAACCCACTTGATCTCACCAGATCAGATAGCCAGCAGAATGGTAACTTTATCTAGAGCCCCACGTGATAAACAGCATACAAAACGACTTAAAAAAGAACTTACATTAAGAACAGTACATTCTCTCGTTAGTTCACTACTGAGGAATTAATTGCAGCTCTTAAAGATGTGAAAACTGGCAAAGCACCTGGGTTTGACGGGATACATCCTGAGTTCCTGCTTCACTGCGGAGAGAAGACAAAGAAATGGCTGACCGTATTTTACTCGCACATCTTCATCTGGAGCCTTGCCGAAAGCTTTTGAAATGAGTAAAATAATCGCTGTACTAAAGCCCAATAAACCACGAGATAAAGTCGAAAGTTACCGCCCCATAGCACTCCTTAGCTCCTCCTAAACTATTACAACGATTTCTCCTTAATAGATGAGGCACACGAACTCTGGAACATATTCCACCCAAACAAGCTGGTTTCAGACCTAATCGAAGCTGTGGAAATCAAGTTCTCAGCCTAATGACATATATTGAAGTGGGTTTCCAAAAACAACAAAAGACAGCTGTAGCTTTCGTGGACCTAACAGCTGCTTACGACACAGTATGGAAAGAAGGGCTCATATACAAGCTGGCTGAACAAGTCCCTTGTCATACAACGCTGCGACTGATAAACAACATGTTTTCTGACAGACACTTCCAAGTAATCCACGGTAATAACTTAAGCAAACAGAGAAAACTCAACAATGAATTGCTTCAAGGTTCAGTTTTGGCCCTGATGTTGTTCAATCTCAATATTTCAGTTTTGCCTAAAACCGACGCGATAAAGTTTGGGTACGCTGATGATCTAGCCTTAGCTGTACAACACAAACAATTTAAACCCACCGAAAACACGTTGACCAACGACCTCAACAAACTGTACAAATATATTACCAAGTGGCGGTTTGTACCAAACCTAAATAAAACTGAAGTCAGCTGCTTCCACCTGAATAACAATAAGGCAAATTATGAATTATAAGTCAAAATGAATAATACAGTGCTACGCTATCAACGGTATCCAAAGTAGTTCGGGGTAATCTTAGATAGAACTCTATCATTCAAAAAACATCTTGAAATAACAGCGCTAAAAATAAGCACTCGAAATAACTTTATCCAGAGACTATGTAGCACTAGCTGGGGGGCATCGGCATATACATTACGAACATCTGCACTTAGTTTGGTATATTCTGCGGTCGAGTATTGTGCCCCGGTATGGATGAACAGCGCACATACCAAGAAAGTGGACACTCAGCTTAATATAGCAATGAGACCGATTAGTGGCTGCATCAGAACAACTCCATCCTATTGGCTCCCAACACTCAGCCACATACCTCCACCTGCCCTAAGAAGACAAGACGCCCTAATAAAAGAATATAAGAAAATAATTGATAACACACAACTCCCTATCCATGAGGATATCCCGGATCTGACAAGAAACCGGCTTCGATCTAGGAAACCGCCAATATTATCAGCACAACAACTGGCAGCCAATAACTTCAACATCAACTCCGAATGGCAGACCCTCTGGACTAAAAATGCCCCACCCGATGTACGAAATCTCATTGACCCAGTCGTAAAACCCGATGGCTTCGACCAACCACGACTAATATGGAAGACCTTAAACCGTGTCAGAACAGGACATGGTGTGTGTGCCCATGCTGCGACTGCGGCAACCCAAACCAAACAATTGGCCACATAGTGACAGAGAGTGAACTGAGGACATATCAAGGGGATTTGAGGGACTTTTTCCACACCACACAATCAAGTCTTGAATGAATAGCTGAACTAGATCTTTTAATATAACAATTTTATATCTACTTATATTTCTGTTTGTAACTCGTACATTGTAATGTCTTATTCAATCGTTAATTTTTACGTATTTTATAAATTTACCATGTCTTGTGCCATACGCTAAATAATATAGATTTGAAAGTAATAAGTGATCAAGAATAAAATCCATTCGAAAATAAGTTAAATAAGTTTAAAGAAAATATTTAATTCATTTCAACTTGATTTTATCCCGCCCACGTAACAATTTTCAAATCCTACTTACGGTTCATTTATTAGTCTTCATATTACTCCCAAGATAAAAAATATTTGGTAAACATAGCAGATCTGCGAAGTCGCGGGATAAAGCTAATAGATAATACATAACTTCAATTCTATCCTTAATAATAGTCTTAATATTACTCACAGCTGATCTGAATTAATTTGATTAAAAAAATATGGCGAAGCCGCGGGCTATAGCTAATTAATACATATCTTCAGTTTTAACTTTGCAATAAACACCTTCCAGTATGTCTGGATATAATAAAGTTCCCATTTAGTTTTTTCTTTATCGTGCGAGGAATATCGTTTGTCGGGTCGGTTTCATTCTGTGTAAACTTTTTTTGTCTGGTTGGACACCTAGGGTGCGCGATAAAGCATAATTTGATTAAAGGATGTGGGCAGCCGGACAAATAAAACGTTTCATTTCGTGGCGGCCGGTCCAAGGGGACAAAAAACGGCCCGAACACATACTGTTGCACTAAATGAGACCCTTCTTATCAACCCGCAGAGGTTTCAAATTATCCCATTATTTTAAATTGCGAACATTCACTTTTTATATAAAGCGTTTAGAAGGGAAATTGTTTAGGGCATTGCGTCTGTTATATTTTGATAAATGCCAGTCTCCCTTAGCATCACACACACGAAGCCCTTAAAAAAACGCCCTTTGCAGAGGTATCTTGATTAATGGGTTTTACCACAAACTCCCAAACAATTGAGTTATTTACTTCGTTGGGGAGAAACTGAAGTTACTAACGGAATGGAAGAAGTCAAAGGAAACATACGAGGGAGTCAAAGAAAAAATAATATAACTGATTGATGTAACTAACGCAATGTAAGTGAATTTTCGTGTAATTAGAAATGACTTTGGATGGGTTTGGTTGTATTATTCGCACAACAAAGTGGCGGCGCGTAAAATGCGAAATAATAAGGCAGCTGCTTGAAACTTGGAGCAGCCTTCCCCGTGTTTCCCAAGAAGTAAGTTCCCAAGAATTAGTGAAGAGTTATTATAAAACTCTGAAATCACAGATATATACACATACAATTTAGTTGTTCTGAGTAGAAAACATTGCCATATTATAAAACAAAATTGTATTTTCTGGAAGGAATTATCATGATATACATCTCCTGAACTCGATACAAGCCAAATTCAATTTCAAGACAAGACTAGAAAATTGTTTTGGGGGTAGCTCTCACTAAAGCCCCTTCATCATTTTGGTTCTTTTAGTATGTGACACCTCGGAATCGCATATTTCGCATTCAATCAGGGTCGGCAGCCCGGACGGTGATTGAAAAGCGCCTTAGAAATTGAAAAGTTGGTGTCTCCCCGACTGAGAATAGAACCCGGGTCTCCCGCCGAGGAGGACTAGACAGACAAGTTTAGACACTAAAGACTTGGACAATGTCCAAATATCTACGAATACTTTTTTTTGAGAAAAGGACATAAAATATACCAAACACATATATACCAAATATAATATATGTGTTTGGTATAACCAAACACATTTTCCTCCCACTTTCCCCTGGAAACCAATGAAACAATGGAACCCTGGAAAAAAGAAAAACCTGTGTCGTCTATTTTTCCTGTCTATTTGTCCCACCTTCACCTCACCTATATCGTCCTTTTCTTTCGTTTTCATTATTTCTGATAAATTTCTTGTTATGGTTCTCCATGTTTCCTCACTCTCCAGCATAAACGTAGTAACATTTTCCGCAGTTACCCTTTCGCCAATGCTTTCCGTCATTTTTTCCCTTTGCGCTTCCCATCTTGGACAATCGAAGACTGTGTGCTCAGCTGTATCATCCTCCCCACAGTAGTAACAGTCCGCCGTGTCTGCTAGTTTGAACCTTTTAAGGTAGTGGCCAAAACATCCATGCCCCGTCAATACTTGTGTTAAGTAATAGTTCACTTCACCATGCTCCCGGTTTATCCAATTTTTTACATTTGGTATGAGACTTCTCGTCCATTTCGCTTCAAGTTCCCTTCAAGTCCCTTCAAGTTCTCTCATCTTTTCTGCCACAGGTTAGTTATCTGTGTTCTCCTCTCTGATGCGGATGGTTTCTGGCTTGTGTCTTCCAGATTTTCTACATTTTCCTTCTATTATTAGATCGATGGGTGGGCTTCCCGCCACCACTCGCAGTGCATCGCTAGATACAGTCCGGTATGAGCAACAGACTCTAATCAGTATTTTTCGCTGAATACGTTGTAAAATTTCAGTATATTTTTTCATTGCCCTGACCTTTCGCCATATAGGTGCACCATAAAGTATGATGGAGTAAACTACCGATGCGATCAGTCGTCGTTTGCTACATCGTGGTCTTTCGATATTTGGCATTAGTCGTCCTAGATTGGCTTCGGCTTTCATAGCTATGTGTATCACGTGCTGTGTCATACTCATATTTCTGTTGAATATGACTCCAAAATACCTCAATGTCTCTGAAGTCATTATTATTGCAACTTCTACTTTGATTTCCATTTTTGAGAGCTTTCTCCTTCCTGTTAATATTATAGCTTCCGTTTTAGTCGGTGCCAGTTTTAGGCTTTTGGAGTTCATCCTCGGGCTCACTCTCTGTATTGCTTCGTTTTTTTTAAGACACAGCTCCTCTTCTTTCTTTCGTCTTACAATCACAGCCAAGTCATCTGCATAACCTATTAGGGTTACTCCTGCAGGCATGCGCAGCCCTAGTACCTGAAGCTATTCCAAAGTAACGGTTCTAGTATAGATCCCTGATGGGCGTCTCTTGTTATATTTATCTTGACAGTTTTTCCTACCATTAGGTCTCGTTCACTAAGGTAACTGCATACATCTGTACTAGGTACGGTGGTATCTTACGCCTGACTAGTTCTAGGACGATTTCCATCCATGGAACAGAGTTGAATGCATTTTGCACGTCGAGTGTCACCATAACACAGAAATCTCTGCGTTTGTAGTATCCCGTATTTGCCTTGATTACTATCTCCTGTACTACGCGCATTCCATCAATTGTAGATGTTCCTTTCCGGAAGCCGAATTGGCTTTCTGATAAATTCCCTGATTTTTCGATACTTTCTTTGATTCTGTTGCTTAGTAGTTGCTCCAGCATTTTCCCCATTGTATTTAGCAAACATAGTGACCTATATTTTACTTCCGCATTTTCTTGTTTCTTTTCCTTAGGTATACGCACCAGCCTCGCTGTTTTCCATATAATAGGGAATTCTCTTCTCTGTAGCAGTATGTTGAACATCTTTAAGCAGTATTGGGGCTCCCATCCACTAAAGCCTTCACGACCTCCACCTGTATCCAGTCTGATCCTGGGGCCCTTTTGTTTTTCATTTTCTCAGCTGCCTCTCTCATTTCGTTCTCTATGAATAGTGAACAGTTTACCCGATCTTCCTTTTGTATAAGATGGCTCAGGTCCATATCTCGATCACATGGAAATAGTTTCTCCGCTTGATTTAGCATTTCTTTATCCAGCAGCTCTATTTTAGGACGCAGGTTTAATTTTTTCCGTACTTTTTTATAGCCCAGACCCCACATATCGTTATCAACTTCCGCGCATACTTGTTTCCATGCATTTTCTTTCGCTATCTTGAGTGCCTTTCTGTGTTCTTCTCTTCCTTTAGCGTATTCCTCTGTAAGTTCTTGTTTCTCTTCATTTGTTTCATTTTTCTTAGCATTTGCTCTGACCATTACTCTTCTCGTCTTTAGGCATATCATCCTTTGTTCCGCCACTTCTCTCGTCCACCAATACACCGGTGCTCGTATGCCTCTTCCGTTATTTCCTCGAAATATTGGTCGCATGTTTGTGTAACTACTATATTAGGGTCGCCTATATTTTCTTTTATTTTTGTAGAGAAAAGCTGCAATCGGTTCTGCTTTATTATGCATCCGTTCTCTGGTGCTTGTTTGGTTTGATTCCGTTTTCTTAGAGCTCTTGGGCCCTGTAGCTTTATATTATATTCAATGTTTCGGTGCTCGCTTAGGTTCTCATCATCCCTCACCTCCCAGTTTCTGACCTGCCTCACTAGGTTTGTTGTGCAGAAAGTTATATCGATGTACGAAGAGGATTGTCCCCGCTGGAACGTATACCTACGAATACTAAAACAATGTATTTGGAAGAATTCAGCCTTAATGAAATGTCGATAATCCTAAATAAACTAAAAAAATAAATCCAGTTACGGCCCAGACTTAATACCATGTAAAGTAAAAAAAAAATCAAAATGAACTTCTGGAACCCATCACCGATATTATTAACAGCACCTTTTCCTCAGAAGCAGTACCGGATATATTACAAATTTCTACATTGGTTCCAATATTTAGCAAAGGAGATTGTTCAGATTTGAACAACTAGAGACCAATAGCTCTAGTTTCTGTAATGGCAAAGATCCTGGAATACTGTATCGAATATCGCCTGATACCGTTCATTTCGAGAAACAACTTGATTCCTAAAGGTAGACTTTCGAGCAAAGCGGCTCTGGCGTCGCTCCGCTCGAATTGCGCCTCATAAGTTTCCATAGTGCATAATACTATCGCTATGTCGCCGCGTCAGTATCGCTGCGTTAGTGACGCCAGAGCCGCATTGCTCGGAAGTCTACCTTAAAGAACAACATGGTTTCCGTAAAAGTAAATCAACCAGTACTGCAATAAATGAATTCCATAACAAAATCATCAAAAACGTGGATAAAGGCAAATGTCCTGTGAGTATTTTTTGTGATCCCTCCAAGGCCTTTGACTGTGTCTAGCACGACACACTCTTAAACAAATTGTACTTATATGGAACTAGAGGAAAAACTGGGCGGTAGTTCATATCTTACTTAACAAACCAAGAGACGACAATACGTCAAAATTGAATATAACGTAAGGACTGGAATGTCATCTACCACAGGTAAGAATAGGTGTACCCTAAGGAAGTGTTCTGGCCCCGGTCATTTTTTCGCTGTATAAATCTGTAACATGTATGCCGACACTGTAACATGTATGCCGATGATACAAGTATTATAATATCGGAGGATTGTCTGGGGGAAAACGAAATCAAAACAAATGTAATCTTAGACAGACTTTATACATGGTTTTGTGCAAATAAATTGTTCTTAAATTTAGAAAATACTGACTATATAATTTTTCAATGTAGCCGAAGAAAACCCTCTGAAGATCTTCTCTTGAAAGTTCTGTTAAAAGAAAAGTCTGCTGCAAATCGGTAGTTCCCGATTTGCTGCAGACTTTAATGCAGGAGAATTTAATGTTAATTTTAAGGAAAGCACTAAACATAAAAACTATTTGGTAAACATACTAGCCTCTTACGCAATGGTCGAATATATCCACCAATATACAAGGACAACAGTAAAATCATGCACACAGTTAGACCATATTTTTGCAAAGTCTAGGCAGTATTTATCCACCTCAGTAGAAGACACCCCGCTGTCCGACCATCGATTAATACGTCTATGTGGCAATACGAAGATGAATCAGAAAAAAGAACATAGCCTCACCAGAAACATGTCGATCTCAAAAAAATCGCTTTGCCCAACACTTGCAGAACGAAACCTGGGAGGAAATCTATAATAACCGAGATTGTAATGGGAAGACAGTTTCATTCATCAACATCCTACAATAGTGCTTCTTCTCATGCTTTCCTATGGTGAAAATCAATCAGACTCGAAATTATTGGATAACGAAGGAGGTCAAACGGTCAGCCAGCAAACTAAAGGATATGTTCACTCTATATAATAATATCCAATACTTAATAGCAAATGCTTAAGACAAAAATATGAACACTCTAGCAAAAGAGTAGCAATGTAGTAGCAAAAAAGTCCTACTTTCGTCATAAAATAATCGAAGCACCAAATAGACAAAGAGCCTCCTGGAAAGTAATAAAGGAGCAGACGAATAAATCTAGTGCACCAGAACCAATCCAAATAGAGGAAAATGATATGCTAGTTACTCAGCCAAAACAGATTGCAACAATCTTCAACAACTTTTTTGAGCAAGCACCGAAAGTAATCCGCCAAAAGATCCTACCAACATACATCAGTGATGAGCATATCACACGCATCTCACAAACAATATTCCTGGAAACATTTACAACAACTGAAATCCTACAGATTATGGAGTCACTAAAAGATACAACTACTTGTGGCCCTGACTCACTGCCTACCATCATTTTCAAAGAATTCAGACATGTCCTGGTACACCCAATAACAGACATTGTTAACGCCTCCCTCGATAATGAAATCTTTCCAGAAATTTTAAAAACCGCAATATTAACACCTGTATATAAACATGGAGATAAGTCGCAAGCAAATAACTATCGTCCTATAGCCCTAATATCAGTTCTAGCAAAGATATTACAATATTGCATGCGGATTAGAATGTTGCCCTTCATAGAAAAAATCTACCTGATGAAAAATCAACAGCACGGTTTCTCCAAAGGTAAATCTACAACAACAGCGTTAACCGAATTCTATAACAAAATTTTAGAAGAAGTAGATGAAGGAAATCAACCGATTGGTATCTTCTGCGACTTATCGAAAGCTTTCGACTGTGTGTCGCAGAAGCAACGTAGCAAAATTTACAATTACGGTATAAGAGGTAAATCTGCTAGATGGCTTACATCTTTCCTCACAAATAGGAAAAAATTTGTGAAAGTAAAATGCGGATCGATAACCCGCAGGGGATCCCGCAAGGCAGTGTTCTGGCTCCAACTTCATTCCTACTATACACCGCGGACCTGGTCAGCTACATCGGAGATTGCACCTGAAACACTACTTATATGCTGACGACGCCAGTTTTATAGTCTCCGAAAAAGATGCTTCCAACAACCCGCTGCGGGCCAACATGCTCTTGGATAAGATGACAACAGACTCTTTCTCAACAGAAATAAAACAAAATACGTTATATTCCATACAGCACGCAGCAACTACCCCATAGACATCCAGTTGAAAATAATTAACGACAAAATTAAACGAACCAAGGTGGCTAAATTCCTAGGAATTTATTTAGAGGAACACCTTCAATGGAACACCACCATACAATATATGTGTTCCAAACTACATAGGAAGCTCTTTCAAATAAGGTATCTAGGACAATTTCTAAAAATCGAAGATTTCTTACATTCTACTATGCGGAGATCCAATCAATAATTTCATATGATATTCTGCTTTGGGGATGCTCGTCAGAAACTGAATCCATCTTAATAGTGCAGAAGAAAATTATCAGAACCTTAATGGGTATCAAGCTCACAGACACCTCAAAAAGCTGGGTATTCTCACAGTCACAAGTTTATATATTCTAGAACTAACATGCTAGATCCATAAACAGAAGCTCACCTTCCAGAAGCATCTGGATAAACATCAACACGACACGAGAATTAAACACCAACTATACAGGCCCAAAACAAACCTAACACTCTGTGGAAAAGGTCCATACTACCAGGGAGTAATCATTTACAATACACTACCAATCAGCCTAACAAAGGAAATATCTTAAAAAAAAAATTAGGAAAACAACAAAGGACATCCTCCTCTCCAACACAATCTACAGCCTCGAAGAATGTATACTATATATTAAACATGTAAACTCTAACAGTATATTGTAAAGATCTAATGTTTAACACTTCCTATAGATTCTATATCTCATTGACAATAAATTATTTGATTCGATTACATCGAAAGCTATTGGTAACATTTTTAGGAACATTTCTGGAAGAACACCTATCGTGGAAACTTAACTATATCGTACTCAAACTAAATATCAAAGCGTATCTTTTGAGAAAGGCAAAGAAGTCCTTTTAAAAGTGTACCATGCCGAGATCCATTCGGTATTGTCGTATGGCATCATGCTATGGGAAATTTCCTTACATACATATAGAGTCCTTTTAGCTCAAAAGAGCAATACCTGGAATAACCATTACAACATCATGTAGGCCATTTTCAGAAACTGGAAATTCTAACCGTGACGTCCGTCTATATATAAGAAATAGCGTGCAATGTTTTAAAAATATACAATTATTTGATATCGGCGAGGCTCACCATAGGTATTCCAAGGGATACCAAATAAAATACACATATTCAATCGTATATCTTTGGAGATCAAGAATCAGGGAACTTACAAATCTTTTAGGAAATAACTAAAAAGACATCTCAAAGAAAAAATAGTTATTACACGTTAAGTGAATTTTTTGAAAATGTATTTATATCTTATACTTTTATCTTATCTATATTTTGCATTAATCTACATAAATTGGTTTTTTTTTCTGACTTGTCGAATATGAAATGTATTTACATCTGGAGATAAATAAAATTTTAGATTTTTTTTATTTTTTTACTAGACAGATTATACTAAGCACACAACCGGGTAAGAAAATGCATGGAAAGTGATGATTAAAGAAACGAAAAGAAACGCATTTGTTCCATTTGGACAATTTGAGTTGATAAAGAGTTTGGAAGAAAGAATTGTCTAGACTCGAATGCGAAAACTTTTTTCTCTGTCGAGCTTTAATGAACTAGAAATAATATCTTCGAGTTGAAAATTACCATCCGGTTACCGCCTTTAAAGAATAATATGCCCGTTGTTTTTAGACGCCCGATAGGTATGAATGGATAAGCTGCTGCCATTACTGAATTTTATTTTTTTAATGAAACGCGGTCCTTTCAGAAAACCCGTGACCCCGTAGCTTCGGCATTCATGCCGCTCCCAACAGGTAGAAAATCCAATTAGCGTAATTTAATGCACTTGGACCCAACTAGAAAAACGGAAAACATTACTGAAATTTGAACGAATCTATCCTTTGATCGCGCGTTTGGTTTTCCAGTTAATTCAAAATAAGCGGATTTTTAATTAAAAAACGTTCCATTTGTGCTTTTTTATAAATCATTATTTGAGTTATAAACAGAAAATAATGATAGTCACAACATTGCTTACATTTATAAATTGTTTAAATTGATTGATTGAATTGTTTAAATTTATAAATTGAAGTTTAATCATGAGGTATGAATACGCTCCAAATGGAGTGAACGCAAATCCTCTACAAAATCATATACTAAAAGTAGATATTCTGTTTAGTTGCTAAATTCTGCAGATAGTTGTACTACATATTCAAAATATTTATTATTATTACAAGAAAGATACAATAAATACAGCTTATAATGTCTCAGGGCTTTTAATATAAAACCGCGTACGCCTTTGCTCACGTACAAATATGAACATAAGCGAGCACAGAGAAGTTATTTATTCCTGCACAGTTAAATTTTCCCAAAGAAAACAAAGAAATGTTCTAGACCAAGAATGGGCAAAGTTACAGTGGTCGACTAGTCCAGGGCGTAGATATTACTAGTCGCCCGCCTGTATGATCTCTGATGCCCCTTCAAAAGCCTTGCGACTGATTTTATAATATTAGCATTATCTATGTTTATTTTAATTTAATTCAACTTATTTTTGACTTTAAATTACTACTTTCCTCAAGATCAATTAACACATACGAATGGCGTTCGCAAAATTAGTTCTTTTTTAATTTTCTAAACGAACAGTTCAAAATGTTTTATGCCTTTTTATTCCATTTTGAGTAATCGTAGTCATCAATATAAATTCGAACAGGCGCAATATAATTGATGTTTAGGCTAAACAAAATTATAGTAAGTAGACTTGATATATCTTAAAGAACATCTTTTTTAAAACTGGTCAAACAAATCATACAAACTTAATAAAGACGAAATATAGCTTGAATATAAAAATATAAATATAAAGAACAGTTTGAATATACTACTCTGTTAGAAAAGTATCCGACCTTATTTTTTATTTTGAAAACCTGATGGATTTGAATCAAGTGCGCTTGAATGAGCCGACCTCGAACCTTCGTGCGCATGCGTGATTTTTTTCCAGCCTATAGATAGCGTCAGTTGCTGTCGAGCAGTATTCGAGTGACGTAGTGTGTAGTGGTGTCGTCGGTTTTTCAATGCAAGTAAAATGACGGAACCACTGGAGCAGCGCTACTGCAACAAATTTTGCCAGAAACTGGGCTACAACCAGGTGGTTCGGAAGATTCAGACCGATTTCGGTGACGATGCTATGGGTATCACACAGATTAAGGAGTGGTACAACGGGTCTAAAGACGGTCGCACATCGGTGAAAAGTGTGCCATGCTCTGGTCGGCCATCAACATGCCGAAATGACCATGTCATTGCCAAAGTGAACGCTGTGGTGATGCGGGACCGACGTGGGCATCAGCACTTTTTCGGCGTATTCCATTGTGACCGAAGATTTGGCCATGAAGAGAGTGGCGGCGAAATTCGTGCCGAAGCTGCTGACGGCGGAGCAAAAGCAAGTTCGTGTTGAAGTCTCACAGGACATGCTGGACTCCATTAACAGTGACCCCGACTTCATGAACACCATAATCACTGGTGACGAGTCCTGGGTGTACGGGCACGACCCGGAAACCAAATAACAGCCGTCACAGTGGAAGCATTCCACCAAAACCAAAGAAGGCCCGCCAAGTGCGCAGCAAAGTCAAAGTGATGCTGACTGTTTTCTTTGACTCCCGCGGAATGGTATACTACGAGTACACACTACAGGTTCCAACAATCACCAAGGAGTACTATAGGAATGTCATACGTCGCCTACGTGATGCTGTGCGGCGCAAGCGACTGGAGTTGTGGTCATCAGGAAATTGGCAACTCCATCACGACAATGCTCCAGCACATTCGTCGCACTTGGTTCACATTTTTTGGCAAAAAAACCGACTCGTCTGGTTCGACAAGCTCCTTACTCTCCTGATATGCCCCCATGCGACTTCTGGCTATTCCCCAAAGTGAAGAGCTAAACAGCCGAGCTAAAGTCGATTCCGAAAGAGGCTTTTTCGAAATGCTTCCAACAAGAGTCTAAAGAGTCTACTTTAAGGGTGATTAGGTATCCAACGCTCCAGGTATGCCAGTTTTTTTTTACCGGCTAAAGGTCGGATACTTTTCTAACAGACTACGTACAGTAGAGTTTTACTAATCCGGCACTGAAATAGTCAGGGACGTCCAATAATCCGGTACCTTCCGTCCGCGCCTACATCATATTGTTTCTCAGGGTGGTGACATAAAGAAGTATCTCAAGCTATATTTCGTCTTTAATAAGTTTTTACGAGTGTATCTATAATTAGTATGGTTGAACCCAGGGGTGGGCAAACCTTTTGGATGTAGGGCCACAATGCGGATGAAAATTTTAATATTTACTTTAATAGTTATTTTAATGTGCAGTGTCTATGAAATTTTGGCAGATATATTAGGAGGTATTAGAGGAAATAAAAACTATGTAAAATACTTTGAACAACATGAAATACAATAAAGCAATTTTAGATGAGAATATCACGGTGGAAATGACACGAGAATGAGGAGATAATGTAAGAAAGAAAATTATGAAACAACTAAACAAATGATGAAAATACCAAAACAATGGAGAAACGCTAACGTGATCCAAATCTACAAAAAGGAAAGAGAGAAAGAACAAGAGAAAATTACAGGCTGATCAGTCTAATGTCACATATATACAAATTTCTGACAAAAATAATCACCAAAAGACTAGAGAGAAAGTTCGACGAATACCAACAAAGAAGCAACCGCAACTTATATTATCCACGAAAAAACTAAACCTGTCCAACTTGAAAGAGGAATACGACAAGGTCTCCAAAAGTCTTTACTTTAGCATTGGAAAAGATTTTTAAGAAAACTGACTGGATCGAAAAAGTTATCAATGAAACTCGACTAACCAATTTAGATATGCTGGTGATATTATTATCTTGGCACATAGTGGAGAATATTTGGTAGAGAGAGAATAATTGCTGAATAAAAAAAATATTTCTGAAACTGTTTCACAAACCTTTCAAGTACCCAGATAATGTGCATGGAACAGAAGAACCAATAATAGTGGGAGGACAGGAAGTCAAAAAGGCGGAAGAATACAGGTACCTAGGACAGAAATTTACTATCGACCAAACAAAACAGAAGGAAACAATAAGAAGCCAAACTATCATTCATCCTGCGAAATAAGAAAATAGCTCAACACCTAAATCAAGTCCTTTTGAAAAGTGCATTTTACCAGTGATGACATATGGCACTAGAAACTGCACATGAAGAGGTCAATGGTGGGGATTACAAAAAGGTACAGATAGCGAAACGAAAGAATACGAGCAATAACTAAAGTCACCAATATTGGAGAGAAAATTGCAATCCTCAAATGAAGATGCGCAGGTTACGTTGCAAGGAGTGATAGGATAAGATGGGACAGGCAAAACATAGAATGGAGATCATAGAATAAAATGGTATAATAACCTCATGGGAACAGCACGGATCCCACTAGCACAGGATAGGGAAAGATGGAAACAATTGAGAAAGGCCTATGCGCAACGAAGGACCTAATGGCTAAAGAAGAAGATTGGTAGGTAGAAGGTAGTGGCAGTGGGCATAGACATGCGTTCTGGATTTTCTGTAGTTATGTTTATGTTGGAATGTGAATTAAAATCATACATTGTGGGTACTATGTATAATACATTTGTAATTGCTTTCTCAGTGAAGGCACGACGCGATCACGAAACCAACCTATTTGTTTTAAACCAACTTGTCTATACTATACATAGATATATTATTTTCATTAAAGTAAATCATTAAATGCTTCGTAAGCCGCATAAAATGTCGCCCGCGGGCCTCTATTTGTACAGGTCTGGTTTAACCAATATTAAATTATCATTTATATCAATAACCGTAATTAGGTTCATGTCTCTACACAAATGTCAAATAAAAACCTAACCTCGGCAGTCATGCACGACGTGTTCAAGTTAATGTAAGTGTATTCCATTTTGTAATTAAAAAAAAAGCTGCACTGATGACAGATAAATTTCGAAACTCGTCTGCAGATGGCTATTCACTTAATTTAAATAGAAAGAAATGTTCTTAAAAACAATGTTATTTGTCTAGAGGAGTTGTTAGTGACATGAACATATACTGGCACTAGTAATGACATGAAAATGTCTGTTGTACAATTCAATATCCAGTGTGATATTAGCCAGAAAGTAGTTGTTTCAGCATGAGATTTGTTCATAGTCTTAATAAGAATTAATATTATAGACCTACGAACAGGTTGAATATATTTATATATCCAAGTTATATTGCGTCTTTAATAAGTTTGTAACATCTTTTTGTATTGGCGAAGTGACTAATTGTAAGTTCGAGGTTGAGAACGTGTGCCGGCGTAAGACCGAGTATTCACTGAGTGATTTAAGACAGCTCTATTCTCGATTTAAAATGACACTTTCTGCAGCTCATATTTAAGAAAACTTACTTCATCCTCAATACAGGGGCGAAAACCTCGCTAATGAAGATATTTTTTAAACTTTATTATTTATTGAAGCTCATCACTAGGGCACGGATTTATATGTAAATACATAGATATTATTCAAATTATTTTCGGTCTTATTTTGTTTTCCACACAAATTATGACATTTCGAACGAGAAAATGTAATCTTTATTTCCAAATATCATAATTTGTGTAGAAAACAAAATAAAAACCGAAAATAATTTGAATAAAAAATATTTATTTACATATAAATCCGATAAATGACCGATAAAATACTGGGCAATGAAGGAATTCATTTCATAAATTTCTAATTCAGGATCAAATGGTGGTACTCAACAAGCCAAATTATTGGCCAAACAATGGACTTAGTGACACAGCTTCACACTGCTGTTGCTTCAAGAGCCGGAATTGAAAGACTGTTTTTAACATTTATTCATTCCGACGCACAGTGGTCGGAAATCCCAAAAAGCTGACTAAAATTAACACTTGACTCAAAAATTAGCACTTTAAAGCTTAATATTTCACAAACGGATCTATTAATCGAAATATATAAATACGATAAATTTTCATAAAATTGTGAAGAAATTTGATCACAGTTGCCTTGACTTAGGACAAAAGTTAATGAAGCTGCATAAAGTGGCTAACTAACGAATGGGATAGTGTTAAGTATCATCATCTTCAGCAATCAGCCACTTGTGTCCACTGCTGGATATAGGCCTCCCTTAGATTTCTCCATTTCTCCCTATCTTGTGCCTCCCGCATCCAGTTTCCAGTGATAGGCTTAATATCGTCGGACCATCGTGTTATCTGGGATGCCGTTCGAGTATCCGTTTCGTCCGCTATCCTGGCAATGTGGCCGGGACACAGTTCCATTTCAGTGTTGTAACCCTTTCCACTGCAACTGTGACGCCTGTTCTTTGTTGTATTGTTAGGTTTGGCACTTTATCTTGTAGTGATATTCCTAACCTGATATTCCTCGACCTCTCCACAGCTCTTTGGCAGACTTGTATTTTTCTGATTGACTGTCGTGTTAATGTCAGCGTTTCTGCCCCATACGTCATTACGGGCAATAAACATTGGTTGTATACCTTCCGTTTAAGGCATATCGGAAGGTCGGATTTAAAGATATTTTCCAGTTTGCCAAACGCGGCTCAGGTTAAATTAATTCTTATTTTAATTTGTTTTATTTCTATGTCGTTTACTGAGATATTACCGCTTGCGACGAGGTTGGTCCTGAATTGAGTTTTGTTGGTATTTATCTTGAGTCCGACCTGGCAGGAGAACGCGTATAGCATCTCCAGCATCCATGTAGCCTCGCCTAGGTTAAAATCCCCTTATGAATGAATACACCACGAAGACGGCCCTCAGTGCCCGGCAGCTCAAAGACCCCTGACCAAGGTAGCGGTCAGATAAGGCTAATTGTAAGAGCAGAGGGTGCGAAGAATCCCCGGGTTAGACCAGGCTACCCTACAAAACGAAAACTGAAATTGATAACATACAAGACAAGAACTTTAGCAACGCATGACAATATATTTGAACTACAAGAAGAGTTGCAACACATACACTGGGACATTATAGGACTGGCAGAGGTAAAAAGAAGAGGAGAATCAAAATTAATCCTCAAGTCAAACAACCTGTTATATTATAAAGAAGAAGAGGTAACCTCTAACGGCGGAGTAGGTGTTAAGTATAGGTTTTCTATAATACTGCAAAAAAATGTTACTCTTAGCTGCCTTGCGATTTAAACTTCGCAACTCATGCACAAAAGGACTTCTTCACACACTTGTATCATAAACTATTATTTCAACATATATCAACATATATCAAACTTTTCAATTTATTTCTTTTTTTAATTAATTTTATTTTTAATTTGTTTATTTTAAAACTATTTTAGGTTCCACAGTACGTATTATTTTTCCCATATTTCCAGTAAATTCACAATTAAAAGTTGTTTTAAAACTGTTTTTTAGTCCGTTTTGTTTTAAACATTGTTTTGTTTCAAATTGATTTGAATATTGTTTAAAACAACCCTGTATCCGTACTTATCAAAAGTTTGTCCAACCTTGCTCTAGACCAAGGGTGGGCAAATCTTTTGGGTGTCGAGCCACAATAAGGATGAAAATTTGACCACGGGCCGCATAAAAAAAATGTCTATTTGAAAGGTTATTTTAATGTATAACTCCTTAATTTATAATTTATAACTCCGCCTCCAGTATACTGGTTGAACTGAGTAGGTCAGATGCTGGTGCCGGTTCCATGCCCGGATAAAGGAGGAGGGTTGGAACGAAAGGCTAGCAACCTTTCTTCCGTGAAAACAAACACTTGCTAAAAGTTTTGATCAAAAGCCTCGGAAGACGGACGGAAATAAAAGACGACTTATGCTACGAAAAAGGACTATGAGAATACCTACACTGAATGTATAAGGTTTAAGAACTAAAGAGACAGAAGTTTTTCAGGAACTTAAGCGACAAAAGATATATGTGTTCTTACTGAAACCAAGAAGAAAGGAAAAGGAAATGAAACAAAAAATGACTATATCCACTTTTATAGTGGAGTAGAAAAAAGCGCCAGAGCAAAAAGAGGTGTGTCTATAGCCATACATAAAAAGCTAAAGATATACATAAAGAGGTGGGAAGAGATAGATGAGCAGATTATTACGATGGAATTAGAAAAAAACGATGCAACGTTTGTCATTATAGGAGGATACGCTCCAAACGACGAAGCCGACGTCAAAGTTAAAGAGGAGTTCTATGAAAGATTCAGGGATGTCCTGATTAATGTAATTCACTCCAAAGCAATATGTCTTTGTGGAGATTGTAATGCCCGGTTAGGCAGAAAAGAGGAAGATGGCGAAGAACGAATAAACAACGGGGAACGACTTATGGAACGACTTATGCCAAAGCCTGAACCTAAGAACAATGAACGGTTTTTAAGACAAGACAAGACACAAGGACAGTCATAAGTACACATGGGAACAACCAAAGAAAAAACTAAGATCCATAATTGACTATTTTATCCAATCTCAATATACAAGACTTCAAACGAATGAGGGTGAGGGTCTATCGTAGCGCTGAATGCCGGTCTGATCATTATATGGTGGTAACAAAGATTGTCACACACTACAGAAGAACAAGCAACCAGAACGAGGCGAAGGACGAGGAAGTTTCTGAACTAAAAAATATAAAATAAAACAGCGATATCCTAAAACAAGAATCAGTAAAGTTTCTTTACAAGCTAAGACTAGCATCAAAACTAACAGGCTTAAATAGAAGGGAAATAGCTAAGGCACGATATCATAATGTTAAAGAGTGCGTTCAGCAGGCTGCGAAAGAAGCTCTAAGGTTTAAGGAAACAGCCCAGCATGAAAATCCAGACTGGTGGTGTAAAGAAATAGAAAGAGCGGTGAACGATAAGAAGAAAGCGTACCAAACGTGGGTTACCACAAAAAACATAGACGACAGGAAAGTATACATTAGGCTAAACAGAGAAACAAAGAGATTAGCTACCAAAAGAAAAAACGAAATATGGGAGTAAAAATGCGAAGAGGTAAAAGTAAACTTAGGAGGAATTAGAGTCAGTCAGGCTTGGAAATTTATAAAAAACCTTAGAAAAGAGAGGAAAGACGAAGAAAATATTAACCTCATACAAAATAAAAAATGGGAAGGGCACTATAAAACACTACTGACTGAGGTAGAGAACATAAGATGTTCATAAAATAAATAAGAAAGAAATAAGAAAAGAGAAACATTCCCATCGAGTTGGTGAAATATAGGACAGATTGTCTTTTGGAGGCACTAGTAGAGATTTTTAATAAGTGCCTGATTGAAGGCCAAGATATTCCGAGAGAATGGAATATAGCCTAAATTAGCTCGATATATAAAAAAGGAGATAATAAAGAGTGTGGAAATTATAGAGGAATCAGTGTAACCAGCTCTTTGGGACGGTATATACTAAAGAAAAGAATTGAAGCTCAATATATGGAAATAGAAGAACAGAGTGGTTTTCGAGCGGGAAGATCCTGCAATGACAATATCTTTACCCTTCAACAATTAATAGAAAAACGAACAGCTCGAAACCTCTCAACACATCTCGTTTTTATAGACCTGGAAAAGGAGTACGATACTGTTCCTCTTAAACTTTTATTTAAGGTTTTGACGAGGACGGACCTTAGTAAAGCGTATGTATATAAGAGCATTTCAGAATATGTACAAGAACCCGCAAAGCAGAGTTAAGACAGGAAATGCTCTTTCAAAACCATTTAATGCCACGAAGGGTCTAAAGAAAGGGTGCTGTCTTCCTCCTACCCTGTTCAAAATATACATCCAAGAAGCACTGTGCAAGTGGAGACAGAAATGCTCAGGAATGGGTATAAAAATCAATGATCACTGTTTGACGACGCTGTACTTCGCAGATGACCAGGTAATAATAGCTGGCTGCGAAGAAGATTACATGCTAAGGAAACTGAATGAAGAATACGAAAAATGGGGTATGAGCATGAACATGACAAAAACGGAGTATATGCGAGTAGGAGAGGGGGACGAAGATCAAGATTTAGAATTGCGAAAAATAAAAAAGTGCGAGGAATATAAATATTTGGGAAGCCTAATCTCGAACAAAGGATCTTCAGAACGTGACATAAAACACAAAGCGCAACAAGGTTAGAGAACGATATATATCCTCAATGCATTACTTTGGTCCAACCAAATTAGTTTAAGAACTAAGATGACAATCTACACTGCAGTTGTAGAGCCTATCCTAACGTATGGGGCAGAATGATGGCAAATGACAAAAAAGACAAAAATAAACATAGACTGTGTGGAGATGGACTACCTAAGAAGAGCCTGTCGCATATCGAGGAGAAAGCACATTCCAAGTAATAAAATCAGACGTAGAACAAATAGGATTCATAAAACCTCAGAAAGAATAGAAACTCGAAAGTTAATATGGTATGGGCACGTGCAACGCATGACCGAGAAGAGATGGCCCAAACGGGCTTTAGAATACATCCTAGAAAACAAGAGAAAACGTGGAAGACCAGCAACTACTTGGCTAAGCGGAATTGTGCAATCGATGGGAGATAGAGCAATCCAGGAAGATTTATGGAGAGACTAGAGAGTTTGGCGATCGAAATGCGGGATGCGACCGAAGCTGTAGGACACCCGCTTATATATATATATATATATATATATATATATATATATATATATATTTTTAATGTAGGTACGTTGCACATTAAAATTACCTTTCAATTAGACATTTTTAATGCGGCCCGTGGTCGAATATTCGTCCTTATTGTGGCCCGACACCAAAAAGTTTGAACCCTATGGAATAGTGGTAGGTAAATAACAAAATAAACATCAGGTCTAGTAAACATAATAAGCATGTCAAAGGTATTTTATAGCTCTATTTATGTTGGAATACGATTTAAGTTCAATCATTCTGAGTACCAAGTATAGATTACAAAATTGCTTTCTCAATGAAGTAATATTTTGGCAGAACACGATCACAAAACCAACCTGATTTTTTTATTTTTTATTATACATAGATAAATTTTGGAACGAAGTTCCCGAGCTCGGCTTGAGGAAGGTGTGATTCGGGAGAAAATGTAACGTAAGATTCTTGCGTTATACCCCTCCTTACGCCTTTCTCTTTCACTGAGTTTATCTAACAGGACTACGTGGAAGAGTAAGAGGGAGGATTATGCCCAACGAGCAGACAACAGCTACAACAAAACAAAAAATGCTTTGCAGGCCGCCATTTGCACAGGCCTGCTCTAGAGTTCACGCATGTAAATGCGCAAATATGTACGCAGCCTCATTAATGTCTAATTCAAAATTGATTAATTAAGATAAGATATTTTTGTGTTACTCAATTTTATATAATTCTTAAGCGTAATATTGTGTTTATATAATAACTATTAAACGTTGTTGTCTTTTTATAATAACTATAAAGAGTAATATTCCTGGCTAATATAAAATGGCATGTCACACATTCGTGCGAAATAAAAACAATAAGCGAACTATGTCTGCGTTTTAGTGTAATATGTCTCTCTCATTGAAATTGAGTTTGATGGAAACGTTAATGAAAATCGAGGATGAAAATGTCGGGGCTGATTTTTAATTTCTCGGCTGCAGTAAATAGGGGGGCAGGTTTCAGGGACAATAACGCTCTCCGGCACGGCCAAAAGTGAAATTTATTAACGCCGCCGTTAATCCGCCCCATTAATTCCGGCCAAATTGCCCACAAAAAATTAATAAATATATATTGAAACGGAAATCGGTACAATATATTTCCCGATAACAATTGCATGAAAAAAATGTAATATAAAATGGTTATTATAGTGCTCTGAATTCGATGACGTCGGAATAAGCGATTGCGAAATATTAATTTATGGAAATTATTTTTTCATTTTGTTGCTTTCAATTGAAATATTTTTGCATTGGAACGTGTTTTCGAATAATTGAGTTTAGATTGGGTGATAGTAGCATTCAGTGCAAATTCGATTTTTTTTTAATTTGCTTTTTGTTAAGTGCGAACAAAATTCTGCGAAATAACATAATAATTATTTACTTTCAAATTAAAAATTTAAAGTTCGGGAATTTGTTATAATATTATAGAACGTTTTCGGCTTGTTACAAAATATAATTCGTTATGAAACATAATAATTCAAGTAGATATTTACAATCCAGTGGGTTTCAATTATTTGTTTTTATGTTCATTCAAAATTAGCCATAAAAGCGTTTTATCTTTGCCACAATTGCGGCAAAAATGTTGGGAGTTTATGGATTTATTAATATTATCTCGACAGTGAACATTTATATAATCTATTTTTTATGAAGATATTTAACAAAACAAGAAAATCAATATTAACTGATTAACAGACTTCCCTGCAAAAATTGAATGTTATCTTAATATATAAAACATAGTCCGGTTTGAATTTTGGCCTTTAAAAACTCAAGAACGGCTGGACCGATTTTTATGATTTTTGATTTGTTGCGTTTGTCACCGCCCCTGCTATTATAGGTACTATTAAAATATTGGAAAAATTCACTAAAAAAGGTAATAATAATGAAAATAATTCAATTTTCTAATTTTTTTATGGAGCGCCACATATATTCGCACATTGGAAACTACTTAATAACTTAAGCTATGCCAATATATGGCGCTATTCAGTCCATATTCATAAAGTCACTAGATATACAAAGTTCCGCAATAAATATTGAACGTGTGCTAGGGAGAGAAAGTAGATTTTGCCCTACAATGGCGGACAAGTAACAGTTTGTTAATATCTTTGACAAGTTGAGTACAGCGTAATATACGTTTACTTCTTCTAGATTTGTTTTTGTAATATGTGAAGGTGTTTTGGAAAATTTTATTTGTGGATATGAAACAATGCCAGGTTGTTGTGTAGTTAATTGTAAAAATAGAACCCAACTGGGGTTCAGACTTTTCGGATTGTCGCCAGGTAAATAAAATATATTTTTATTAACGTACGTAGGTAATTTTAATTTTAATGTTCTTAGGTGACGCTAAAAAAGTTAGACGAGAATTGTGGAGAACACTTATTGGAAGAAACGATCTTACATCGAGTTCTAAAATTTCTGCGGTTAATATTTAGAGAAATGGTGAAGTAAAGATGTAAGAAAAAGTTCAAGGCTCAACTTTCAAAAACTCAGAGACTCAATTTGAGCAGAAGAGAGCTGATGGCCGGAAATTATTATGTCCTGATGCAGTTTCTAATTTATTGTTAGTAAGACATACCAGTGGGTGAAAAAATGATTATCGAGGAAGATGTGAATCAAGTTAGTGAACCTGAGGAAAGGATTGAGAGTAATTAGTAAGTAAGACAGTAATGGTAAAAGAATACAGTTGGAATAGGAAAATTGCAAAGAAATGTTCGTGAAACAGGTGCTAAGTTGAGCCAAATAAAGTCCCTAGTGGAAATCCCTTCTTGCCATGGAATTTTTAGTTAAAATGTATGTAAATAGCAGATTTTATTTTTCTCTATGTGAGGTGAATAAGCAGAACAAACTGATTTTAAAATCTACTTCTTTAGAGAGAATTTGTTGGTAGAAAAAAAGGGAAAAATGATTGTTTGTGCTTCTGCTGTATACCTTTGTAAATAAATAAATGGATTTATATTAAATTCGTACTACTAATTTTTTTTTGAGACAAACTTGCATTTTGAACCTTCTTTGAAACATTGACAACATTCTACAAGTTGTGTTTGCAATTGCGCTGTCACAATTTATATATTCTAACGCAGGGCAACAGTTTTTACAAACATAATAAAGGGCGATAAATTAAGAGTGTCCTGATATTAAACTGCAATTATCAAAAAACGAAAGAAGTTTTTTGAAAGGACACAAATTTTGTTAAACATTGTAGAGTAAAAACTAAAGTTTAATAACAAGTTAAATGCTTAATCACAAATTCAAAATGACATCAAGCAAACGGAGGTCTTTTATTTATTTATTCGTGTTAGAAACACTTACAAATAAAGAAGCATGAAAGATACAATTGAAACATTAGATATAAAAAAACATGTGTAGTTACTTGAGGTCCCACATTGTATAACAACATAGTTCATTTAGGTTACTGCCGCCCAGAAGTTGGCAACCTCTAGTGCATTTGATGAGGTATACAGTAAGTCATTCACAGTGCATGTTGTCGGACACTGTTTACACTGGAGCAAATGGGAGATCGTCTGGATTTCCCCACATTCACATAACAAGGACTCCACTTGGAAACCCCATAATATCAAGGTGGTTTTAGATCTTACTACTCCTGACCGTAGTCTGTCGGTATCCAGGAGGTAGTTTCTCACTTGGCTTCAGCCAGTCTTTAGAGCTATTATAGCTTGCTCGCCACAAATCCACACGGGATTGAGAGTCAGTGTGGATTTCAAGGGGCTTTTTCTTGATTTGAGTCGTGAATTTGCTGGCTCATATCCATATAGAGGGTGTGTTTCCGATATTAGAACCTTCTTTTTCTCAAATTGGCCGCAATATCTCGACGAATGTCAGGTGGAGCAATACCAGCTTAGATGTATAACTTATCCAATGGCGTGGGTTTTAGACAGTCGGTGATGATACGGCAAGTATCATTGATAGCCACATCGACCATTTTGGCGTGGCTAGATCTGGACCATACTGGGCACGAAAATTCTCCAGCCGAGAAACATAGTGCCAGGGAAGAGGTTCTGACGGTGCCAGGGTGTGCTCCCCATGTTGTGCCAGTTGGCTTCCTTATAATGTAATTTCTGGCAGCCACTTTTTGTTTGGTGTTCCATCAATGTTTCCTGATAGTTAGAGAGCGATCAAGGGTGACTCCTAGGTATTCTGGAAACATACAGTGGTCTAGCATAACTCCATTCCAGATAATTTTGAGATTTCTGGCTGCTTGATAGGTCACCTAGACCTCGCTTCAATGCATGACTTAGATCGATGCAACAATGATCGTATTGCAAGCTGGCCATTGCTGGCAAAATATCAGCAATAGCTTGTAGAATATTTGGTTTTAAGTTTTCCGGGGCTTCAGTTGGGTTCTGATAAACTTTAGATTTAACACGACCCCATAAGAAATAATCCAAAGCGGACAAATTCGGAGAGCGAGGAGGCCACAACTGACCCTCACGCTGCGAGACGGCCAGGAAAGAGCTCTCATTTGTTGAATACATGAGGTATTCACCATCCTGGTGTGACCAAATATCGTTTATTAGTAATCGAAGCTGAGCGGTGGCATCCATTTAGCAAGTTTCTAGCATCTCTATATACATTACACTCTGGATAACTACTGCTTTACCCATTTCATCTTAAAAAAAATACGGCCAAATTTCCATACCATACAGTTACTTATTTAAGAATGTAGCTCTTTTTAGAATAAAACTTGAGGGTTTTCGGCAGGCCAGTAACGTATATTTTGTTTGTTCCTCTTCCCATGCAACTGAAAATGTGCTTCGTCAATGGAAATTATTTTCACAAACTTCCTAGTTTCGCGATTTGCCTTCCAAAACGCCCTCAAAAGCGAAATTTGCGGGAAAATTTTGCAATTCCACAAGGCACGTTTCAAGATCCTAGATGTAGTTTAAGAATTAAGAATTTTCCGACAATTTCTGTTGCTCCCCATCATCCAAAATCCTCGCATCAGCATCTTCTAAAGCATCATTTTTTCTGAAAATCGAAGGGAAACTGTTCTAGTAAAAATCTAATAAAATCTAGTAAACATTTCACTTTACTTAGTTCGGTTCAAAATCAAAGAAAAAAATTTTCAATGACGCCTTCTGTTCTTCATGGTCTGATCCAAACTGTAAGTAGAGATTCTCGAAAATCTCCAAACTCCTTCAGTTCCCATAGTCTGGTCCAAAGCTTAAGAAAATCGAGGAAAAACTCTAGATATTCCTTATTTCCTCTTAGAAAAGTAAACATTTCTATTTCAAAGATTTCAAAACCTAAATTTATCAAATTCCCAGAAAACCAAACCGATTTTCCGATTCTTTTCCTTCAAACGATTCGAGGAAGAAACTGGAAACTGCCGAAAGTCCTCCAGTCGGCTTTCTTCCTTGAAAGGAAACTGAAGGAGGAAACTGAAAACTGCCGGAAATCTTTTAGTCGGCCTTCTTCCGGGAAAGGTTTTTGATAAAAAAATAACGTATTAGTACGTCAATGGTTCTTATACTTTGATTATAAATTGACGTACTAATATGTCGTCGCCTTCCAAATTTTAAATAAAAAAACGTGTTAATACGACAACGGACTGCAATGTGTTAAGTAAAGATGATTAAGGGCACTCTTTCCAGGTATACCGGTATGAAGTAAGCGTTAAGATACAAATGTGTCGATTGGGAACATTTGTTGTAAACGAGTCTTAATTTTTTTTTCTTTGGTTGGTATGACGTATGTTAAACTTAATATACATTAAGTCATTGAACAAACAACATATTTTTTCATCGTGTTAAAAATGTAGAATTTTGTACCAAAAAGTGATGATTTGCGGAAAGCATTAATTTTTTGTTTTCATTTGAAGAAAAGTGCTGCAGAGTCCCATCGAATGCTTGTCGAGACATATGGTGATCATGCTCTATCAGAAGCAACATACAAAAGATGATTTCTACGGTTCAGAGATAATTATTTTGATGTGAGCAATGAAGAACGTGGAAGACCACCAGAAAAGTTTGAAGACGCCGAATTGCAAACAATATTGGATGAAGATGATACTTTGAGTCAAAAGCAAATGGCAGCAATGTTAAATGTTGCCCATCAAACAATTTCTGATCGTTTAAGGCTATGGGAAAGATCCAAAAGTGTGGAAAATGGGTGCCACATTAACTGAACGAAAGACAGATGGAAAACCGAAAAAACACTTGTGAAATTTTGCTTCAAAGACACGAAAGTAAATCAGTTTTGCATCGAATTGTTACTGGCGATGAAAAATGGATTTATTTTAAGAATCCTAAACGGAAAAAATCATGGGTTAATACGGGACAGCCATCAACATCGGCTGCAAAACCAGATCGATTCGGCAAGAAGGTAATGCTCTGTGTTTGGTGCTATCAGAAAGGTGTGGTGTATCATGAGCTTCTAAAACCTGGTGAAACTGTTAATAATAATCGCCACAGACAACAAATGATCAATTTGAACCAGGCATTGACCGAAAAACGACCAGAATGGACCAGAAGACAAGTAATTCAAAGCTCTTGGCTGGGAGCTGCTACCCGCCGTATTCACCAGACTTCGGCCCCTTCGGACTACCATTTGTTTTGATGGACGGGAAACTCATTGGCTGAGCAGCACTTCGATTCCTACGAAGAAGCCGAAAATTGGGTGACAGATTGGTTTGCATCAAAAGACGAACATTTATTTCTATTGGCATAGTATCCACAAATTGACAGAAAGATGGTCAAAATATGTAGAAAGCAATGATAGTCAATACTTTTGAATAAATTGTTTTTACTTTCCCATTCAAAATTATTGTTTAATTTAAAAAAAAAAAACGCTCACTTCATACCGGTATACCTGGTAATTCAAACCCTTTAAGTTTCAAAGTCACCCTTCAGTTTTATGGGAATCGAAAAAACATGATGAATAAAATATTAGATAATAATGTTAAACAGAAAGACCTCGTGGTCGATAGCCCTCAGTGTACCAAGTATACAATAAACATTTTTTCTCTAAAATATGTATTTTTCAGAATTTCAGATTTCATTGTTATTATTTGTGAACAAAAGTTTGTAATTTGAGGCAAATTATCTCATCAAAAATAATCCACCGTAGTTTATGTTTCCCATTAACTTTACACAAAAGCTCTCCCACAACCCAAATATTAATTGATGGAGAATTTCCTGCGAAATATTATTTTTACTTGATTCCCTAATAACTTTATTAGCGAAATATTCTCAACTCGTAACTGCTACTAGCAATTTGACCTTTTCATTGTAGTGTGAGCGCACCTAAATCAACATAATATAAGTTATGAGTAAAGTAAAGCGAACTATTAATGTTCTATTAATAAAATATTTATAATAATTAAAACTTTACACTGTATTTTTTTTCTGAACTAATCACTGTCACAAATCTAAGTCTTAGTTTAGAATACGGAAACTTGAAACTCCGCTGACGCAGTCTCGTAAACTACTAGACTTCGCCAGATCCCGAAATCTACTGCCAGAATCTGCTGTTCAGCAAGAACGCGCGCGACTGACTGCGGGGGCGTCGAACCGCCGAAGCTGCAGTCGACCGCCCCCGCACGCTAATTCCTGCTCCACGCCGCGCACGCTACCCCCAGATCCGAACATTTTTCCACATACATACAGATATGGGAATATATGGGTTGTATCTGAGGTACTTATACGGCTCTGGGGTGAGCTTTCCTATTACCGGTAACATCCCAGTCGCCTGACGTGCAACGAGAAACGCGAGTGGATTTAGATTTGGCGCAATTTATAGGGGAAATAGTAGATTTGAGAGATACTTACGTGTTTTTTTCTTCCTCTCGTTCGATGGGCGAACACGGCCTGAAACCTGGAAAGAAAAGAATTACAACTTTTAATTAAAATGTTACATATAAATATGTGTCTTTAAAAAGGTTGCAATGTTTGGAATAAAAGAAGCTTTATATTCATAGACAAATTTAGTTTACCGTTTTCTTAGATTTAGTCAGTTATAGTTATGATATTAAGAAGTAATGAGCCACGTTTAGAGAAGGTGTGTACCAAAAGTATAAATAAGGTAACATTTTATTTTTGCTTTTAACGTGTCAAACATGCAAGACAAGAGACTCAAAGTTTAAAAAACACTATACTGCTGCGTCCTGGCTAACAATGGAAATCCCTGACTGTCACGCTGTACGCCCTCCCAAAAGAGGAACGAGCTGTGACTGGCAGGTGTCCAAAAAGGTTCTCACATATGAAAGAATTGAATGGGCCATAAATACCTTTGGCCCTTATAAAGCAGCTGCACCTGACGGTATCTTTCCCAACCTCTTCCGGCAGGGAAAGGACACGCTGATGCCAATACTGATTACGCTATACAGGACAAGTCTGGCAACAGATAAGTTCCGACCCCTCAGGAGGCAAGCAAAACTGGTATTCATACAAAAAGCCAGGCGCCAAGACTCCACTGAGGTTTTTCTTTTTTCTTTATTTATTGGAATGCGGTAATTATTTAATGGGCACTTGAAGAAAAATAATACTGCACTTTTAATTACTGCACTATTCCTAGATGTAAGACAGGCATTTGACAGGGTCTGGCACGAGGGACTATTATATAAAATAAAAAAGGTAACTCCAGCTTTCTCGAACCTACTTATATCATGCCTACACCACCGACAGTTCAGAACCAGAGTCAACAAAGAAGTATCTGCAGCATTGCCGATCAATGCTGTGGTTCCACAAGGCAGTGTATTGGGCCCTCTACTGTATGTGCTGTACACCTCAGATATCCCCGAAACACCAAACATAACCATAGGAACATTTGCAGACCACACAGCTGTGCTAACCACTCAAATCCCAACATCGCCACAAAGCATCTCCAAGACTACATACATCTACTGAAAAAGTGGTTAAAAAAGTGGAAAGTTCCAATCAATGAAACCAAGTCCTGCCATGCAACATTCACGTTACGAAAAGATCTCTCTCCTCCAGTTTATTTAAATAATATAGAAATCCCTAAATAATATAGAAATTCTCGACAGTAAAATACCTAGAACTACATCTAGACAGCAAACTCAATTGGAAAAACCACATTAGCAAAAAGAGAAAATAGATTGATCTCAGACAATTCTGTCGCATTGTTGAACAGTTGAATGGTGCCGACGAAAACCAAACTGATTAGTTTTGGTGATTAGATTTGGCTGATTGGTTTGGGATCCAGTCAGCTGAGTTAAAGTCTGGGTCTATTCTTGGCAGTATCAATCTCTCCAGTAGTTTAGAAACAACTGGCAGCAAGCTGATTGTCCGGTAGGATGTCACGAAGCGTGGGTCCTTTCCTAGCTTTGCATAATGCCTTTTCTTGGCAACTCCTGCAGCATTTTGGGTGTTATTAGGTCCGTTCCCGGTGCTTTCTTTGCGCTTAAATGTTGGGTCACGTCTCTGATTTCTTTGGGTGTTCCTGGAGTTAATGACGGTAACAGAGTGTTAATAATTTATTTTTATTATTATTTACCTTTATTGGCATATTTACAAATTTAAAACACTTAGTTATAACAATACAATACAACAAAACAAAACAAAAATAAAGAAAATACAATCAAAAAAAAAACCAGCACTAATAACCCGACCCAAAATACCCCAAATACTCAAACTTAAAACTACAATTTAAAGAAACAAAAAAATAAAAATTCTTCGCCCGCACTAACTTTTCTCCTTCCCTAAACTCTTTCCACAATCACTCCTTTCCGCTCTAAAATTTCCCGAATTATGGGCCACCCGCTACCTGAATCGTCTATGCACGCTTCCCAGTCTTTACATTTATTTTTCTTCACCACTTACCATGTTAGCCCTTTACACTCTTCCATCCAATGTGCCCACCTTTCAGTACCCTCTCCGCATATGGTACACAAATTCTCCCTTTCCTTCAGCCAGTACCTTCTTCCCTTTTCTTCGTTACCGCACCGAAATTTGGCTATCCTACATTGGCTACCAATAGACTCTCTGCTTAGGTACAAAGGGAGTCTGCCGTATACTTGTACCTTGTTGTACTCCCGATTGTACCTGCTTTCGTCTATACGGCCTTGCCTTATCTGTAGCTCTATCTCCCTACTTCTTTGTCCCAACAATTTTTCACACCTTACGCCTTCCCCTTTCATCCTTTCTACCTCCTCTTTCGACCACCCTACTCATTCATACATTCGTAAATTTTCGTAAATTTGAATTCATAAATTCGCCGGCTGGTCGGTGAAATTATTTAAAAAAAAATAGATGGCGCAGGTGAAAAAAGGAACGCCGGGCTAGATTGTCCGGGACGGCGCTGTATAAATTCAGGGCCTCGGGTCACATCTCCCGGAATGGCGGTGAAACGGTTAATAGTCAAGACGAACCACTATGTAAACTATTCTATGAAGAGAATGTAACTTTCTCTCTTTCTCTCGCCTATAATCTTCCATTCCGAAGCAATTCCACGTAGACCACACAAGCTTAACATTGCAGCCAAGAAGAGACCCTTGAAGAAATTGGCATGAATGAAGACATGTAGGGATATACTCTTCAAACACTGCGCCGTAATAGGCGCAGTGTTTGAAGAGTCCCCCTAAACCATATTGGTTGATGAAAAACTAAAATACAGCTGCGTGAAATTCCCAAAACCAATTTGCAATAATCATCGAATAATGTGTTGTGTAAATTGCGTACAATAGAGTAGCTATTTTTTTATAAAAACAATTAAAAAAAAAAAAATTGTATGATTATAGAAGTTAAAATAAATGTTTGAAAAAATCCATACGAAAATGTTGCTGAAAATAAGTTATGCAAATATTTTATACAACTCGTAAGTACGAATGCGAGTTTTAATACCCGCCCAGTAATATTTCACCGTTGTTCCATTCGTCTTAACAAATACACATTTTTCAAATCCTTCCCACGATTTTCTCGTAAGAACCTTAAACATTTCCATCCATTTAACTTTACTGTTGGGTTATTTGCATATGCAACAATGAAAATAATAAAATCTCCGTGCCCAGCCGCAACACGAAACGACTTTAATCCCATTAAAATACCAACATAATGCTTCCAACATTAGTTTTATGTTTTTAATCGGGGCAATTTAGTTAAGCGGCAATGACAGTTTTAAAGTCTGCATCTAATTCGGTATATGCAGCTCACAGTAAGTAGAATTTTATGCAAGTCGTATTAAAATGTCGCGGATGTGATTTAACTCCTATTTGATTTACATTAGAGTGGGACTCTCAAGCTCGTGCAATTGTAATCCGATACCCGTCTAACACTTTGTTTGTTTGATCTGAATTGCCACATCATTATCTTAACGAAGTCGTTTATGCAACGCACAAAACCTCCTTGCAATTTATACTAATATCAATTTTGAACTCAACGCGTAGCTGGCTACGTTGGTGTTTGTTGGATGGCGCGCCAAAGAGCGGTGCAGATCAAAAGAAAATGCAGAACGGGGGTAAACATTCATAAACAAATGTTTCCTCAGTATGGACAGGTTTCTGTTGCTCTTTGCACGCCGGCTGGGCGGCTAAATGTAACGCTATGTTTCGCTTTAAAGCCAAGCAAAGGAATTGGAATACAACAAAGTTGCTCGTTTTGGTGGAGACGCAACCTTCTCGTAGTGGCATCAAACATATTATATATAAAAATATATGAATAAATATCCCATTTAATTCAATGTAATCAAAAACAAAAATTGATCCTTTGAACCAGCCCGTTTAAATATTTTCATTCCTATGTTATTGTCAAATATTAATTATTTCTTCTTAAACAAACTTTTCTATCATTGACAATCGACTTTTACGATTTTGACTCAAAGAGTCAAAACTAAAATCTAAGCGAGTAAACTGATACCTCCATTTAAGAGATACACTGGTGGAGGGTTAATTTAGTCTTGTCCGTCTAGCATTGGCTGTCTTGTCCTGTCAGTCTAGTCTTGTCTGTTTAGTCTTGTCTGTCTAGTCTTGCGTGTCTAGTATTATCTGTCTAGTATTGACTGTCTAGTCTTGTCTGTCCAGTCTACTCTGTCTAGCCTTGTCTGTCTAGTCTTGTATGTCTAGTCTTGTTTATCTACCCGTGTCTGTCTAGTCTTGTCTGTCTAGTCTTATCTGTCTAGTCTTATCTGTCTAGTCTTGTTTGTCTAGCCTTGTCTGTCTAGTCTTGTCTGCCTTGTATGTCCAGTCTTGTCTGTCTAGTCTTGTCTGTCTAGCATTCTCTGTATAGTCTTGTCTGTCTAGTCTTGTCTTCTAGTCTTGTATGTCTACTTTTGTCCGTCTAGTCTTGTCCAGTTCTAGAGCAAAGAAAACTGCAGGAGACAGGTCGCAGCAAACTTAAAAAAAATGGCCAGGAAACAACTAATTGAAGAATGGCAGCAAAGGTGGCTGCAAGGCATTAAAGGAGAGTGGACCAGACTTCTGGTGGGGGGCATTTGTCTGGTTAGGTGTATAACCGCCAGCTACGCCCCTCAAAAAAAGTCTTGTACAGGGCCCTCTTTCACATTGGGCATTCGGGGCACGTGCCCAGGGTCCCACAATCGTAGGGGCGCCCTAGTTTCTGCCAGATCACCAAATCAACAAGTTGCAGTGAAAAACTTCCGAGTCCTAATTATGGTGCCTTGAAGAACCAAGACAATATTTTGAAAATTCGCGTTTCATAATCGTGTCTTAGTTATGGTGCCTTGTGGAACCAAGACACAATTTTGGAAATTCGCGTGTCAAAATCATGTTCTAATTATGAAGCCTGATGAATCAAGACAAAATTTTGAAAATTCGCGTTTCAAAATCGTGTCTTAGTTGTGGTGCCTTGAGGAACCAAGACATAATTTTGAAAATTCGCGTTTCAAAATCGTGTCTTAGTTGTGGTTGCTTGAGGAAACAAGAAAAACTTTTGAAAATTCGCGTTTCAAAATCGTGTCTTAGTTGTGGTGCCTTGAGGATCCAAGACATAATTTTGAAAATTCGCGTATTAAAATCGGATCTTAGTTGTGGTGCCTTGAGGAATCAAGACAAAATTTTGAAAATTCGCATTTTAAAATAGTTTCCTAATTATGGAACCTTGAGAAACAAGGATGTAATTTTGAAAATTCTCGTCTTTAAATCGTGTCCTAATTATGGAGCCTTGAGGAACCAACACAAAATTTTGAAAATTCGCGTCTTAAAATCGTGCCCTCTATAGAGCCTTAAATAACCTAGGACTAATATGCTCAAAAACATAGATTTTGAAGGAGTGATTAACGATTTTGCCCATCTCAATTCTAGAAGGGTACCTCTTCAATCAATATAGTTCAAAAATTCCAAAATAATTACTTTTCTGGATTATATTATATTTATTCATTTAATGTGACTGTAAAGAAATAAAAAAAAATCTAGAACTTCCCTTATCTACTTTCTTTGCCTATTCTAACACAATAGTGCTCTGTAAAGGTCATAAGGGCCCCATTATCGAAATGTGCCCAGGGCGTCCCGTAGGTTAAAGACGGCCCTGGTCTCTCCTGACTCCTGAATTTTCGTTTGAGGACCTGAACAGGGCCAGCCAGCGCATTCGAAATAGCAGAGCACCAGGACCCGACAACCTTCCTGCAGAAGCTGTAAAGATTGTCTTAAATAGACAACCAGAATTTGTTCTAGAAGTTATGAACAATTTAATTGAAAATTAATGGTCGAGTCTCAACGTTCGGTGAGTGCGGACGTTTAGAGTATTGTGATTAATGTTAAAACAGTGAGATTTTCTGACTTATTAATATTGTACTGAAATTACGTAGTTACAGTGTAGTTAAGTGTTTCGCTTAATAATGCGGGAATTACGGTCCAACATCCCATCGGATAAACAATTCGAAATTTTAACCACTTACTTGGAGAGCCCGAATTTTGAAAAATTTCTAGCTGGTTAGTTAAAAAACAAGTGGAGCCGCTGCATATTGTAATCGCAGATTTATCAAATCAGGTGAAAGAGCTATTGGATCAAAATGAAGTGTTAAATTAAATGCAGTGGATACTACTGTACGGGAAAAACCATTAAAACCGCAAAAGTCGTCCCTGAAAGAGAATGCTGCGACAAATTTTAGTGATACGGTCCGGAAGAAGAAGATAAAGAAGAAAAAAAAAAGAAATAAGATAATCCCTGTCGAAGATCGGCATGCTCGAGGAAAAAACAATAACAATCGAATTGAAACTGTTGGTGAGGAAAATTTAACAAATTTAAATGAAAACCATAACAAATGGGAAACTCAGCGGTATAGAAAAGGGAGAACCAGAAACTCGAACATAATTGGAACCAACGATGAAACTACTCTCATAAAAGCAGCAACAAGATATTGTCATTTACATGTTTACCGGCTATATCCGAAACTCTCAATTGGGAACGATACTAATTACCTCAATGATAAAAACTTCAACAACGTAACTTGTAAAAAGTTAATTTCCAAACAGCTCAACGAATATTCGTCGTTCAAGGTAACGGTGCCGATAGAACATCTAGACAACATAATGAAACCGGAGACGTGGCCGAGAAACACGTGTATAAACCGTTTTTTACTGAGGTTGGAGGAAACAACGGAGAAATTGAAATAAACCGAGTTACCACTACAACCCCTCGAATAAATTCAACAAAAACTAAGCAATCTGCAATCATACCACACAGCCTACATGGTGAGAGGAAAACAAATATAAACCTTAACCCTCGTTCAAAATTTAGTTTAATAAACCAGAATGTTCAATCCATTGGCAATTGTATAAACAAGATTGAATATATGTTAGAGTATAATCCACATCCACACCGTCAGCGTCTTGCAATGACTGAACACTGGAAAAGTGCAGATCAATTACAACTGTACAAAATTAAAGATTATAGACTGTCCTCTAATTTTTGCAGAGAAGAGGGTAAGCACGGCAGAGTCGCTATTTTTTGTAAAGAAACTCTATACCAAAAAAGCAGGATATAAACAATTTAGCAGAAGAAGTTGTATTTGGATGCGCAGCAACGGAGATGCTCCTCGACACCAAGTCCATAATCATAATAACCATTTACAGATCGCCTCTCGCTTCACATAAACCTTTTATGGATAAACTTAATAACTTCATACTGAAATTAAATAATAGAATTTTTCATTGCAGGGGATTTTAATATGGATATTTCAAAAACGACAAATATGAATCAGCAACTTATATCACTCCTGGACTCCTTTCAGTGCACTTTGGCATTCAAAGATACGAGTCACCCGTCGACAGGAACCTGCATCGATAATTTTATAATAAAATCCGGTTCAATATTTCAAACCAAAACCATTATTACTCCATTCTTACTTACAACTATCTTACAACTACCATATATATCTCCGACCACAGCGCTCAACTAATTACCTTTGAAAGGTTCAAACAACCTTCAACTTCGAAATTCATACGACTCTTCTCGCAGGCCAATGTAGCAGCTTTTAGATAACGGCTGCGTGAGGAATCATGGACAGAAATTCGGCAATGTGACGAATTGGATATCAACCGCCAGTAGAATATATTCATGAACGTTTTCATTTTATATTTTAATAAATGTTTTCCTCGAGTCCCTAAAGATACAAGGAAGAGAAATCATAGTACCTTTAACACTCGGCAAATATACATGGTAAGAAAACGTCTGGATATTTTACAAATTGTATCAAATTATAAGCCAGAGTACAAAAAAGCCTACAATAAATTGCGTAGAGATTATACTGCTCTTCTGAGAACGCAAAAGAAAATTAAATTTAAAAACCAACTAAAACATACTGACAACTTCAGCAGAACAACTTGGGACGTAATAAATTACGTAAAAAAGACGTACAAAAATCACGCAATTAAACCCTAGACCTTTAGAATTAATCGAAAATGCAAACAAAAGCCCAACAATTCCAGCGACAAATTTTAACAATTTCTTCACAGATAACGCTGAAGAAATAACAAAAAATCTCCCATCTGTCCCTTTCCATAGTTACATCCCGGAAACAAACAGGTCAATGGTGGTAGACCCTCTGACTGCAACGGAGCTTTACAATATCACCATGAATATGAAAAACAAAAAATGTGCTGGTAGCGACGACATGCCCATTCGAGTTATCAAAGAGAGTTTTTGGGAAATAGCAGACCCACTAATGTATATAGCGAACAACTCCATAGTATCTGGTATTTTCCTAGAAGTCCTTAAAACTTCTACAATTATTCCTATATTTATGAAGGGGGATACAAATGACATGGCGAACTATAGACCTATCAGTATATTATCTTCTTTTGCAAAGGTTGTAGAGAAGATCTTTCAAGTAAGAATAGTATCCTTTCTACAGAAATATAATACCAATAGCTTCTGCCAGCATGGTTTTATCAAAGGAAAAAGTGTAGAAACGGCATGTTTCCAATATAGTGATAATGTCTACAAGCAACTTGATAACCAAGACATCCCTTCCGGTATTCTCGTCGATTTATCGAAGGCTTATGATACTGTTAACCACAATATTCTTCTAAAGAAAATGGAAAAGTAAGAAATCAGAGGGACAGCGCTAGAATGGGTGAAGTCCTACTTATCCAACCGTAAGCAGATCACGAAAATTGAAACACATTACGGCTTTGTAACATCTACGACGAGAACGGTCAGGACGGGGATACCTCAAGTATTTTGGGCCCTATCCTATTTGCTATTTATGTCAACGATCTGCCTACAGCAATAGACAATACATCAGCTCTGATGGTTAACTACGCGGAAGACACTAGTCTCCTTCTCAAAAACCGTAGCGTAGAAGAAGTTCATACTAATTCAACACTGGTAATGAACCGGTTAATAAACTGGTTCAATTCAAACCGTTTAGTAATTAACAAGTCCAAAACCAACATCATTATATTTAAAACAAAACGAAGTTTCAAATTTTATCCCGAACATATTGCCATAGGGAACGATCTGTTTGCTGAAAAACAATCTATAAGACTTCTAGGAGTGATAGTTGATAACACCCTAGACTGGGAAAACCATATTGTAGCATTAATGTGCAAATTGAATAAAGCCAGTTATGCACTAAGAATCCTCCAATCCTCAGTGGGCTTATAAGTCTTACGTACTGCATATTTTGCTAATTTCCACTCCCATCTCCGCTACGGTATTATATTTTGGGGCACCGGTAAGGATATTAAATGTCTATTTAGAATTCAAAAGCAAGCTATCAGAATATTATATAATCTAGAATACAGGACATCTTGCCGTGGGAAATTTAAAATCGCGAAAATCCTGACAGTTGTTGGAACCTACATCTATGAACTACTGGTTTCCATATATAAACACAGAAAGTATTTTGAGAATTATTTAGTCTCACACAGTCAAAACACCAGACAAGTTCATCTAGCCTACAACATACCCCAGCATAAGTTGACGTTGACTGAGAAAAACCCTACATATACCGGTATAAAACTCTTCAATGCATTGCCTAGAGAGATCAGATTCATAATGGGGTTAAGAAGTTATAAACATAACTTAATTGAATATATCAACAACATGGAGCCTTACACAATGGAGGAGTTTTTTATATTTCAATCCGGCCAAAAGTCAGGAAAAATGTAATGCCAGTTTGTATCTTTACCTCTGTAATTAATTTATTTATTTATTAATTAATTTATTTATATGTATTAGTATATTAATTTTTGTTCTTATTAGCAGTACTTAATCTGTATGTAATACTATGATATTACTCTTGTTACTCGCAGTATCCTGGTATATGTTTTACTGACACATTTCATTTAGTATTTTATTCACTGTTGTATAAACCACTTTATATTAATGAAATAAATATCTTTTGATTTGATTTGATTAATAGCCGATTCTCGGATAAGTAGAAAATAGCAAGGTTGGTCCTCCTCCGGAAAGGTGAAAATCCCATACACGTACCACTCTCTTACAGATCTATATGCCATCTGTATGTGCTCGGGAAACTACTTGAACAACTGCTTCTTGCCAGAATAAAAGCGAATTGGACGAAGGTCTTTCCAACAGACAATATGGGTTCAGAGAGGGAGGGCCCGCGGTCTATGCCGTTCTAAGGGTGATCGAAGTGGCAGAGAAAGCAGCAAACGGCACACGGAGGACACGTAAGATGACAGCGCTGATACCACTCCACATAAATTTTGTTTTTTTAAATTCCGCAGCCTGGGTAAAGATTATGGAAGGGCTAACTGACTGAGGAGAAACTTTATCCCATACCTGCTGTGGCTAGTGCACAGCTACCTCTCAAATAGGAGAATACAGATAGAACCCACCGGTGAGGTCGTTGAATGCGAAGTAAATAGTGGTATTCCACAGGGCTCGGTTATGGGCCCTACGCCGAGGAAAATTCTATACGATACGATGGCGTGTTAAGGCCTGTTATCTCCGCTGTTGTGGAAATAAACTAGATCACCATCTATTTACTTGTCTTTCTAGTCTTGTCTGTCTAGTCAAATCAAATCATTTATTTCATTATTACAGGTAACATAATACACTTAATGAAATATGTCAAAAGAAAAGGAAATTCATCAAAAAAATACAACAAATACATGTGTCCATAATCAATAACAATGTGAATTCATAATAACATTATGACTTGTTCCCCGAGGACAAAAATTCATCGAAGTTGTAAGGTTCTATATATAGTTTATAATGTGAAGAGGTCTTTCTTTAACTTCATGATATTGTCAATTTGTTTAATCTCCCTTGGTAGTCTGTTATAGATTCTCAAGCTGCTGCAAGGGGCGCTCCTTTCAGTCATTGATAGATTATGTCTTGGAAATTAATGGAGCTCTGTATTATATCTTGTATTCTGTGCCGTAGGTTTTATAAAAGCATCAAACAAATGTTTATGTTTAAATAGAAAAATTGTGCTTTCATATACGTATACACCCTTATAGGTTAGTATATTAGCTCTCTTAAAGTGCCCCCCCCCCTGCATGACGCACGAAAGGGTAAATTAAGTAAAATGCGTAAAACATGTTTTTGCACTCTGAATACTTTCTTTATATGGATTCCAATTCCCCAGAAGTTGATACCAAATCTAATGTGCGAGAGAAAATTAGCAAAATACACCATTCTCAAGACATTTAGATCAACATATCTACTGAAGACTCTTATTGCAAACACTCTATTATGCTTTATTAAGAAATGATTAATATGACGGGACCAGTCCAAAGTTTCCTCGAAGTGAATACCTAGAAGCCTGACTCACTGTTCAACTTTAATTATTACATCTCCAATTATGGTATCATCTGGGTAGATGGCTAAGCATCTTTTTGCTTTGAGAATATTTAGCTTTGTTTTCAGGCTATTTATGATTAATCTATTTTCATTGAATCATGATAATAATGCCAACACCAGGTTCGCATTCTGGGTGATTTCCTCTACATTCTTGTTTATTATTTGCACAGATCTATCATCAGCATAGTTAACCAATGAGTGTCGAGGAATAATTGTTAATTGGGCCAAATCATTGATGTAAATTGTGAAAAGTAATGGACCAATAGTACTTCCTTGCGGAACAACGTCGTGTCTGTCCAGTGGAGATGAACATGGGACGAGTTTCTCGTCCCAGATTCCATCCCGTGGGACGTATCCCAATCACTGTCCCATCCCATCACATTTTCGTCCCACTGTCCCACCCCACAAACGTAAAATTATCGTCCCATTCCATCCATCCCATCCCATCCCGGTCTCACTGCCCGTCCCATCCATCCTATTTTTCCCATACAGCAGACTTTCTTTTCGATTTTTCGACAATGAGTAAATCTTTTTCGTCGCAAATGGATCGGAAGATTTTTCAGGAACTACATTGTTATCCGAGAGATCTCATGAGCTGGACATGTATTAAAATTTTACGTATTGGCCCGATAAACGATAATTTTGGATTATTTGTATATTTTCAATCTAATCGTTAAAAGCGTGAAAGCTGCACCATTTTCTAATATAAAATAGGACTTTTCCTTTCCTCAAAAGAAAAATACCAGGCGAACTGCGCAAGCGCGATTCGGTAACCGTCAAACTGCCGCGCCTAGTCGTGAAAAACTTAACTAAAGCCTACGCAATAGATATGCGCTGCAAAAAGACAAAAACATGAAATAGTGAACAAAAATACAGTTATTCTATTGGCTACTTGCGTCTACAATCAAATGAAAATAAATAGCTTCATATATGAAAGCAATTAATTATGCACGAATTAGATTTACTAGATTATCAACATCCGTCCCACTCCGTCCCATACAAAATTGTCGTCCCATCCCATCCTACGCGACGTTCATCCCACTCATCCCATACCATGGGACGATGGGTTGGGATGGGACGATGGGATCCCATGCTCATCTCTACTGTCTAGTCTTGTCTGTCCAGTCTTGTCTGTCTACTCTTGTCTGTCAAGTATTGTCTATCTAGTTCTGTCTGTCTAGTCTTGTCCGTCTAGCCTTGTCTGTCTAGTATTGTATGTCTAGTCTTGTCTTTCTAATCTTGTTTGTCAAGTCTAGTCTGTCTAGTCCTGTCTGTCTAGTCTTGTCCGTCTAGTCTTGTCTGTCTTGTATTGTATGTCTAGTCTTGTCTGTCTAATCTTGTTTCTCAAGTCCTGTTTGTCTAGTCTTGTCTGTCTAGTGTTGTCAGTCTAGTCTTGTTAGTCTAGTCTTGTCCGTTTAGTCTTGTCTGTTTAGTCTTGTCTGTCTAGTCTTATGTGTCTAGTCTTGTCTGTCTAGTCTTGTTTGTCTCATTAGTAAGTCAATAAATGTATTATAACTAGAAAACCCAATATTTTATTCAACCGTGAAACAAGCTCGATTTTTCAAAATAGTTCATCAACCCAAATGTTTTCATTTTGAATTTAATCAAGAACTCGGGTTGAAGTTGAAACATATAACTCCACGTTTAATTTTCGAACGTAATCAAGGGCTTGTTATTCTTGGTTCAGGGATCACTGTCTCATCACACTTTTTAGGTCGCACGATTTCACGCTTCACGATACGGCTCTGTTAAACCGCTTCGGATTAAAGTGCTCCTCACAGCTTACTTTCAGGTTTATCCATTTTCAATTAACCCCAATCAAAATTTCCATTAAACAAGACACAGATTAGCACTGGACTAGTGATACATTTGCTCAATCACTTCATTAAATATTAAAATATATTATTAAATACAATATAAGGCTTTCTGTTGAACTCGGATTACTTATAATATATAAGACAATATAAGATGTGGTTTGAGGATTCTGTTTAAACTGTGCAATTGAAGCTTCTCCGTGTACGAATCTTCGATGAATTAATGTTATACAAACTTGAGAAACTAATTTAAGCTGACAGTTTCTTAGTGTACTAAACTTATACAAAGTTTCTTGACCGCTTTGTAAACGTAAGGATCTGTGTCTAATCTCGACAACAACTCTGGCCAACAGAAACAACCACCGCCTATAACAACATCTCGCACCTATCCAAATATCCAATATTATGTGTATAGTTGAATAGTATGTGTATATCAGTTATGAAACGAATTTATTATCTAGGCCGTAATTAAACCAAGGTTCGGCTCCTGATAGTAAAACAGGTTGGAATCCGGATCAAGACAATGCTCCACACATTGTCACAGACGCGACAAAATGATGATCGATTCAGTTAATTATAATATTTATGAATGCATCGCATCGACTTGTTAACACAATTAAATCCAAATGCAATTACAGCAGGTAGATCAAAACTACTCAGAAATTAGTCAATATATTCTATCTAGTCTAGTTTGTGTAGTCTCTCTTGTCTTGTCTGTCTAGTCTTGTCTGTCTCATTTTCTGCGTCTGGTCTTGTCTGTCTAGCCTTGTCTCTATCTAGTCTTGCCTGTCTAGCCTTGTCTATCTAGTCTTGTCCCTCTAGTCTTGACTGTTTAGTTTTGTCTGTCTGGTCTTGTCTGTCTAGTCTTGGCTGTCTAGTCTTGTTGGTCTGGTCTGTCTAGTCTTGGATGTCTAGTCTTGGCTGTCTAGTCTTGTTTTTCTAGTCTTGTCTGACATGTCATGTCTGTCTAGTCTTGTTTGTCTAGTCTTGACTCTCTAATCTAGTCAGACTAAAAAGACAAGACTAGACATCAATATATTCGTCAGTTTCAGTCGAGAAACGTCGATTATTTCTTAGTAAATTGAAAATAGCCCTTATTGTCGAGCAATAATGGACCAAGCTTGTAGTAAAACTAACAAAAAAAGATGAAAGCGAGAGCTATATTTAGAAAGAGCTGTATTAGGCAGCAATATAGAGAAAAATCAATCATATCCATCTAGAAAATATTGCCGAAATCGAATATACTTAGGGGTAATTGTTTCACATTTATATTAACCCTTATCGATTAAACTCTTCATTATGTTCCTTTGTGCAAATAACTCTTGCTTATAATTAGGGTAAAAAATAAATATTTAAATTCACAAATATTTTCATATTACATTTCATCCATCATTTGCATACATTCTCCCTTTTTGTTTGTTTGAGAACAAATTTTTTGTTGGCTTCTCGTACTTATTTTTGCTTAACGAGGGCGGATTACTGATGAGTCTGTAAAAATGAAGCCCATTTTATGCAAAGCAAAGAGGGACGCAACTGAATTATTAATTAAAGATTTAGTAATTTTATAATTGGAAATCAATTACTGAAATGTATAATGAAGGCATCATTAGGATTCGTTAAAAATCTTTGAAGGAATATTACCTGAAATATTTATAATAACTTCGTTACAATCACTTCATTCCAGCTTTGATTTGTTGGGTGCGAAATTGTTATTCCAATATCCAACGAAAATTAACGAATAATAAAATGAAAGTTAAGTTCGCTTCGAGGGTTCTTATTCCATTCTATTTTTTCCGCCCCCCTAAGCTCTTCAGCATTGGAAATAAAGTTTTCGCTTTCATCTTCCAACAAACTTTTTTATATAGTTATAATATGAACGGCTTAGTTGCGCATTATGGGACGACAGGGGTTGAATTATTTCTAAGGAGTTTATCAACCCTTGATGTTCGGCTGCTGTTTATATTTGCCTCAATATTTTCAATATGAAAATATGATATATATTAAAGTTCATGTTTTCATGATATACGTTCCACGAGACAAAACTGGACATAGAAGACTAAACAGACAAGAATAGACAGATAAGACTAGACAGACAAAACTAAACAGGCAAGACTAGACAAACAAGACTAGACAGACAAGACTAGACAGACAAGACTAGACAGGCAAGACTAAACAGTCAAGACTAGACAAACAAGACTAGACAAACAAGACTAGACAGACAAGACTAGGCAGACACTAGACAGAGAAGACAAGTGAGACAAGACAAGACAGAGAAGACTAGACAGACAAGACTAGACAGACAAGACTAGAGAGACAAGACTAGGCAGACAAGACTAGACAGACAACACTAGACAGACAAGACTAGGCAGACACTAGACAGAGAAGACAAGTGAGACAAGACAAGACAGAGAAGACTAGACAGACAAGACTAGACAGACAAGACTAGAGAGACAAGACTAGGCAGACAAGACTAGACAGACAATACTAGACAGACAAGACTAGACAGACAAGACTAGACAGACAAGAGTAGACTGACAAGACTAGACAGACAAGACTAGACAGTCTATTTGTTGTTTTTTCATATGCAAGCATATGAAAGCCAGCATTCTGTCAAATACGACACTATGCTGCCTGTAACGATTTCTACTGACTATTTACAGGAGAGTCTCTTGACCGAAATGGTAACAGTGGTAACAGTCTGGATAATTTCTTGGATTGTTTATCGAAAATGTACCACCACTTTTTGGGTTTTTCCACACTACTTAAATCATCCTCATTGTCGGACCAAGTCAGTCCATGCTGTAGTATTTCTGTCACTAAGGATCGTCTCGATAGTGCAGTATCTGCACAGGAAAATATAACGTGTGCCGCGTCATCGTTTTCCCCACACTCGCAGGGGGGAGAATCTTTTTTCCCAAATCTTTGGAGATACGCCTTGAAGTTGCCATGGCCTGTTATAATTTGGATTGCATGGTGCGATAGACTGACGTTTAAGCTGCATCATGATTTTATTGATGGTATAAACAGTTTAGTCCACAAGCCTGTTGTAGCTGCAAAGCATCTCTCCTGCCAGAGTTTCTCGAAATGTCCCTTGGAACCATATTTCAGCGCTTGTTTAGGCAACTTGTCTTATGCAATTAGCAGATGACCATTGATTGCTTGCTGCGAGTTTTGCGAGCCAATCCGCCCGCTCGTTGCCTTCGACTCCAGTATGGGCCTTAATCCAAGGCCATCGGATTATATTTTTCCTTGAAACTCTAGCAGCTGTCGTCCATCTCTCCATCAACAGTTCAGTGGCTCCTTTCAAACTTATCAGTGCATCGAGGACATATCGGCTGTCACATATTATCGAGCAGGGACTATTGCTGTGATTTTCAACATATTGTATGTAGTATCGCGATGAGCTCTGCTTAGAATATTGAGCAGTAATGTTCCAACCTAATGAGTTTGTAGTGAACCGCTTCGCCGTTGTAATAGGCAAAGGCACAGTAGCTGCATTCGCAGCTACTGTGCCTTTGCTCGATTTCGAACCGCCCATGTATATCCGAAGATGGAAAAGATTTGACAGTGTCAAATGGTACCTAACCAATGATAACTTTGAAGGGTGAATGTGTTCTTGTATGTTAATAGTAGTTAGATAGTAGATGTATGAAGTCCAGTTCGATATTGTTCAAAGTATATGGTAAGCCTATGATGGTCTTTAATTAACGTATCGTCTGCTAATTGGTGTGAGCTGTAGAGAGCTAGTTGCTTGAGGCGGATGTCAATCAAATCAAATCAAAATCAATTTTATTTCTCTAAGGATGTAAATGTTACATATGAGACAAGTCAATATAAAATATACATAAAACAAGCATAAAAAATAAGATTAATAAAAAAAAAACAATTAAAGAGAAACTATAATATACTATCAAAAAAATCATTAACGCTGTAGAAACAGTTGTCGATTAGGAACAATAGACTGCTTCTGAACGATATATAGTTTGATTTATTTTTAATATCTCTAGGTATACGATTGAAGATCTGGATGCCGATACGATTGGGTGCTCCTTTTGAAATGGTTAGGTTGCTTTTCACAGTTCTAAGATTCTGGCAATTTCTAGTTTTGTACCCATGACTATGCTCGTTAGTGATCATTGTATGTCGGTTTTTGTATATATGGCAAGCGGCTTCCCAGATATATATATATATATATATATATATATATATATATATATATATATATATATACAAGGAACGGTAGGAATTTTAAACTTTTTGAAGTAGGGCTTGCAGGAAATGGTTCTTTTGAGTCCGGCTAGTGATCTGAGCAGCCTTTTTTGAGCAAGAAATACTCCATGTGATGCAATCGATATTCCCCACACCAAAATGCCATAGGACAAAACGGAGTGGATTTCGGCATAATAAACTTTGAGAAGATTTTTTTTCCCACAGTTTGACGCACTTGACGTAGCAAATATGCCTTGCTGTGCAGTTGTTTGATTATCTTCTCAGTTGTTGCGTTCCATTTCATGTTCTCCTCTAATTAGATACCTAAAAATTTCACTTTCTTCTGTCTTTCAATTTTGCAGTCTCCAATTTCAAGTAGAATATCATTTGAGGGCATTCTTCTACTACACTGAAACACTACGTAACTAGTTTTAGCGATGTTAAGGTATAAGTTGTTAGCGCAGAACCATCTGAAGAGTTTTTGTAACATTGTATTTGTTTGTATGGTAGTTTGTGCCAAGGATCGCTCCGAGATTATCAGACTTGCGTCATCAGTGTATAATGTGCAGTATTTTTGACCAATAAACTTTATCACATCTGCTGTATACAGAGAAAATAGCACAGGTGCTAAAATACTCTCTTGAGGGACACCCACGTTAACAAAGCTAGCCTTTGACAATCCTATCTTCTCAGTTGAATTAATTTTGACGTACTGTTTCCTGTCGGCCAAATACGACCTGAACCAATTGCCTTTTTTACCTCTAAATCCATAAGAGTCCAATTTCTGCAATAGTATGTGGTGAGAGACGCAATCGAAGGCTTTAGAGAGATCGCAGAAAACACCCACTGGGAATTTACCTTCATCCACCTCCCATACTATTTTGTTGTAGAGTTCGTTAATTGCTGTAGTGGTAGAATTGTTCCTGCAAAAGCCATGTTGTTCATTTGGAATAAGGTTATGCTTTGTTATAAAAGGCATAAATCTGTATTCCATGGAGTATTCTAGTATTTTAGCTAATACTGATACCAACGAAATATGCCTGTAGTTGTTTTTATCCAAACGGTCTCCTTTTTTGAATACAGGAATCACAGTTGAGGTTTTTACTATTGCAGGCACCTTTTCAGAAGAAAATGAACAATTAATGATATGGGTAAGAGGTTCGATTAATTCAAATTGGAATTCTTTGATGATATTTCCGGGGAGTGAATCCGGGCCGTGAGAGGATTTGTTTTTTAATTTGTTTAGAATTATTGCCATCTCGTTTGGAGTGAGTTCTTCCAGATACTTAGTTATGTCATTTATGAATAAGTGATCGTTGTCTATATTTATAGATGGTATGTTCTGAACAATTAACTCCGGAGCCGCTTTAAAAAAGTCATTAAATATCGAAGCTATAGCATCTGGATCTTTTACAATAGTCTCATTACATTTAATATTGATGTCTTGTTTGATCCGTGATTTGTTTGACAGATCATCAACTATATTCCACAGGGTTCTTTGTTGATTGCTGGATTTGTCCAATTTGCTTTTATAATAGTTTCTTTTAGTGCTAGCTAATAAATTGTGATGGATTTTCTTCTTTAACAAATAAAATTCTTTTAATATTGGATATTCCTTTGAATAATATATAGGTTTTTCAGACATCTACTCGACAGTATTATCTCTTTAGTGATCCAGGATTTGGATCTTAGCATAATTTTCTCCATTGGACAGTATTTGAAAATATAGTATTGCAATAGATGAATGAATGCGTTGGTCTTCTGTTCGCAATCGCTTAAATTGTATATTTCAGTCCACGATTCCTTTTGCAGAGCTTGTTGCAGATGAAGTTTATTAGCAGCACAAAAGTTTCTAGCATAATAAAAGTGTTGCTTTGGATTAGTTTTAGAAACTGAACCATTGAAAACTATAGCTACTAATATAAACTTGTGATCTGATATCGTGATATCACCAACTGTGACTGCGACAGGATAGTTTCTCTTTAAAAACAGATTGTCTATGATACTGGATGATTTTGTAGTTACTCTGCTGGGCACTTTAACTTTATCATCAAATCCATAGGATTGTAACATGTTTATAAGGTTACTCTTTTCTTTTGACTCTCTTTCAAAGTGGATGTTAAAATCCCCAACAACAAAAATAGTTTCATATTTATTAAATAAAGAATCAAGCAACTCCTTAAAAGTAAGCGCGAACGTATTAATATTTCCCGTAGGAAGTCTATAGTGATAGTAATCACTATTACTAGTGATTATAATTATGTTACCCAATCCAGATTTCCACACAATCCCACACATTTCGATGTGTTTCTCTACCGATTTTCCCACGATGTCCAATATATTGCTGCTACTGAAAAATTGTTCCAGAATCCAAATAGCTACGCCGCCGCCACTAGATTTTGTTCTATTATATGATGTAATTAATTTGTAATTGGCTACCTTCGAATATTGAATTGACTCACCAGTCAGCCAGGTTTCAGCTAGACAAATGAAGTACGGATTATAATCGGACGTTAGTACCTCCAGTTGCAGTTGTTTATTTTGTATACTTTGAGCATTTAAGAAGAGTATCAAATTTTCTAAGCAATTATTTTTATTATCTCGGAAGTTATTATTAGTAGGTGAAGATGTCACAAAATTGCTTCTGTTGTGATCATTCATTAGTTCCTTTCCTTCGTCTTTTGGAGGTTTGAGAAAAAACGATTAATTCTAGTGTATTGTGGCCAGATTTCCGGGTTTTGTGCATCTTTTAATTGTTCAAAAGGAACCGAGACTTTGAAAGATGAGTACTCTAGAGGATATTTAGATGTTAGTTTATTTCATAGAACGTCACTAAATTGTTTGTTATTTAGATAATTAATTACATCATTTTCACATAACTGCGGGTACAGACGGAAGACGTGAAGATGTGCAAACCTCTTCGCCGCCTTACCGTATTTTCTTCATACTACTACTATATAAATACTACCGTATTTTCTTCGTTAGAGCCAATTATAATATTAGACCTTCTGTAGTTTTTTTTCTTCTTTTGAATTTTCCAAGTTTCAATGTTTGCGTTTTTTTGGTTTGAGGTAGGATTTATCATTTCGCAGTCGCGCCTATCACTTTTTTCATGATCTCCGTTTTTTGCGTTGCCTTGTTGAACCCGGCTGCGCGATTTGTGTTTATCGTCTTGCGATAAAGATTTGCTCGTGTCCTTAACTTCTTTATCCATCGACGGAACGGGTAAACTAATAGCCTGCAAAGAATTTGATTGGTTAGAAGATGATAGTTTTTCTATAAGTAAGACATTCTGTTCTTCAAGGTTTCTTATTTTCTCGGTAAGTTCCAACATTTCCTTCTTGATTATATCTGGTAGAATTTCCACTAGTTTAGACGATAGTATGTGTTCTACTTCATTTTTTACGGCACCACTAATGATTTCTTTGAAACACGAACTTTGTAGAAACGTTATCACTAGATCCGTTACTGACTCACTTTTACTTGTCGTTTTAATAGAACGTAAATCTCTAGACATTTTGCTGGAGTACTATATATTTATTTAATTAGATTTAGTTTAAAAATTATGAATAAAGACAGAATTCTCGCTATTTAGATCTACACGCTCACGAACTGCACGCTCTCGATGTCGGGCACCTACTGGAAGGAGACCTGTAATCACAGAAGCTGCCTCTGTGGATACTGTACGATGAATTTCGCAGAGCGGATGGTGCTGAGGAGCCGTACGCGAAAGAGCTTGAGGTTTCCTTTCACGCCACATGATTTCTGCCAGATCGGACCTCCATATAATAATGCGGGTTCTTCCTAGACCCCATTCCATCTTTGCAGCGATAACTAATTTTATACTCAGTTGTATCACTTTAGTACATGCCTGCTTTATGTGTTCCTTAAAATTCAAGAGTCTGTCTATAGTGACACCTAGATACCGGAGATCCTGATGGCATTTATTTTTTTCGTTTCCTAGAGTGATCTGACTTCTTTGACTTGAGGATCGGCTGAAGAAGAGGGCTTCAGTTTTTTGGGCATTGAAACTGAGCCTAGTTTTAGTTGCCCACTGGAGAAGATTTTTTAGAGCACGGTCAGTGGTCTCTTTCAGACCAACAATAGTTCTGCTTTTACAAATCAGAAGAGTATCATCGGCACAAGCTATGATTTCATACTCTTCAGGCAGATTTTTCTCAAAGATGGTTCCATACAAAATATTCCAAAAACATGGATCTGATTTAGAACCCTGTGGACATACTTTGCTAATTCTTTTCTCGATGCTGCCATTTGCTCCTCAGTTGGTTTCTGTTTAAGGTCCTACCCTCTTTGTTCGATCCTTGGTTGGAAGCCCTTTCCCCCGCCACAAGGTCTATCGGCGGGACTGCCGCTATAACTTGTGGCGCAACGTTGGACACTGTGCGGTAGGCACAGTATATGCTTATGAGCATGGGCCGTTATGTTCTTATCAAAATATTCCTATTAGAAGCAACTTTTAGACCATCCGCCCAGGCCGGTGCGGCGTAGAGGAGGATAGAGTTTACGACTTCGCTTAATAGCCTTTTAGTTTTAGTAGCAGGGCCCTTCTGTCTAGGCATTATTTTGCGGAGTGCTGCTCCAGTGCGTTCGGCTTTCATAGCCGCGTTTTGGATGCGTCTAGTCCAGGATAGCCGTTGGTCAATATGGACGCCGAGGTATTTTATTGTCGGTTTTGCCGACATCAACCTGTCTAGGATGTTTATAGTTACGGCGCCTATTCTCTTGCGACCTATAAGTGCGATGACCTAGGACTTCTCTGGAGCTATTTGCAATTCGTTGCTTTCCATCCAACGATGAATAGCGTTTACTGCAGTTTCGACCCTGGCTGCAACAGCTTCCTCATTGATGTCCGCGGACACCACAAGGAGGTCGTCGGTGAATGCTACCAGTCTACAGTTCTTGAGATCTTTTGTCTTTTCTAGGTCTAGAACGCCATCGTAGAGAATGTTCCACAGGAGCGGTCTGAGAACGGATCCCTGCGGGGCACCACACGTCACCCACCTGGTTGTGTTGTCCATTATTAGGCTCCTTTTCGTGAAGAAGCTTTTAATTAGGTCTATTAAATGTAGATATGCCTACGTTTACCCAAGTTGGCATAGTGGGCGATCTTGATAATCTCCTGGATGGCGTCTGTGGTCGACCTCCCCGCTCGAAAACCATATTGTGCTGTTGGTAGCCCTCCGTGCAGATCAAGCTCTTGGTTTATCCTGGTGGCTACTATGCGCTCGAAAAGTTTGCGTAGACTGTCTAGTAGGCAGATTGGGCGTAGCGATGAGGGCTTTGCTGGTTTGGGGACTAAAACCAATCTGGGCTCCTTCCATCTACCTGGTATGTTTCTACTGCGAATGACCGAGTTGCACATGTTTGCAAAATTCTCTGTATGAAGGAGGGCAGCCTGTCTTAAACTTCCAGTGGAATGCCATCAGGGTCTGGAGCTTTGTTAGCTTTTATTTTCGCACTAGCTTCTAAGATTTCTCTAGACGTGATTTCTGGGGGTACAGTGCCCACGACTTCTCGGTCCCAGAAAATGGGTTCTTTCTGCGGCAACAATTCGTCGGCTGCTTTAATCTTGCTCGCACAGGTAAGGTTAATGAGGCACAATTCTAACCTTTTGCAGACAATTTTATAGCCGTCTCCCCAAACATCGCCGTTCGTGACCTCAATGACTTTTCCCAGCAGGCCCGCCTTGCCTTTTTTATACTGATCTTCAAATCTGTCCTAGCAGAGGCGCTTGCTAGTTCTTTGCTAGTTCTTCGAGATCTGCGTTCCGTTTTGATTTGAGCCTTGACCACAACCTTTTTTTCCCGCTGCACACTTTCCGTAGCGTCGCGATTTCTTGGTTCCACCAATAGACTGGTTGCCTCTGACTCATTCCCGCTCCGGGTCTCGATAGGATGACTTCGCAGGTTCTAGAGAGAGCCGCAGTGATGGTGGACAAGTCGGGAATCTCTATCTGGCTGAGCTCTAAATGAAGAATATTCTTGATGGCGCCTTCTTTGCAAGAGTTGTATTTCCACCCGCTGCTTGTTTGCGTATTTGCCTTTCACAGTGGTTGTTGCCTAGGCCTAGTGACAAGATCGGTTATTAGCTGATGATCGCTCAGTGTTTCTTCCCCGAGTACCTGCCAGTTTTGTATGCAATCGACCATGTCCATTGAGCAGAATGTCACGTCGATCGTGCTTTGATGATTTCCGCGTATGAAAGTGGGATCATTACCCGTGTTGACGATGGCCAGGTAGAGTGATGCTAACCAGTCCTTGAGAATAGAGCCTCTTGGGTCTTCATACTTAGACCCACAGAGAGGACTTTTTGAGTTGAAGTCTCCAGTGACTATTTTTGAGCCATTTTCCCTACGTATTGTTGCAGAGAGTTCGTTGAGGTAAGTTTCAAATCCAGTTCTGTTCGCGTGAACAGAATTGGTGATATATAGCATGAGGTGAAACAGTTTGGTGATATATAGCATGAGTAGATTGTTATCCCCGCTATCTTACACCAGGATGTTCCGTTACCAATCCCGTAGGTAGTTGGGATATTATTGTACACTCTGACAGCAGTGTTCTTTATTAGCCTGCAGATAATAAGCCGCCACCAGGCGTTATCGAATTCTCCACTAATATCTAAGGCTATGGCAGAACAATAATACTTAGATCTTACCGACTCACGTATGAACCTAACCGCTTCAGAAATAGCCTGAACTGTTCCAGCCCCTTTTCTAAAACCAAATTGATATTGGTTTATCAGCTTGTGCCGATAGAGGTGATGCTCGATTCTCGAGATGAGTAAAGAATCTAGCACCTTTCCGGCAGCAGGAAGTAAACTTAAGGGATCTGAAGTCCTTCGTGGATAATGCCGGTTTCTTGGGTTTGGGGATGATCTTGATGAGTTGCTCTTTCCAACAAGATGGGAATATAGACCTTTTTAGACACTCGCTGTACAGTGTAATGGATGTGTTTGGTGTCAAATAAAAGGCAGCCAACACTATGTCCGATGATATACCGTCCAGACTAGGCGCCTGCTTCGGGCTCATCCCGCGTATGACGCGATTTATTTAAGAAAACGTGAACTGCGTGTCATCTGGTCCACCTTTTTCGACTTCCGCCTGTGCTTCCACCTGAGTATGTAATTCAGAGTGGTCCTCATCGTCCTCTGGAAAGAATGTCTCTAGGAGTTGTCGAGAGGTATCAAAAATATCCAACGATCTACCCCCAACCTTAAGGCTACTCAGGTAGCTTGTGGAGGTTTTTGTCCCACTTAGTATTTTGAAAACGGGACCCTATGGATTTCCAATTGAAGACTGTGTACAGAAATCTGTCCACTTTTGTTCTTCGATTCCAAAATTGCATCCTTATACTCTCTTGCTTTAGTGTTGTAGACTAATTTATTAGATAACCTAAGTTCACCTCTACTTTTTTTAAATTTCCTGTTAGTATCCATGCACCTGTTAGTATCCATGCGCAGGGCAGTAAGCTCCAGTGTCCACCAAGGGACAGAATTTCTAAAACTTTTCCCAGCTGGAAAAGTGTCACACACAGCACACACCATAGCCTGATTCAATCTAGTAGCAAATAATGAACTATGCTCGGTGGTGAAACAATCGTGTAGCTGCGGAGTAATGTCTTGTAGATAGAGCAGGAATTTATTGCAAAATTCTGCCCAATTCCCCCTTCTGGTACAGAAGCCACGTTGGACTTCCGGAAGCTCGGTTTCATATCCAATAGACCAACTGATATACCGATAATGTGACAACCTACTGTCATCGTGAAGGTGCCAATCAAAAATCATCCTGCTCAAGGTAGAGGTGGCAAGGGTAAGATCGATGACACTCTGTCCATTTTGTCCGATGAAGGTAGGTTCCAATCCAATGTTCTTGTCCGAAAACTACTTTGGGAATTTGTCCCTGTTGTCCTCCAAGGCGATACACCACGAAAAGGATTTTGCATTGAAGTCACCGGCGAATAATACCTCAGGCTTGGAACTAACCTCAATAATTACTTTATTGAGGGCGTCTAGATTATCTTCGAATCTATCCTGTTCCACAGGCCTCATTTGTGGAAGTAGATAGACAGAGATAACGTGTAGATTCAACATGTATTTTTAAAGTATGATCTACAATAGGTGCTTCATGTGATGCCTGCTATTGTTCGACAAGACTAGACAGACAAGACTTGAAAGACAAGACTAGACAGACAAAAACACACGACAGAAAAGACTAGACAGACAAAACTTCAGGGACAAGACTAGGACTGACAAAACTAGACAGACAAGACCAGACAACAGTATTTTCATCCTGATAAATGATGCCCTTTATAATTATTTTGTAATCTTTTGCACATAAATATTCCTCTATATCTACAACTCAGGTGTGCATGGTAGACGGCAATGTTTCCCAAAATATTAAAATAATTTATTGAGAAACCATAAATTGTGAATCTATCGAATATTTAATATTAGTTTATCATTCAGTTTGAAATAGTGCGTATTGCACCATAGAACGTTTAATTTGCCAGATATTTCCGAATACGAATTTCAAGCGAAAATATGATTACTCAATATTCATTAGATAAACATATTTAAAAATTCGATTAATTGGACATTTTCGAATCTAAACCAATTAACTTTCATATACTCTTTAGATACATGTGATTCAACCTGTTTTATTAAGCCCCATTATTTTTGCCTCTATGTATCATTCCAATGCCGCAAAAATTTTTACACAATAGGGGAAATCTGAAAAAAAATCAGTTTTCAACATTTTTTCTAAAATTGATATTAGGAAATATTCTAATCTTCTAAATATTATTATTCTATACTACTAAAAAAAAATAGTAGAGTTTTAGATTTTAATAGAATATCCCAGAAAAGTTCTACAACTGTGAAAGAATTGTAAAAAATATTCCTAACATAGATCGAAAGTTTGAGAAACACTGCTCTGGACAAAGAGATGCAAGAAATGCAATCGGCGACAGTAGTTCAACCGAAATATTCAAATTGCTTCCCTGTAGGGCGCATATCTCATATTGGAATAAATACAACGTTCCAAAAAGATTTTTCAATTTGCAACCTATTACAATAGAAAAATATTTATTTTTGTACTTTCAATTTCCACCGGCTCTACTTCCATCGTTTTCCTTCGCGCCGTTGGGTTTTTTCAGTTTTAAAAGCCTGTATCCGGCTCCGAATGGGAAAGTTTTAAACCCGTCTTTGCGTTCCCTAGTTTTCCACTTGTCTACTCGACGGCTTCGGAAAGTGTAATCGGTTTCCATCTGAAAACTTGCCCAATTGAATATGCAATCGCCAAATTCTTTATCTTGTCACTGCGGTATTTAAAAAATAAAAAGTTGCTGAAAACACACACTCCACCAAGATAATTCTCACACGTTTTCAGGTCAGCCATTCACTTGCAATTAACAAGCGCAAAATCCAGCTACAGAAAACATTTATTCTCCAACACTTCGTCTTAATTAGTTATTAATTTTCAGACATTTCAAGAATTTTATTACCTCCCCAAGAGCGCCTTAACGCTAACGTTCCTAATTTATTTCCGGCTGAGGTTGAAAAATTATTTTCTTGCCGGAAATGATTTTACAACATAAAGGAAACTTCGTTTGCATGTGCAGCTGCGCTCCAAAGGGTCGAGATTTATTCCTGGAGTATCGTAAGCGCACAATAACCGTAAAAATATTTACATTATGTGGTTGTGGCGGTGCGATTATTTGTGGCGAAAGCTGCCTTGTGGGAGCTGTTTTCTATAAGATTAGGGGAGCAAGGAGGGGACGGTTTTCAACGGGCTAAAGGAACCGACATTGTCCTTTTGAAATACTCCAGCGACAGCGGGAGACAATGATCTGGGAGTAATTAAGCAGATGCCTTTCTTTTATGTATAAAGGAACGTCTCTCATTCAGAATAAAAATGTGCATGAATTTTTATGAAATATTTTTATGAAGAACTAGCTATAGCCCGCGGTTTTGCTCGCGTGGATTTCTATCAGTCAAATTAATCCAGCTACGTTTACCAAATATTAATTAACTTTTGAGTAATATGAGGACTAATATTAAGATAGAACGTAAGTAAGATAGAAACTTGTTATGAGGGACGCATAAAATAAAGTTGAAATAAACTAAACATTTTCATAACTTATTTTCTCCAAAATTTTCGTATGGATTTCATTCAAACTTTGCAAACTCATTACTTATGAATCGAGTTAAAAATATTAATAAATATAAAAATATAAATAAAAAATATTATTATTAGTTAAGAATTCAAGTTTGAATGCAATCAAAGTTATTACTTTTTGTAGATACATTTTCTAAATTCCGAAGTTGTTTTTAAAGTTATCTATGGCGGTTATCTCTTAATCCAATTACATTCATTTTTTAAATATAACATGCTAACTCCCATATATAAATACATGGAACGGTAAGGATTTTAAGATTTTTAAAGTTTGATCTGCAAGAGGTGGTTCTTGTGGTGCCTGCTATTGTTCGTATTGCCCTTATTGTTCAAGAAATACTCCTTGACTAACAATAAGTGAAGAAACTCACCAGACTAATATACCATAAGCCAGAACCGAATGAATTTCGGCATGGTATACGCTGAGAAGAATATCCTCACCCACCGTTTGTCTTGCTTTCCTTAGCCTTTTCCTGTAGACAGGACTTACAGCTCAGCTTATGAATTATTGCATCAGTATTTGAACATGTCAGGTGTTCCTCTAGGCAAATACCTAGAAATGATACTTTTTCCTAGCGAATTAGCTTGCAGTTCCCAATTTGAAGAGGTTTCTTCGATTGTATTGAAATATAACTCTTCTTCTTCTTCTTCGTTTTAGGCATTTTGCCTGGACGCTGGAGCGTCCAACACTTCTCTTCGCTTGGGGTTGGCTGTCTCGTGCTATCTTTACTAGTCTTTCATTTTTCATTCTTGACACGTGGCTATCCCATTCCTGTCGTCTGCCGTTTATCCGTTCCGTTATTGGTTGTATTTTACATGTTTCTCGTATGTTTTGTGTCGTTAGGTATTGAAATGAAATGTTAGGGATAAAAATCATTGAAACTCATTGAAACTCAGAGGCGTCCTTGTTTCATAGTCACAACTCGGCTCTTTCGAAACTAACTGTTTCTGCGATTAACCTGAACTGGTCTGTGATACCGGTCAAAACTGCATCGACGCCATGCGCAAGCACAAGCATTAGTCATAGAAAAGCAACAGCCAATCAAAGTGCTGAAGATTTCCTTAGGGAAGCTCGAGACCTGCCTTAAAGAAGGAGCCCAATAAGGCTCCTTGTTCGGTCAAGGATGGTCTATGAAACGCGAAATGAATAACAAGGAATCCTTGTTCCTCAAGAAAGGACTATGAATACGGGAATAAGATGTTCGAATCATCCGCATACAGGGTGCAGGATTAGGGTAAAACTTATTATGTCAGCTGTGTAGAGAGAAAAAAGCACCGGCCCTAATATACTACCTTCTCTCTCTCTTCAGTCCCTAACCCTTCTGCAGGGTGTAGTGACATCAATTTTCTACGCTCGCAATGATTCTTCGACAGCGCTCTCTATCTTGGGCAGATCTCATTACTTTCTGCATCCCTTGCCCCGCCAGGGTTCTTGTCCAGTCTATCCATCGTATCGGCGATCTTCCTCTTGGGCGGCGGCCTTGGACTTTGCCTTCTACTATGAGTCGTTCAATATTGTCAAACCTCCTCATGTGGCAGACCCAGATATCCCAAATACCGTTGGTTTATTGTCTGGTATAGTCTTGTCTTTATACCGAGAGAATAATAGAGTCGTTTGTGCGGTGGGCTGTCGATGGTATTTGCAGCATTTTTCTATAGCACCACATTTCAAACGCTTCATTCTGTGTTGGTCTGAGGTCCGAATAGTCAGGTTTCATGTTTCGCTGGCGTAAGTTGCAATGGGGAAGACCAGGCTATGTATCAGCCAAAGTTTTGTGTTTTTGGTAATGGTTCGATCTTTCCAAATTTTCACCAGTTTTGCCATAGACGTTCTGGCAATCGCTATTCGTTTGCGGATTTCTTCCTCCGATCCATCTCTGTTGGTAACTACTGATCCTAGATAATCAAATCTTTCCACCACTGCAAATCCGGCCACGAAGTCACCTTGTGGCAGGTTTTCATTTTGGCTGTCTATTATCATGATCTTTGTTTTGGTTCTATTAATCTCCAGTCCATATGAGTTACTCTCCTCTGTGAGTCTGGCCATAATAGCCCCCATTTCGGCTTCCTGCGAAGCCAGAATCACAGTATCATCTGCATATCTCAAATTCGTTATCCGTTTGCCTCCAACAGGGATCTCTCCTTTACAATCTTCTAGTACCTATCGCATAATGTATTCTGTGTAAATGTTAAACAGTTCTGGCGACAATATGCATCCTTGATGCACTTCCGCTAGTATTTTGAATGGTTCGGAGCATGTGTTACTTACGCTGACGCATGCAGTACTGGTCTCGTAGAGCTGTCTGATTAATCTTATTAGATGCAGTGGTGTTCCCATTTTCTCTAGTATTTGCCATACTTTGCTCCACTTCACTTTATCAAACGCACTTCATATTACCTTGCAGCCCCCCTATTCTCACAACTCTAATATTGGAGTATCCTGTTGTGAGTATAGATTGTCTTCTGTTATTTAAGTAGGATTCGAACCAGCGACCAGCCTTACCTCCACTTCCATATTCCAAGAAATTTGGTCTGCGATACAATCCAAAGTAATGCTGGGATCTTATAACTAGAAAAGAACAAAAGCTTGCCTGAAATTAAACAGTAACAAGTTTAGAATTCTGACAGGAGTCCTAACGAGACACTGCAGACTTAGGAAACACCTCAAGACCATCGATCTAGAGGAAACCCCCATACATTTGCTCAAAGACTGCTCCGCAAGAGACAGATGTACCTTGGGGCTAAATCCTGAATCCAAATCCTGAAAGAATCAGGACTAGAAGAGGCGCTCTAAACGGGTAAGTATACAAGAGAAAAAAGTAAGTATACTTAGAGGAAGAGGGTGGGGTACAATAGATCTCTAAAGGTCGCAGTAAAAGTCGTCACCACCAAAACCATCTATGATCTATCTATCTATCTTCTTAAGAGGTTACTTCAGAAATTAGAAGATGATAATAATACGATACGTTAATCTGAATTTGATTGATTTTGGACAACGCAATTGATTTTTCCACAAGACGAAGGAAATGAACTTGTTAGTCAGACAAGGCACACTAGTTTTTGCAAAATTTGCAAGATTTGCGTAAGAGTGAATTTAATTTGCAGAAGGTAATCTAATTTTCAAATAAATGAATTTAATTTGCAGAAGAGTGCATTTAATTGACAATAGGGTAAATTTAATTTGCAAAAGATTGCATAACTAACAAAAGGATTAATCCTTCACCACGTCGTGGTTCATATATGAACCAAACCATATTAACTTAAATTTTTTTAAGTTTCAAACTAATTTTCTTGTTTAATGCATACCGTGTCAAATTCGTCCCATACGAGTTTCAATTTATGTATAATTCCTCCGTTTATGAGCAAATTGTGTGAACCACATCGTTCATCAAAGTAACTAACAGATACGAATTGGTGCGGAGCGTGTTACAGCTGAAATACGAGTGGAGCACCAATTATCGGAAGAAGTCAATATCAAAAGAGGAGTGCGACAGGGCTGCATTCTGTCTCCCATGCTTTTCAATCTCTATTCGGGAAAGATATTCATTGAAGCTCTGGACGATGCCAGTGAAGGAATCACAATATAAATGGAGTTAATGTTAATAATATAAGATACGCCGACGATACACTAATTGTAGCGAACAACGAAGAAGATCTACCAAATCTAATGAATAAGATCTCCGACACCTGTACTCAATTTGGCTTAAAACTAAATGTCAACAAAACAAAATATATGGTCATCAGTAAAGCATGGGACTTTAGAGGTAATGGTATCATGGTCGAGGGCGCCCATCTGGAAAGGGTGCATAAATTGGTGTATCTGGGTAACAACATCAACGATCAATGGGACCCGAGCATCGAAATCAAAACCAGAATAGAAAAAGCCTGAGCCGCCTTTATAAAAATGAAAAAGTGCTTATCAGTCACGATGTAACTTTAAAATTAAGAATGAAAATGGCAGGCTGCTATGTGTTTCCAGTTTTCTTGTATGGCATACACATGGACACTCACGAAAGTAATGCTTAAACGCCTCGAATCATTCGAAATGTGGGCGTACCAACGATTACTAAAGATCAGTTGGGTGGACAAAGTCAATAACAATAGAGTTCTCAATCGCATGGAAAAAGATTTGGAAATAGTCAAAACTATCAAACGGCGAAAATTAGAATATTTTGGTGATTTTAAAAGGCACCCGGAAAAATATGAAATGCTACACCTTATTAAAGAGGCAAATATATATATATCAGGCAAACGGGGCCCAGGACGAAGGAGAACATCGTGGTTAAAGAACTTGAGGCAGTGGTATGGGAAGTCTACTATCAGCACTAAGTCTACACCAAGCCGCTGTCAACAAAACAATCATCGTCAACATGGTAGCCAACATGATAACCAACATGATAACCAACGATCGTTGAACAGTCATGGTAGCAGAAGAAGAAGAAGAGTCGTGGCTGCCTTTAGCCGATTCCAAGTGCGCGGTAGTTGAAGATTTGTGTCGCGCCACTAAACCGGTTAACGAGTACTAAAGTGATCGACCATCTTAATATAAAAATATTAAAAAAAAAAAAAAATGAGAGGGTCCATAGATACAATGCCATCCCAGGACGTTCGTTCAGATAAGGTAGATCATTGGCCTGTCTGGTCTACTAGACAACGTTGTAAGGTCTGGAATACAATGGTGTGCCATGTGGTGTGCCGAAAATGCCAATTCAATCATCATATTTTGTGTTACAAGCTGAAGACTTGCGGTGTTAGAGGCTGAGTATTATCGTGGGTAAAATCCAATCTTTCTGGTAGGAAACAAATGGTTAAAATAAAAAACAGTTTAACCGTTAAGGTCATACTACCCAGTAGTCAGCCATCCTCCGCCTACCGGCCTGAGCGGCCGGTGATAATTTAGTGCAATGGCAATGTAATTATAGAATTATTTTTCAATTACATCTTAGATATTTGGTTTTCTTCCATTGTATTTTTATTCAATAAATGTAATAAGTTAGCTACATATTTTTTATATTAGATTTATGTGGGATAAACACAATAAATCAATTTTTTCGCATAGTGTCTAAAAATAAAACACTTCCTATCCTAACATAACTTGATATGATATTTGCATGACTATGACAACTATTCTTTTTAAAATGTATACAATATTAGAATACCCTCCTTCCACTTTCCCATAAATGAAATTACCTGCGGCGTTTCTCTTCTGGAGGAAGAATAAATACTTTCCTTCAAACCCTTGTTTCGCAAATTTTGATTCTGGCGTCGTTGTAAATGCGTTGGAATCAGAACCACTAACTTCCTCTATAAAAGTATTCCTTTTGTCCTTCTTTTCAAATACCAATTTTTATAAACGGTAGGGTGTAATATATGCAGTCAATAAGCTTATGACTAAAATGTTCATCAAAAATGCAACGTGCCATCTAGTTGTCTTTCTTTTACATGTTTTGATCATCTTGCCTATAAGATCTGTTTTGTTGTCATCAATAATCACTTCCGGTTTTCTCTGATTTTCCCTTTTTTGGAACGTATGACGTAAATCCAAATTTATCGAAAATTGTTCTCGAGAACGTTTCTCTGAAAATTTTGGCGGATAAAAACTTTAATTTTTCGTACCGTTCCCGTAACAGTGAGACCAGAACTTAAAATTCAGAGCCAATTGTTTGGTAATAAAAAAAAATGTCGCACGTTATGTATCTATATGTACCGTAATATGGAGTGCATAAATCTTGTACGATATTTTGACCCAGGTTGGTGGCACATTGATTTCCCTCTTTTCCTAAATATTGAATTCCTTTTAGTGGGTATCCTGCTTCAGAATCGTTTAGCCAAAATATTTTTATTCCATATTTTTGGGTTTGATGGTATGTATTGCTTGAATTAACATTTTCCGTCAAAACCAAACAATTGCTCATGTACAGTCAGATTACTTGATGACATGTAGAATTTACCAAAACTATTATTCATTCGATCCCACAGTTCTCTAATAGGTGCAAGTTTATCCTTTGCACGCCGTTGTGATTTAAACGCCGTAGTAAATTTCCAAATTTCGTGGTATCTGTTCTTAAAGAAAATTGCTCGAAAAGTAGCTGGTCCATATTTTTTTGCTCCACTGGAAAATTTCAGATATCCATCAAAAAACAATATCCCAATAATCTTTATTATAAAAAATGCGTTTTGATTAATTGGTGATATTCCTACCTATTCTAATTGTAAGAGCTTTACTTGTTTTCAAACTTAATCCGTGATCCCGTCTGATGACACGCTTTCATTCCAGGCCGCTGCGACAGATAGAAGGAGTCTAGCGGAGTTTTTTTGTAAAAATGTAAAAATTCGGAATTTTTTAAAAACATAATGTTTTTTTAAAAAGTAATTTCATATCTTTCCATAGCAATAGGAGATTACTAAAAGGCGTTTCATCGAAATATTATTCTAACCATATGTAATAATTAGTTAAAAACTGCGGCCGGCCGCTCCTGCCGGTAGAATGATCTTAACGATTAAATCACACTGCCTTTTCAGATATAATTGCGTCAAATATATCTGTCCCTCAGGGTTCTACGCTGGGACCGCTGCTATTTATTTTGTTTATAATTGACAGCGTGGTCGCAGACAAAAATTAGTCGCAGTTACAAATGTATGCAAATCTTCGAATAAATGAAGTTTCCAACTGGTGTAGTCAAAATATTAAAAAATATTAAACTCAGCTAAAACGGAAGTAATTATATTTTCCAATAATCACAATAAACTAAATTATAGTTTATTGAGAAGAAGGTTATCAAGCACAATCCAACCCTGTTTAAATACCATATATTTGGGAATTGTCATAGAACGATAGATAGATGAGAATGGTGAGAACATTACATCAATTACATCTCGTCGAAGTTGGGAAAAATTGCACCATTGTTGGGAATGCTGTTATTGCATCCTTCAGCTCAGAAATGTCGTTAATTTGGAAGCATTGCTAATATTTTACCACACAGCTGTAGGCTTTGTCCTTATTTTCGGTATCCTTTGTTGGGGTAATTCACCTCACTTAAAAAGGTTATTTACATTACACAAGAAGACCTAGATTTTGCCGATGATATCTGTCTCCTGTCCCACACCAAAGTAGATATGGAAAAAAAGTTGGAGGCTCTCAAAAAGTACGAAATGCAGGTGGGAATGAAAATCAATGTCGATAAAACCAAGCTGATAAAGATCAATGCGACAGCCCCCTGCAACCTGGAGATAGATGGCAGGCAAGTACAGGTAGTAGATAGTTTTTGCTACCTTGGAAGCCTTATTTCACAGTATGGTGGTGCTGATAAAGACGTAAAACAACGGATACAGAAGGCGCGACAGGCATTCGGAAAACTTCCCGTAACTTAAAGCTCCAAATTTTCAAATCTAATGTAGTATCAGTTCTTCTTTACGGTAGCGAAACGTGGAAAGTGACTACCACCATAGTATCACAACTTCAGGTATTCATGAACAAGTGTCTGAGAAGAATACTTAAAATATTTTGGCCCAATACCATAGCAAATATTGAACTTTGGAAAAAAGCAAATATGGAGCGTCTTGAAACCCAAATAAGAAGAAGGAAGTGGAAATGGTTTTTCGGACACACACTTAGAAGGCCGGAGGGGGATATTGCAAAAGAAGCTCTTGACTGGAACCCCCAAGGTTCAAGAAAGAGAGGCCGCCCAAAAATCACGTGGCGGAGGACAGTCGTACAGGAAGCCAGGGCAAGCGGAAAGGAGTGGCGCGGGGCAAAGGCCCTGGCTCAGAATAGAATCAGATGGAGAGCGTTTGTTGATGCCCTATGCTCCCACGAGGAGTAAAGGAAATGATGATGATGACATTGCACAAGAGAATCGTTAGAACTTTACCCACTGTGCTATTTACGAAGTAAACCATTACTTCTTAGCTACAAAATTCTTACAATACATAGTATATATATACTCAAATGTGTCTGAAAAGATTTTTGAACGTCATCTACATGCGATGGAAATGAGAATGCTTCGTTGGGGAATGGGCATCTCCCTTATTGACCATGTCAGAAACCACACAATTTGAGAGCAAATGGGTATCGCTCCAATTGTGGACATAATGAGAGAGAAACGACTCCGATGGTATGGCCATGCACTGCGAGCAGCTCCTGGTACTGTTCCCAACTCTCCCCTCCATTTTGAGATTGAAGGCCAACGTCCCAGAGGAAGAACGAAGCAGCGATGGCAGGACACGATAAATAGTGACCAAAAGATCGTGGGTCTAAAACCAAATGACATACAAAACCCTGCAAAATGGCAGTCATTGACCAAGAAAGCGGGCACAACGCTAAGAAGAAGAAGAAGATATACTAAAATGTGTATGTTATGTTAAACTACACCTGGAAGAGTTTATGCGGTTTGGAGAAGTCAACTAACTAGATGTTTGGAGATGTCAACTAAGTTATTATACTACGCGTAATTCTGATAAGCTATACATACCAAATCTCAGTACCTCTCCCAATTACAATGAATTTAAAACCACAGGCAAAGAAATGCTTCTCAAGAAATCTAAGTACTCTGTGAAAGTTTTCTGTAAATATTTTTATTAATAAACAAATGTGACGTGATATACATGTTTAAATCTAATAGTTCAAGTATGTTTATCATTGTGTAATGATGTTAATTAATGACCTCAGATAATTGTAACCATTGATAATTGATGTATCACTATTGTGATCCAATTTTTTTTTTATGTTCATTTTCTGCTCAATTTACCAAATGTCAATGTATCAAAGAGGAAAAGTGTAACTTGACGTAACTTTTTCGCCGCTCCTTCCGAGAAGAGTGACCAATAATTTAAAACCCACAGTACATAACAACATATTGACTCCCAGCAGAACAAAAGATTTGGCGGGAGAGAGCCTGTCGCCTCGCTGTAATTATCTACATACACCGGTGAGGGTTCGAATGTACAACAAAGTAATGAAATATTCGATCTTTTAACAACGTATTTGGTATGTGTTGACATTCACCGGTGAAAGTCGACATTCTCCAATTTCGGTCATTCACAGTAACAGATATACTATGACATATTTTTTTCATGAATAAATAAAAAATCATAAAGTAAGGGGTCAATTTAATGTGAAAAAGGGTGAATTTAATTTAATAAACGGTTATTATGTATTGAAATATGTAATTATGTAATTGTATGACTTATAATATAAATTTGATTTGTTACTATGTAATTAACGTTATTTTATGTTTTTCAGACGGTTGAATTTCAATTACAAGATAATAAATTTAATTTGCAAAAGGTTGAATTTCATTTGCAATAGAGTGAATTTTATTTGCAAAAGGGTTAACGTAAAACGCAAAAGCGCGAATTTAATATGAAAAACCGGTATCTACATTTCTTAAAGACTCACTTCTGCTGTATGAAAATGAAATCGTGTAGAGAAAATGTACTCGCATCCCTTGATTATTTTTTTTCTTGCAAAGGTATTCGGGAGACGTGGGTGAAGTGATTCGGATATAAATAGAACGTAAAATTGCATTATTCGACCCGTCGGATGGAAGTTTTTAAATAACATAGGGCTGATGTACATACATATATATACCACGGGGCTCTTGGAATGGAATAGTTAGCGCGAGGGCGTTTGACGCGCGTCGCTGCCTACGCCTCAAACTCCCATTATTCCCGTATTCGAGCGTCCCGCGTCCGAAATGAATATCATCACGGTATTTGCATAAATCCGACACTGACATGCTAAACAGCCGGATAGAATTGACGCGGATATGGGAAAGGATTATTGCTAAATTAATTTTGAATGTCCAGAATTTAGCTTCCCTAATCCTCAACACAATATTGTTTTCTTTTGATAAGAACGTATAGATATTTAGAAGGATTTGTACGAATTTATTCGCTCTAAAGCAACAAGTATTCTCTTTCGTGTGAACAAAATCGTGTTACGTTTAATCTCATCCACTTCATACAATTACAGACACCCGGGTTGCTTTAGTTTTTAAACTTATATTTCAAGACAACAAATTGGCGCAGAATTTTAAGAAAATTGGCAGGATGCAGAGCACATAGCGGCGTTAATCGAATCGACTGCAACGCACGATGCGGACTAAATAAACGTTAAATAAAGCTCACGTTGTGAATAAATAAACGAAAGTTGTGATAAAATAGAACATAATAGCTTTAAATAATTAAGTTTTATTCAAATATAAAAAAACTAGATAGAACTATTCCGAATGCATTATTCAGCACTAAAACTTGTTTTACAAATTTTTTTTTTTTTGTATAAAAGACCATTCTGTGAAACGTAGACATGAAGATTTTGATTGCGATGGAGGAGATAGAGATAATAAAAAGAGGAAGGCAAAGGATAGGAAGAAAACGAGCGAGGATGATAAGGATGATGAAAGGTTTAGGATAGTAAAGGATAGCGTTCTAGTTACCCTAGTGGTGATCGTAGTCATGATCATGAGAGATGGAGTAATCAAAGCAGAGATCTATTTTCAATGGATCATCGAAAAGAACGATTTGATTATAATAGGACGGGATATGGAAGGGAGCAAGAATTGTTTAGATCTTCAACGTCCTCCAAGTAAGGATGACTGCAGGTTACAGTAAAGTCCTGAAGGTGTAAAGCCTTGAGGCATCTTTAACGCATCTCAGAGCAATTTATTATACACATTATGGTAGTGGTTACGTAGATGTAGATTGTAGATTTCGGTGGAAACTTGTTCTGCGACCTTTATAGATCTATTGTACCCTACCCTCTGCCTCCACTCGTTGGTATTTCACCCATTTAGAGCACCTCCTCAAGTCCTGATTCCTTTGGGAATTTCAGGATCTGGCTGGGATTCAATTCAATTCAATTGGCTACGTTCAAGCAGTGCGCCCCAAGGCACATTTCTCTTTAGCGGAGCAATACTCCGCAGTCTTGGGGCAGATGTAATGGTTTCTTCTGCTGAGCTTTAGAATCTGCAAGTATCATCTTCCTCTAGGCCTAGGGTCTTGAGGTGAAGTCTGCAGTGTTCCGTTAGGTATCCTGTTAGGATTCTAAGGTTAACACTTACTTTGTGAATTTTACTACCTTTATGGATTTGATTTGTTGGCCAATCCTGGCCTCCTATTGTTCAGTTTTGTGCTGAAGTTGGTCGCTTCAAGGGCGACGGGATGTTCGGGCCACTTTTGTAAGTCTAATTGGTTTTCGGCCTATATTCAAAGGAGGGCGACAGGTGTCCCGACCTGGGCCGAGACCGCGCTAAATTAGCATCAATCACGCCGCGATTTGAGATAAGTGAGTGTGTTTTGAGCGTTCAGCGAGTCCACGACATTATCATGCGTCTGACTTCAACCGACATGTTGGCCACGCTCGCGTTTGTTGGTTAATTCGATGTGAAACTTTATCGGGTGGTACTATCACCGCATGGAAGGCAGCATAGGCTTTTCTCCCGTCCGGAACAATTTGATTTCAGGGTTTCCATATTTGTATTTTCCTGCTCATATTATATCTTCCCATTTCCTCCCTTAAATAGGCTACGGAAGAACGTTCCACGGAGCGGGTCAGAGGCGGTTGCAGCCTGCAGATAAGGATATGGTCACGGGACCATAACGATTTGATATACAAACGCTAAAATTTATCGTTAAATACAGTCCATTTAGTGTTCCAAAAATGAGGAGTTAAGATAAGAATTTTGAAGTTAAAACGTTTAATGTTTAGACACCCAAGGTTTAGGCAGTCAAGGTTAAGGTGGTTAAGGTTTAGGCAGTTAAGGTTTAGGTGGTTAAGGTTTAGGCAGTATTAGCTTTGCGAAGTCTCCAACAATTAAATCATGTAATCGTTTTGTCCGTCAGGGTTTGGAGATCGTCAATAGTGTTTCTAATGGTTTCATTGTGGCAGATGAGAGTGGCGTCCTCAGCATATTATAAGATATTAAGAGGAGAGGTTGATTTGTCCATAGAAATGAAATACAAATATCGTGCCAACATAAATTGTGGAATAGGGGCCAGAGAGGGAAACCTTGAGGAAGACCTTACTGTAGGGTGAATTGGGGAGAGAGATCGTTGTTTATCTTGATTTGGATGGATCTCTTTTCAAGGAAATGCTTTGTAAAGTAGAAGAGATTCGTGCGAATATTTAGTTGATGCATTTTGAAGAGGAGTCCAGCGCGCCGCACTTTGTGAAAAGCTTTCTTGATGTCAAATAATAGAACAACTAAGTGTTTATGTGGAAGATAAGACACCTGAAGGTTATTGGTAATGGACGAATAAACGATGGGTAGTAGTAAAGAATGGGAGTAATTAAATCCTAATCCACAGGAAGAAGAGTAACAGGTCGGTAGCTATTTGGGAAGGAATGACCAGATGAAATTTTGATCAGGTTTTGGGAGGGAATGGTTTTGACCAGGTTCCGGGATGGTGGTTATTATTACTTTTTTCCTTAACTTGGGGAACGATCTTTTGTTGAGGCATACGTTGAATAATATAATAAATGAATAAAATAATATAATTATGTGGAGATGGATTTCGTTGGGACGGTTTCGGAATAAGGATTCTTTTACGAGGTCAAAGCTAGGGGAACTGTTTTTCATGGATCAGGGCAGTTACGCATTCGTCATATGCTATTTCGTCTAAATCCGTACTATAAAAGTTGAGGAAGTTGTTGAACCAGCAATTTACTCTGTTGAAGTTATCATTGTTAAAGGATGACCCCCTCCTTGACAAAGGAGGGGCTAAAATGTTCGGAGAAGATTTTGCCAAGATTTTTCGGAGTCAGTAGAGTCAGTTGTCTAAGAAAAGATGGGCGATAATTGAAAGGTTTTTTTTAATTTTATACCAGTATGTCCACCTTCATCAATTTCGATTTCTTTACAAACATAGAATTAAATTGGCCCATCAGTATATGTATTGGCACATCAGTATCTATTCAGTCTGTTAATTTCCGTTTTCGTTGCTCTGTCATCTCTGCATTTGTAAGCCCAGTATAGTTTACGTTTTTACGTCTTTGATTAGTGTTTTGATGTAGTAGGGTATTTTTGACTTGTGAAAATTGCATCTGAATATGGGGGAGTATTTAGATGTTAAACCTGTCGAGTTGAATTGTAATTCATCTAAGCTATTGAGGCAAAAGTTTGCGGGGTCGATAGTTTGTACGTAGTTTAGGATGCTGGAACTGACTAGGAATATTGGTAAGATTGAGGTTGATTTTGGCAATATATTGAGCAGAAGGAGGGGAGCAATTAAGGACAGGAAAAAGTGATTGTCAAGTGGTGGGAGCCAACGTCTGGGGAAAGGATAACATCAGTAATGAAATCGGCTAGGTTAAAGGTGTGAAGCAGAATGTCGGGAGGAGTGTCTTTGTTTCGAGGAATTATGAATGTGTAGCTTGTACGTTGGCGGACGAAAAGGGATTTATTTATAAAGAACGGGATCTGACGAGTTTTTGTTTTATTAATATTGAGGTGATCAATGATAATAGAATATTCAAACTATGAGGTCTTTTCAGAATATTTCCCTCGATCCCTCAGTGGAGATGGATGGAGTGGAAGATGTGGATTTTGTAGAATGAGATGACTCGAATGACAACATCATTACCGAGACTGACAAAAAACTGACAAGATGGAAGCAATACAAGGAAAAACTTGTCAGAAACGACAACATCGATAATATGCCCGCAGAGGTCGGCGAGGAAGGGCCTATCATCACACAGGAGAAAGTAGAATCAGCTACCAAACGACTAAAAAACAACAAATCCCCTGGGCCAGACCATATTCATGGAGAAGTTCTCAAATTACTGGACCCAGAAGAGATAAAACGGCTTACCAATCTCTTCAAAAAAATTTACCCAGGCGGTCAAATGCCAAATGACTGGCTGCTGTCGACATTCATTCCGCTTCCCAAAAAGGCGAACGCAACTAAATGCTCTGACTACAGAAAAATCAGCTGATGTGTCGTATCCTAAAATCTTTGTTTAATATTATTCAAGCACGCAGATATAGACAAATCGACGAGAGAATAGGCGACTCACAGTTTGGTTTCAGGAAGGAACTTGGCATTATTCTTCATACAGGTGCTGATTCAACGAGCACGGGAGGTTAACGTAGACGTCTTTGCATGCTTCATAGATTTCGAAAAGACCTTTGATAAAATACACCTTAGTAAACTCATTCTCAATCCTACGTAAATCAGAAATTGACGACAGAGACACAGATATAATATCAAAGCTATACTTGTAACAAAAAGTCATTGTTCGGGTCGAAAACGAAACATCGGAAGAGTTTAACATAAGGAGAGGAGCGCGTCAAGGTTGTATACTGTCGCCCCTTCTATTTAACGTGTACTTAGAATATCTATTTAAAGAGGCCTGGGAAAACATGCAGGATGGAGTTGCAATAAACGCAGAAATAATAAATAACCTAAGATATGCTGATGATACCGTCATTACCTTAATCCTCGATTGGATGTTATCTTCCCATGTCGTTTCGGGCTTTCCTCTTCTTCTATGATGGGGTATGTAATCTAATACATGTTTTGGTAATATTTCTTCCCCCATTCTTTTCACACGTCCGTACCAAAGTAGCTGTCTAGTCTCAATCCTGTCTATAGTGGAATACATACTGGCTGTTCTTCTTCGTATTTCTTCGATTCTAACCCGCTCTATTTTGTATATTCCGCATGCTCTCCGTAGATAATCAATTTCTGTTTTTTAAATTTTCCTTTTATCTTTCTGGGTCATTTGCCAAGTTTCTGCCCCATAAGTCATGATAGGTTCCAAAATTGCGTTATATATTGTCTTCTTTGTTTTAAAATTTATACCCTTTGACCATAATAAAGGATTTAGTATGCGGGCCACTCTTCTACCTTGTTGAGTTTTGTTTTCTATATCTCTCTTAGAATGTTCTTATTATGGAACCCAAATATTTATATTCTTTGGTTCTCTTTAGGCTTCTTATTTCGAGGTCCTGTTCTTCTGACTCATTTCCTATTAAGAGGTATTCTGTCTTTATCAAGTTCATGTTTAAACCCCACCTTTCATATCATTTTTTTCAGCTTTCTGAACATATAGTCTAGGTCTTCTTCATCATTTGCTACTACCACTTGGTCATCTGCAAAGAATAAGGTTGTTAGGAATCTACCGTTATTTATATCAATTCCCATTCCCGACACTTGTCTTTTCCATTTTTCCAAAACTGTTTTTATTTATATCTTGAATAGTGTTGGGGATAGACAGCAACCATGTTTAAGACCTTTTGTTATCGGGAAAGATTCCGATAAAAAAGAACGTTGTTTGATTTGACTCCATTTTTATAAATGTTTTTTATAGCCCGCACATATACCCGATTTTGGCCAGTTTTCGTCAGTGTTTGGAATAGTTTCTTCAGGGGTACCGTATCGTATGCCTTTTCCAAATCTATAAAAAGTAGATAAGTTTCTAGGTTCCGAGCTTTCCGTATCATGAGAATTTGTTGAATAAAAAAAGTATTGTCTGTACACGATCTTCCTGCGCGAAAACCACTTTGATCTTCACTATCTTGATGCTGACTTTCCAAACTTTTCTTAATTATTCGACCGTATCAACATCCCCATCCAACTTATTACGGTTATGCCTCTAAAGTTATATAGTGAGCATTTTCTTTTCTCGCCCTTCTTGAAAAGTGAGCTTATGTAACCTATATTCCAATCATCTGGGATATTTTCACCTTGCAACAAACATTTGTCAAAAATGGTGATTAATATCTCATGCAGAAGATCTGGTCCATATTTTATAAGCTCCATGGGTGTGTTTCCGGGTCCTGCTGCCTTGCCATTATTAGACTCTTTCAAGGCATCTTTAATTTCTTTCATGTTTATTGCATCTACGTCCGTAAAATCTGTCTGTTGCTGCCATTCAATTTCTTGAAGTTCGTCTCTGTTTTCAGTCAACAATACCTTATAGTGTTTTCCCCATTCCTTTATGGGTATTAAATTTAGTTTCGCGCTTTCCTTTATTTCTGATCGTATTGATTTAATTGTCTTCCAAGCTGCTGCTACTTTTGTTCCTCCTATATACCTGTCGATTTTCTCACATCTCCTTTCCCACGTTTCGTTCTTTTTCCTTGCAACATACTTCTTTACTCTTCGGTTTAGTTGTGAGTATATTTGATGGCCTTCTTCGAATCCTGTTGAGATCCATTTCTGATATGCACTTTTCTTTTCCTCTACCACTTTTCTTATGTCCTTTGACCACCACGCAGCATTTGCTTGCCTTTCTTCTTCGTATCCCAATGCTTTAATGGCATAGTCGTGAATATATCGTTTGACTTGCTTACCACCACCATAACAGAATAAGAATTTTAAAATGCTATGTACTCTCGTCCCTCCTAAATGGGGCAGAAGTGTGGACCCTTACCGATACCTCGTGTAGGTGCATAGATGCATTTAAGATGTGGTGCTATCGCCGCATACTCAGAATCGCATGGATACACCACGCGCCAAACGACACCGTACTGCAACGCGTCGGTTGACAACTGATACCTACCAAATGTCAAGCGCAAAAAATGGGAATACTTCGGACATATCATGCGATGCGTGAAAAATACCACCTTCTTCAACTCATCCTACAGGGGAAAATAGAGGGTCGAAGACCAGCAAGTCGCAGACGAATATCGTGGCTGCGAAATTTACGAAGATGGACCGGAATGACATAAACAGTTCTATTCAGAGCGGCAGTGAATAAAGTGATTTGGACCAACGTGATAGCCAGCATCCACAGAGGATAGACATTTTAAGAAGAAGCAATGAGATGATGAAATGTGCAAGGAAGGGGGTTGCTTAGCTTTACCGAGTTGGAACTTGGGGTAAAGGTGAACTAAGGCACCATCTCTAGATTTGTTGGTAATTAGGTTTCCAAGTTTGAGCAGTAGCAGAAATATCAGCAGAAATTTTCTTAGATTTAGTTTCGGTACTTACGTATTAACGCAACCGCAGCGAGAGGTGGCGCTACCGCGTGATATGTGGTCTGGATTTATCTGCTCTAATATAACCCAATCTAACCCTTATCCAATATTTTTTCTTATTTCGGATCGAGAGGTCGAGTGATTTGGACCATCACGTTGGTTTTTTCAGCCAACATCCACAGAGGATAGGCACTTTAAGAAGATGGAATGAGATGGTGAAATGTGCAAGAAAGGAGGGTTAGCTTTACCGAGTTGGAACTTGGGGTAAAGGTGAACTAAGGCACCACCTCCAGGTTTGTTGGTAATTTGGTTTCCGTGTTTGAGCAGTGGAAGAAATATCAGCAGAAATTTTCTTAAATTTATTTTCGGTACTAACTTATTAACGCCACCGCAGCGAGAGGTCGCGCTACCGTGCGATATGTGGTCTGGATTTATCTGCTCCGTTATAACCAAATCTAACCATCCATTTTGTTCAAATCTGTAGCTGCGGTAGCGTTAGTACGTAAGTACATTATTTTCTTATCATTTTCTTGAATATTAAAAATTATTAAAAAACGTAATTTAATGCGAGCGTCACTAACTAAACTACTACTAATCAATATCAATATATCAAAGCAAATTCAAATCAAAATCAAGTAATTCTGCAAACATCCTTAATTAATCAAGGAATAAAATTTAATGCTTAACTTATTTTTAATTATTATTAAATTTGCATTATTAATTAAAATATCTGGAGTAATTAATTTGGATCTTAATTGCGAAATACTATTGTGAGCTTCCTGAAAATACGGTGCAAAATGAAACAATCGAGTTAAACAAATCGATATAGCTTCAGAATGAAAATAACCGAGAGAATTTATTACCCGTAATTCAAGTCCTTCTGAAATTTAATTACAGCGATTCGAAAGTGAGAAATGCCCTTCGCTCGATTCCATTAAAGGCTATAATTAATCTGAATAAAACCACCAAAGGAAAATTGTTCGACCCGCGAGCGGACCAACAGAATCAGTTTTATGCCCACACGGCTAAAGAAGTTTCCGTTTTAATAATTAGACTGGATTTAGGAGGAGCTTTAATCACCGACGACATCGTCGGGCTTTATTAAAGCCGGACACTTTAAAAAGCGAGGAAATTGGGTTTTTTCCTCTTTACATTTCGTTCCGCAACTGTAGCTTATGTTGGATGGGGGGGGCGCCAGGGGGCAAATAAACGTTAACCGAGTAATTAAAACAATTAAAACGAACTCGCAAATATTTTCTTAATTTCACGTTATATCGTTTTCTACTTTCATTACCTTTTTTTAATCCTAATAGTAAACTGAGATAGCAATCTTATTTAATATTCATTTCTATATTTAAGATATTCATTTTGAGATCTTGTAAATTTTGTTTTTTAGAAATTTTGTAAATTTACATTTCTATAAAATAGTTGCCAATTTCAATATTTATATCTTTCGCATATACACTTATGCACACTATATTATATGTTACAACTTTTGTCATCCGCATCCAATGGTGCAAACTAGAAGTCTATAGGATAAACTGATATTTTCGCTTATACCATATATCGCTTTCTACATTCATTATAGAATCATCATTTTAATAATAAACTCAAATATTAATATCATTTATGAAGCTTTTTATTTTGAAATCCTAGGAATTACCAATTTAAATATGCATATATATCGCATACATACTAAATTATATGTTACTAGTACAAGCGGATCGTATTCCTTTGGACAGACGAGTTGTTGTGGATGGAATAGTTGAATAGAATAGTATGTAGAATCTTGAAGTGCCTGCCACATGATTTTTCATGAGAATGTGGTTCATGTAACAGTATACAGATTTGAATGATGTACGACTCTTGTGGCGCTCTAAGCGCCACCTGGATTTTGGAAATTAAGGGAAATGGCAAATTGCACGACTCATGATGTAGAAAAATATTCTTCTAAACATTAATTCGGTTCAAATCATTTTTATGGTTATTTTTAAAACAACAAAATCAGTTTTCAAATGAAGTTATTCATTAAATGTTGCTAATTGACTGGAAACAAAGTAACTATATTTAAAGAAGACACATTACAAATGCAAAGCTGCCAGCATTGATATTAGAAAGTTACTGTAACTAACGATGAAATATTAGTATCTAGAAGTCTCTAGGATAAATCGTTTAGAAATTATCACATTGACAAATCATTTTTTGGTATTTGTTGTAGCTAAAGGGCGAACGTTTATATGTAAACAGGGCGGCGGGAATGAAGGGACGCGATTTACATGACGGACGAACATGAAGGGCGGCGGACGAACGGAGGGAACAGTTGTGGCGGAGCGAACTGTAAATTAGGTCACCTAAAAAGGTAATGGAAACGTTTGTTTACACATCCATTTTTATATTCATAGCGCGAATATATAAGACGCCTAGACGCCACCTCCGATATGATGAGCAAACATCATGAAAACCCGACACGAGATATAATATCCCACACATTTATTATTTTACGAGATACAATGTCACACTCAACAATTTATATCTTGCGTCCGAGTAATAGGAGAGCTTACTCATTTTCGCTGAACAGACAACACTAGAGAAACGAGAATGTACATACAAAACTGCACATATAAGACTGGGCAGACAAGACTGTACAGACGAGAGTGGACACGCAAAACTGGACAGATAAACTGGACATACAAGACTAGACAGACGAGACTAGACAGGCAAGACTAGATAGAGAGCTGGACAGGTAAGGGTGGTCAGGCAAGACTAGACAGGCTAGACATAGATAAGACTAGACTTCATCAGTTCTTCACCAGTTCTTTACCAGTCCACCCGCCAAACAGAGGTTATGCGCTAAGCAGTTCGAGAGTGAACGGTTGCGATCTTTCCAGGGGGACCACTTCATTTAACGGCGAGAGCCGCCAGGTACGCCCCTCAAAAATGAACGTATTCTCTGTCTAGTCTTATATGTGTAGTTTTGTCTGCCTCGTCTTGTCTGTCTAGTCTTGTCTGTCTAGTATTGTCTGTCTAGTATTGTCTGTTTACCCTTGTCTGTCTAGTCGTGTATGTCTAGTCTTTGTGGGACTAAAGGAGATCATCGATCGTGCTTTGGCAAGTCTTCAACAATGGTCAGCCGACTGTCGACTAAATTTCAAAGCAAAAAATACTCAAGCCCTATTCTTCGGCAGAACATTAAGACAGAGAAGTCCCCTTTTCACTCTTGGGAACACAAAGATAAAATGCCAGGTATTATCATCTCAGGTATTTGGGTGTCATAATTGATAGATCCCTTAACTTTAAGGAACACATAAAGCTTGCATGTGGTAAGGTGAAACAATTTAGTCAACGATTGGGTTTTGCTGTGAAGAAGGAATGGGGTCTAGGGAGAGCAGAAATAGTTGGCATATATCATGGTGCAATTGAACCAGCGTTACTGCATGGAGCTCCTATTTGGCACCGGTTGTGCGGTGTTAAAGGAAAGCTTAAGCTATTGGGTGTACGGCGGCCTGCGTGATTTCCGGTATTCTTTCGGTCGACATCCGCCTAAAACAGTTGGCACTTTATAGCTCGCATTGCAGTGCAGATGATTTATTAATAAGAGACGTCTTGGGCTTAGGTCTAACCTCTGCTGATTTCGAACCTACCATCAACGCTCAGGCATTCCTCCACCCTTCGAAGCTGTCATTGGTCAATTACCATTTAACACTTCGGGTGTATACAGACTGTTCAAAAACCAATCTTTGTAGTTTACTTTGGCGGATAGGAGGTACATTATAAGCAGATTAGACTAGAGTATTACTGCTCTATCTTCCAGGCGGAGCTTATAGCCATACAACACGCCTTGCATTATGTGGAAGAGCAATCCAACTGCTCTTCCTCTATTTTGTGTGAAAGCCGCTCCGTTCTTGAGGCATTGAAGCACATGAATTCGCCCACTGAATTGTTAACGAAAACCTGGAAAACAGCTGCTCGTATAACGAAGAGGATCAAGCTCCGATGGCACTGGGTTAAAGCTCACACTGGAGTCGAGCGAGCAGACAGGCTCGCGAAACATGCAGCAGATATGGAATATCTCCCCATCGCTTATAGCAGACTTAACTTCGGGGCGTATCTTCACAGATTTCGCAGGAGGGAATCTCCGTTATGCAAGTCAGGTGAAAATGACACTGCGGAACACGTTATCTTTTCGTGGCCAGATACCGCACAGTAGAGACAATTCTGGAGCTAGACTACAAACAAAATGGCCTTACCTGGCCTAATAACCAAGAGCAGCTTAAATTAATTAAAAAGACTAAAGAGTGGTGGCGTACCTACGATAATAATGCGAAAAAACTATCTAGTCTAGTCTAAACCACGACAGTCGGAATAGTTTTTATTTTCAACACCAACCGGTACGAACAATCCCACAACGAATTTCACCAAACTTCATAAAAGTCCACAGTCGGAATAGTTAAAAAGATCAATCTGATATAAACTGATAATATGTCTTTACTACGCAGCCAACATAGTGTCGAGCTCGACAGAATGCTGACTTTCATATGCACACATATGAAAAAATCACACAAATAGGCTGTCTAGTCTTGTTTGTCTAGTCTTGTCTGTCTAGTTTCGTCTGTCTAGTCTTGTCTGTGTGGACTTGTCTGTCTAGTCTTGTCCGTCTTGTCGTGTCTGTTTAGTCTTGCCTGTCTATGCATCTGTGTCTAGTCTTGTCTGTGTAGCTACATTTTATAATCTACATTTATAATTGTTGATACATGGAAGCTTATTATTGGACAAGTGATCGCTTCTCCAGAAATATAAATGAATAAATCAAATTTATTTATTTATTTGTACACAAAATTAACAATTTTAAGAATATAACAAGTTTAAAGACTGAATGAGGTAAATACAACTATATAATATATAAAGAAGTACAAGATGTACATTGTGTACAGGATTAGCACCTGTGTGAAGTGACTTAACACTTGTGTTGTGCTGCAAAACGAAATTTATTACTCTAATTTTATATTTCTGTACATAAAGTAATGGTACAAAATTGTGATATAACACCTGTTAGTTTATCAATTGTTGTTCTAATATTGTGATAAATTTAAAATAATTTTCAAAGTTGAACTTTTTTGATTCTCGCGAAAAGGTTTTATAATTTTTTATATGTTATACTTTTACCGGTAGGATATTGCACATTCTGTGTAACGTGTAAATTAAAAAACGATGACAAACATTTTTGTTGAGTCTTGGAGTGTTTAGTAATTCTTTTGTTGTGCTTCTAGTAGCATAAACTATATGAGAAGAATTTTGTAGTATTTTATTTTTGAATGCGTACACATACATACACTATGAAAATATAATTTTCGGATATTACCAATATGTTCCGTATATATAAGCTTAGTATGAAAAGATCTTTTTTTCAAAATTATTTTCAGTATATAGTTTTGTATTGTGTATATAGTTTTTGCAAGGAATTTTTATACATTGCACCCCACGTCAGAATAGCGTAACGAAAAAGTGATTCAACCAGGGATTTATAAATGAATATGAGTAGATTTTTTGTTAAAAAATGTCGTAGTTGGTAAAATTTATATATTAACTTCCTCACCTTTTTTGTTAGATAATTAATATTTATGTTAGATATATAAATTGTTGCATCTTAAATTTTGGTCGATAATTATGCCTAAATATTTGATATCGTTTATTTCTTTAACTTCCGCTTTCATACCTGGGACTTTAATACTGAAAAAATTTGGTCTGTTTGTTTTTGTTATAGAGAAGGCTAGATAGTGTGTCTTAGAAACGTTAAGTGAAAGACGATATATTCACATCCATTTATGAATTGTTTCCATGGTTGACTGGACATAATTTTTTGTTTCCGACCATGTATTTCCACTGAAGAAAACTACTGTATCATCAGCGTAAGATATAATTCTCGCCTTTACTTTTAACTCGAGTAATAAATTTATATATGTTTGAAAAAGTATTGGACCTAGTATACTTCCTTGGGGGACCCCCCGTATAATTGTAGTGTCACTTACTGTATCATTTATTTTGACGCATTGTTCCCGATCCCGATTTAATGTGTTAACACATTAAAGGCGGGTGCGGGTATTAGTACCCGTCTCGCCGACTGCTGTCTATCAGCGGGCCGGGTATTAGTACCCGTTTAAAAGTACGTCGTTAAAAGCGGGACAAGATATTATTACCTGCTTAAAAAGGGCACATGGCCATAAAGGAGTAATGAATTTAGTATTTATTTTCGAGATTATTGATTATTTAGCATATTTAATCCGGATAAAAATATTACCACTCATTCTTTGTGTTCCATAAACATTTGTTAAATTATTTCATTTTACAACATACACAGTATTTAAGGTTTATTGTTTGTCAACTACAAATTGAATAATTTTATTTGCAAAGGATTACGATAGTGATGTCTATGCAGATGATTTGTCGCAAATTTCAAGCGATGCAGAGATTCCCGAATTTGATAGCGAAAGTGACGAGGAAGAATTGATTCGACCAAGAAGAAACAAAGCCTTGCCAATGCCTTCTAGCGACGAAGAAAGTGATGGTGAAGTATTGGACTGGTCGGAAAGTGATAATGTGCCAATTATCGAAGATTTCTTAGGACAAAGTGGGGTTTTCGTGATGCCAAATAATTCAGAAAATGTAATTGATGTGGTTCAGTTATTTATAGGAGACGATTTATTTGAATATATGGCGACATAAACAAACCGCTACCATTCACAGAATGAACATTTATTTAGAGATCGTGCTAAGTCCGTAAAGTGGAAAGATGTATCTGTGATAGAACTAAAAAAAAATGCTCGGATTGCTTCTACTAATCGGAAGAGTTCGTAAGGATACGAGGGATGAATACTGGTCCACAGATGAAACAATTGAAACTCTAATTTTTCCTCAAATAATGAGCAGGGATCGATTTAGGCAAATATGGTATTCATGGCATTTTTCCAATAACGATGACAAAGATGATAGAGATCGCCTTAAAAAAATTAGCCCCATTATTTCATACATATTACCCAAATTTCAAGAAGTTTATAAACCACAGAGAGAATTGTCCTTAGATGAAAGCATCATGCCATGGAGAGGTCGTCTAGCATTCAAAGTCTACAATGCTTCAAAAATAACGAAATATGGTATTCTCATAAGAATGGTTTGTGAAGCGAAAACCGGCTACATATGTAATTTCCGAATATACTGTGGTGAAGAAAATCGACTGCAACACACAATTTTGAATCTTCTTCAGCCATATGTAAACTTATGGCATCACATATATATGGACAATTATTACAATAGTGTGGACACTTGTAAAATACTTCTACAATATAGATTTCGGAGTTGTGGCACTATTCGCATAAACAGAGGCCTTCCTCTCTGTTTAAAAAACGCGAAATTGAATAGGGGGGAATCTATGTTTCGTCGGCGATAAAACATTTTGTTACAATGTTGGCAATCAAAAAGGCCTGTGCGTATGATTTCGACTATACATTCAGCTGATATTGTAGAAAGCCATAATATTGATTGGGCGACAAAAGAAAGAATCTGAAAACCAATATGCGTAGTGGATTACAATAAATTTATGAAAGGTGTAGATTGCGCCGATCAATATTTATCATATTATTCGATAGTACGTCGTACGAAGAAATGGACAAAGAGAGCTGTAATGTTTATTGTCAACTGTGCACTGTTTAATGTTTTTAGAGTGTATACAACATTAAATCCTCATTGTAATAAAAAATACAAAATATTTTTACATAATGTGGCAAAAGAGTGGATAAGCGAACCGACTACGGAAAATGTGAATGAAGAGCATCCTGTTCCTGGTACATCAGCTACACCCAGAAGGGATGATCCTCCAGGAAGGTTGTCAAAGGATACCAGAAAGCATAAATTAGTTAAACTAATTACAGGCGGCATAAAACTTAAGCCCCAGAGACAGTGCCGCGTTTGTGCCTCGCGTAAGAAGAAAAGTTTGACATGTCATATGTGCCAATTTTGAGAAGTACCTCTTCACAAGGGAGATTGATTTTTTAAATTCCACACTTTAGAAAAATATTAGTGACTGGTTTTATTACATAAGTTTAAAAACGACAAAACATTTTATTTGTTTATAAATTTTTTGCCCTTCCGTCAACAGTCAACAACTTTACGTACACCTGCGCATCCACCATTACGAATCCATCCGGAGCATCCACCATCAGGATCAGCGATCCTGACTCAACCTCCTAAAATGTGTCTTCAAAATTTTGAAAATATAGCCAGTTTTACCTTCACAAACTTTGCTTTTCCAAAATTTGTATTGTAGCTTACAAAGAACCTAAATCATCCTCTATTTTACCCCCTTCAGGGATGATATTGCAAAAAAACGATGAAATACGTATTTTTTTAAATTTCTTACCAAAAGCCTATATATTAATTTTCATCTCCCTAACTTGAAAAATGATCGGTTGTTCATACATCCCCTATTTCATCCCTTTCAGGTTTTTTTTAGAAAAGTATCTCAGGGTGCAATCAGAAGTCCTTTCTCAGGTTGCAATCGTTCAAATATCCAACTTTTGATAAAAAAGGCCTCGAAAATTACACCCGCTACGCAGCACAGTTTCATATCTTAGGATACCCGCTCAAAATGTGTTAAGTAACTGCGAAAGACATCCAACACTGCACCACGTATACCATAACGCTCCAATACGTTCAGAAGTATTGTATGATCAAGAGTGTCAAATGCCTTTGCCAAGTCTAGAAATACTGCATTGCATTTTTTGTTTTCATTAAGTCCCTCTGTAATACTTTTGATGACATTGCACATGGCATCGGCACGAAACTCATATTGGTAATTATGTATGATTTTATTTTTATTCGAAAATTGTACTAACCGATTTTTTAGACATTTTTCAAAGAATTTGTCAAAGCTGTTTATTGTGTTGATAGGTCTGTAATTACTTATTTTAGTTTTGTCGCCAGTTTTATGAATTGGTGTAATTATAGAGGATTTGAACTGTGTAGGAATGTGTCCCTTTTCTATAATCAAATTGAATAAATGTTTGAGGGGTTACAATATATATGAGCCATTTATTTTGAAAGTGGCCTAAGTCCATTTTCCAAAAATATTGAGTTAGCTACCTTAATAGTTAGATTTTTACTTGATCTTTATATTCTGAAGTAACTTGTTACTAATATATTTAAAATCATTAAGGTTTTGTTACACCAAAATTTGCTGGGTTAATGAAGTGATGAAAAAGTTTATTTTGAAAGTGGCTTAAGTCCCACTGAGAGAGTTTCAAACCGATGTCAAAAATATGCAATTACAGTTTATGTGATCTCGTAAGCTTTATGTTTAATTATTAAAGTAGCAGTTGAATTATCAATGTGCAATGAATTTATTATAAACAATTTAATTTCAAATTTCCGTTTCGATTTGCTATGGGCCTCCTGATATACCATTGTAATTTTCAGTAATTTGTTAATAATTTGTTTATAACAAATTAAATTACAAAAAAACTGTATGAGAATAGGAATATATTAAAATATTCCAAGAGAAAATTTATGAATCCTCGAATATGAATTTCAATGTAAAAATCAAAAAACTACAAAAAAATACGAGACCACTCACAAAGCTCAAATACAAGGAAATTTGGTATACCACCTTTGTGTACCACATTGTATATCATATTGTATACCACCTGCCCACAATAATTATTTTATATCCTTCCTGCACACACAAACTGGAGAAGACAGAATAATAATTAATAAAACAATATTAATATTGATGTAAAAATTATTTAACAACTGGTATTTATCATTCTTGATTTTATAACGTAAAAGTGTATACATTTATCTTTATTTCAAGGAAAATTTATTTTATGTATGGATGGACTTGTGCTTTCTTAAGAATAGGAAACGTGATTTAATTGATTTTGAAAGTGAATTGATTTTTGAAAGTCCATTTACAGCCATCAAAAACATATTATTTCTTAAATAACGTTAAATATTGGGGTGATAAATTTGACACCCTTAGAAACACCAAAACATTATTCTACTATGGTATCTGTTACCCATATTTTTAAATTTAATCCAACGCAAACCCTTCAATATCTCAATTCGAACATAAATGGAGTTAGGTCACTTTCAAAATAAACGGCTCATATATAGGCTTTCTATAATTATTTCGGTAGATATTCCATCTATGCCAGGCGAAATATTTTTTTTAATGTACATATATGCTCTATCAATTCATTTTCTTTTATTGGATTAAGAAACGTGGAATTTGGATTTATTTCAATATTTTCATTGATTGTTAATGAAGTATCTTTAACTATATTTAGGTCGATGTTACTGAAGTAATCATTAGAATAATTTGCCATTAATTTATTATCACTGTATATAGTACCATCTTTATCAACAATCTGTAAGAAATTTTTATTATTATTTCTTTCATTGGTAGCTTCTGATATCAGTTGATAGATCATTTTTATTGTTTTCGATTTGTTTAAGATAATAATTATTTTTAGTTTTATTCAGTAATTTATTTACATAGTTTTTGTATTTTAATTCCAATTCATATGAGAAGTGCTTGGTGAGTTGATTTTTTAATTTGTCTCTATTTCTTATTGATACATTAATCCTTCGGTTATCCACGGTTTAACTTTCATGTGTTTTTTTTTTTGTCATAATTTTGTGCTTTATCGATATTATCGAATTATTGATAATGTCATTAAATTTGTTCAAGAAAAGATCAGTCCCGAGTTGAGGATCACTTTCATTTAATATTACATCCCAGCTTTCTTTTTCTAACAGGTTCTCTAACTTTTTATAATCGATTTTTTTGTGATTTTGTTTTCAATTATACTGAATTTTTGGTTTGCTTGATGTGTAATCTATATTTAGAGCGACTGCATAATAGTCAGTAATATTGTATTTAAGGAAAATGTGATCAATGCATGATTCAGTTTCAGGAGTAATTCTTGTAGGATTCAATATGTATGGCACAAATCCATAATTTGGTAGCATAGAGAGGTATTTATTAACGTACACATTTTCAAATAATAAATTAATATTGATGTCACCAATAAGAACATCTATTTTATTTGTCTGTATTTGGTCCAGATATGAATGTATGTATGTCCAGGTTGGGATAGGCCTGTATAGAGCAATTATTCTAAGGATATATTATTAATCGTTAAATTAATAATACATAGTGAGACACCACATATAGTTAGTTTGTAATTTGAAATTTTGTAATTGAGGTTTGATTTTATCAAAATTAAAACTCCATCATTTCTATTAAAATCACAATCATTGTATATAGTTGTGTAGCCTGGTATATTAAGGTTATTTATAGGTTATATATAAGGTATATTTAGAGCTATATTTTCGGGATTTTTTTTTTGTCTCAATAGAAAGATCAATCGAAAAACGGTAAAGTAAGTTTAATAATATTATTAAAAAAACTACAAAGAATATATTTTTTTAATTTTTTTGATACAAAATGGCGACTGTGTGCCACTTGTCCGGAGACGCCTATTTTTGGAAGGAGGTCACGGGCGGACATCTAGACTCCTAAATTTTTCACCTCTAACAAAAAATCAAAAAGTTTTTTAGTTTCTATATATCGACAGCTATGAAGCCAAGTAGGATTATTTCGATATATTGATTTTTGGCGAAATGGTGCACGTTTTGAAAATTTAACCAAAAAAAGTCATTAAATTGTTCATAAAAAAAAACCATGTAGGTAATATAAAAAAAAATCCTACGTGGCTCGTTAGAGTTAGGTTTTTGGAATATACTACCGAAATTTCAGATAGATCGGTGAAGACTTGCCCGAGCAATGTGTTCGCCCAGTTAAGGGGGGAAACTTATGTAATCCTACGTTTTTTTCTAGATTTTTTTATGAAGTGATGGAAAGGTTTTTCGAATTGAAACAATTTATATCTCAAAGTATAACATATAAGCTGGATTCACAAATTTAAAAAAAAAAAAAAAAAAAAAGGCGGCTCCACAGCTGCTGAAAGTCGGTTCCTTAGATTTGCGCCGTGCAGCCTACAGGTCTCAAATCTTTTCATCGTTAAATTTTCATCGTTAAGTTACATCAATACGCTTTGCATGACGTCGAGGAAAATTTAAAAAAATAAAATACAATATTCAGCACCCTTTTGAAAAAAAATCCTCTTTTCTGTATAAACAATTGGTATGGAACAATATTAATATATTATTTTTTTTTTAATTCGAACGTCATGCAATAGCCAATGAGTTGAAGAATATTTATGGAAAATTTCATCGAAATCGGTGGAAAACTCGTTGACCTACATTGCACGGCGCACGAAATTTTACGTTTCGAGAAAAACGCGTTTAAAGTTTTCGATACAGAAAATTTGCGTTCAAGAGGACTTACGGCTTTCAACGCTCAGTGTGCGATACCAGGGCCATACAATATAATTTCTTCTTCTGCGAATTTGTCCATTCGAGCCGCTCCCTCTTTTTTCTTCGCTGTTCTTGCCATTCTGGACCTGCTCCAAGTACGACGGTCCTGCCTCCATACTCGGCATGCAGTTTGGTGGTCCGCGAATGTCTTGCACTGTATGCCGATTTACAACTGCAGGTCATTCATGATGCTTAAAACGAAGTTATAACCATCAGTGAACATGCCTGCCATCAAGAAGGCAGCGATCTCCACGATTTTCCAACCACAGTGTAGATGCTTAGGAGCTAAACGCCACACAGTCACATTGAATGATTCCTTTGCGTTCTGTGTATAGCCTCCCAAGCATCTCGTGAGCAAATCATCCCGGGACAAATCTTCGTATATCGGCAAGATTTTCTCCGCTAAGTCGGGATGTAGAGGAGGAGGATGCGCATACGACTGCGTTGTATTGGAAACTTCAGCGACGCGATATGCGCACCGGGAGTCGGCCCGGGGGACAGTACTTGTGCTGCGGCAGTTCGTTTGTCGAAATCATATGAAAATAGGTGGCCATTATAGCATCCTTCATTTCCTCCTTCGACATTATTTCTATCTTTGACATTTCTTCTTCTGTTTCTTCTAATTGCGAATTTGGTGGTGGTCGCCGACGACAAGGACGACTTGAGCGATAATTTGGCTCACTTTTATTTATCTTTCGACTCATGATCACACAGTACGAGGGACACGCGATATATAAGCTTCTCGCGGACTTCCAAGCGCCCGACCTTAGAAGCGATAACACGCTCGGTCTTGTTCGGAACATGATACCTAGTGTATATACGCTATAAAGATGTCAATACTTCGAATTTCGATCTGAAAATTTAGGAGCATATTCTCCAAGTGTTAAACTGATTTTTTCACAAAAAAAATTGTCCAAAAATGGCAAATTACATAACTTTCCCCCCTTAAGAAAAACTGGTTTCGAGAAAAACGCCTTTAAAGTTTTAAGTCTAATCTGCGATGCCTGCACCATACAACTGGCCTTCTAAATCTATCTCCTCCTCTTTTTTGCTATTCCGAATTGCTTTCAAATCGATGCGGGCTTGTTTTACGCCGATACTCAGTGATCTCTCCGCCTTCTGTATGCGTTTCTCATCCAGGTCCATGCATAGTTGGTGACTTTTTAACCCAATTTTCATGTCCATGACCTGTATATACGTAGAATTAATATTAATCCGTAATTAAAAACACACGAATTGATGTTTGTAGTAATATCGAGAACTGATTTGCCGGAATGCGTAGTTTTTGGAGACAGCGCCCACACTGTCGAGTTGAAGCTTTCATTGCTGTTTTGGGTGAAACCTCCGATGCAGCGAGTGAGAAGACCATCCGTAGTGAGTGGTTGATAAACTGGCTAAATAGCTTCATAAACTTCATCACACATTGGTGCTTTGTGTGTATAAGCATCCAAAGTGTCCGAAGATTTCGCCCTTTGCTACGAGTACCATGAATTTTCTCCAATCGGGCAATCGTCGTGTTTCGGATGGTCTTTCGTAGATATTTCGTAAAACAATGTGGCCCTTATAGCTTTCTTCATTTGTTCAACTGATTCACAATTTCTGACGCCTGACTGACGCCAACTGACGCTACACACCTATTCTTGGAATGTATAGTACATATAGTGACTCCTATAGACACTCTTAAATACTATAGACTTTTCGGAAGGCAGGTCTCTCCCCATCAACTAGCTTTATACCTGCTCCAGTACTCGAAAATTGCAGCGCGTTCCGGGATCACAAAAGGCGCTTGGCGCATACCTGAGAGGCATTGCGGCTAGGGTTTTCTACCCGGGTACCCGGATCCGGGTATACCCGGGTATATGAAATTTTTACTACCTGGGTACTATTTCATTGCCAGACCCGGCTACCCGGGTATCCACTTTGATCAAAGAATTCATAAAAAATCGGAAAATTATTACTAAGTAGCGCTTAAAAAAATAAAAGCAAATTTGCGCTACAAACAATTAAAATAACTCTAAAGAAGGCGTTGAGTTTTTTACAAAAATGCTGTAAACTTGCGGTTAGGTTTGGTTATGTCGCCATGTTTTGTTTTTATTTCCTTGGAGTTTGATTAAAATATTGTTCGGTCAACGATGGGTAATTGAATTAAATATTATTGATAAAAAATAAAAAATTGTATCTAGTGGGTAACCATAAAATTTTTAGGCAAAATGGATAGACCTGTTTATGGAGTACCAAACTATTAAAAAAAAATACAGAATAAGGAATCAGTACAATGTTCAATATACCCAAAAATATTATCCTATAAAGGCTCTTCAACAAGTGTTTTATTAAAACATTTAGATAAGCTACATGAAATAAAGATCGAAAAACAGAGCTTTACGTGCGAAAAAGAAGTGCCATCGATATCGTCTTCTCAATCTAAATCTGAACATAGGTCAAGTCTAGTTCCAAAAAGACCGCGAATAACAATTTTTTTTCGACTTTGAACTAAAATTTTCAATATTGTTGCACGCTTGGTTGCACAATACGGTATTCCATTCGGGCCGTCACTCGTAGTAAATTCATCTGAGAAGCTTTTCATTATGAACAGCTAACTCTACCGAAAAGCGAAAGCAATACAATGGAACTAGTTCCTAATTAGTTAATGAGAACAAGACTGTTTAACTGTGAGACTGCTATATAGGTTAACTTCAAAACCATTCACTCTTTCGTAATAAAATAAAACATTATTATAAGAAATTGCCTCTTTTTCTGCAAAAATTGAAAAGACCCGGGTACCCGGGTATACCCGGGTATTTGAAAAAATAATACCCGATACCCGGGTATTAAAAAAAGTCGGGTACGCCAAAACCCTAATTGCGGAAGAATGGAAAATTTGGGCATTTAGACATTTTTGTCGCATTCCATCTTTTGGTATGTCATTTTTAAAACCCTAAAACAACTTTTAAGCGAATAAAAAAACATCGATTTTTTCTAAATTCTACTGCGATGTCCCCCCAAGACAAATATGTCACAGGTTAAGTTATATGTTTCAATAAGTGCTAAGAACTCGTCGAAGTTCTTGTTTGCATTTCGAATATTAAAGTGTGTAATGTTAAGCAGTTTGTTTTTTGACAATACAAAATTTTCGGGTTCTACATATTCTCCCAGGTTTTACATTTAAATTTTCTAAGACAGTATCTTGATTGACTAGTACCATTAATTAGAGTATCTGATTTAACTTTATGATACTACTATTAGATATGATTCTACTATTAGATTTGACACAATTAGCACATGCTTTTTTTTATTTTTGGACAGTCTTCTTGTTCATGCTCTTCACTACATAGAGGGCAGGTTAGTTTGTTAGGACAATTTATTTTTTTATGATAAAACTCTTGATACTGGAAACAACATCGGATTGTGAGATCTTCAAAAATAGAGCAACGTTCCCAACCAATGAATATCTTTCCTGGTTGCATTATGCCCCCCATTCACGATCAGTTAAACTGATCAGTTGAACTGACGTACATCCAAAAACTGACCGTGAGTGTGAAATCCTAACGTAAAATTTTGAACTGACGGCAACCCACGGATTTACCGGGCGCACCATAAATCCGCTGGCTTCAGTTTGTTTTCATCACGCCAAACTGACCGCGCATGCGCTTACGTCAGTCGTAGTTTAACCAGCACGGCGTCCGGACGTGCAGTAACTGAAGAATTTATAGAAAAATAGCTTGAAATGTGTACATTCTTAAATAGTTATGCCAGTCACCCGGTTTCAGTGACAACTCATTTAACAAATTAATATGAGATAACTGTTATTTCTTTCTAACCATTTTCTCAATCCGTTTTTTTTTCTTGTTGTTTTTTATTGATTAAACTAATTGTCATATGTAGAATATCCTCTTCAGAATCCGAATCATTTTTTTTTAAGTTCCGTGGGGAGAAATTTGCTAGCCAGATACAGCAAGCGACAATCAGGAACTGAAGCCCGGTTTTAAGCCAGTGAGTGGGGAAATCATTTTGAACTGATCAGTTTTAACTGATCAGTTCTAAACATCAGTTCAACTGATCAGTTTAAACTGATCGTGAATGGCGGGCTTTAGTAGTTTAAAGGTAGATGGTGTACATTCTCCAAAAACTGTTGACTGATTATTTGTACCTTTTTTGATAAATGTAATTTTAATTTCATCAAGGCCTTCTTTTTGTTGTAAAATAGCGGTATCAATTTCTTCTTTTGATAGATTTTGTTGAAACATTGGTATTTTAATCCTGGGTTTCTTCATTTTTGATGTTTCTATATTATACATATTTTCCATTTTATTTTTTATTTCCTTTTCTAGAACTTGGAAATCTGTTTTGTTTTCGCATTTGATGATGACTGATCCAGATTTCGTAGCTTTCAAACTTCTAATGCCAATTTATAATTTGGATGGATTAACAGTATTTATAATTTCGTTCTTAGTTGTTTCCACATCTTGCAAAGTCTTCGATATTATTATTATATCAGGAGTATTTTGAAGAGCTATATTAGAAAATTTGTTTGAGCTCTATTTTACAGCCTGAGAGTAGGTAGGCACTGCTTTCTAGCTATATATAATTGCTTTCTGACACATAGTTGCTAAGTTTATCTTGTAGCATTTTTATAATATCATTCTTATTATTTATTATTTCTTCCTTATCTTTTATAATGTATTGCAAACTTTCAATATATTCGTTGTTTCTGCATTTTTTACAATTAAATTTCAATGTACCTGTATGTAGTAGCATGCATATTATTTCAAATGCTGTTAATTCAGAACACTCGGTACAAATGAGATTTCGGCAAATGTCGCAAGAGAAACAAGGAGATTCTGCCTTTTTTTGGTGGTTGTTTTATTACCTTGCATAGAAAACACTACATGATTTTATATCATTATCATCCAGGCACCACATAAAAGAATAGTTGTTTAAGCAACAAGTATGAAAATATTTAATGGATTTGATGCAATATTAGGTGATATTTTTTAAATGTGGTAGATAACTCTCGGCGTTTATTGACGTTTTTTGAAAAATATATAACCAATTTTAATTATCTTTCTATTCTAGACATATCGTTTAGTTTTAGCACGTGTTTGGGGAATGCGAGCGTTCATTGCGTTGATTAAACCAAATGCGCCCCGATAATCCCACATGTCGCGGATGCTGTTGCATTTGATACACCGGCTAAGCCGCAATTCAGTCGCGAAACTCACATCTGCGTTGTCATTACCGCGGAATGAATTCCCACGCTTTGCTTAAACCGAAACTCGCAAAAGCCGCCGTCTCAAGCCATTACACAAACATCCATATATAAGCGGAAAATACTAAACATTTTATGCGACGTCTCCCTTCGTATGTTCGGAGAAGTAAATTTAGGTGGATTATTTCGATGCTTGCTATTGCATGAAATTGCATGCCCGTTAAGAAATCTTCTGTCAAAGGTCACAGAGAGGACTTGATAGCGTAGATTCTCCTGCCCTAAAGCCTTGAAAATCATCGTCATTTCTGATTTTTAAAGAATGAAGATATTAATTAATTCTATATTCATAGACTTATCTGTTTAGTCTGGTTTATTTAATCATGTCTGTCCCGTCTAGGAATACTGTAAGGCATGCCGATAGGTCAATTCGGTTCTAATGAGGACTAATATAGGTCTAATATGTTTTAATGATTTCTTTATAATGTGGGCATTAAATTAATGTCTTGTAGTTTTGTCAACATTTAAAAATTCATTCTGTTGGTACAATTGGAATTAAATATATTCACATTTGCAAAAAAGATAAAAGCCAAATTGGGACCACACTCAGTTGACGCATGCCAACGTAGTTTTCGAACTGCTGTCGCAAAAGCAAGTAAAATCCGGACAAATTAGGTCGGGATGTGTGGTTTCCAAACTGTCGCCTAAAGAGGAAGCCTAATTTGGGCCAGATTAGGTTGGGGTCGTCTTGTCCGAGTTTGATTTTCAACTGCTGCCTAAAGAAGAAACCCAACTCGGATCAGTGTAGGTTGGGGTGATAACAAGTGTGGCTTCCTAATGTGTACCACATCATAATTAGGCTAGCAAACGGACGTGCGTTTCAAATGTGATGAGGGCCTTCTGCGGTAGGCTCATTCGGGCCAAACACAGAATTCGGAATGCCTAATTCGATCCAAATAAAAATCGAACTAAATTCCTAGTCGGGGTCTTCCGATCAATAGTGTAATAAATATAATCCTTCCATTGGAGGCTGTAGTAGTGGTAATATAATTTACTTCCGTTTTGCACCTTCTTTATACAACGCATAAAACCATCTGCAATTATATCTGAAAGGGACATATGGATCAAAGAAGACCACACTCCACTCTTTCATATGGTAATGCATTTCGTGCGCGACTTTTTAAATCGCGTTAAAACTAATTGAGGCTCTCATGTGCTTCGTTATTTTTATGTAAAAATGTTTCAAGCGCGTCGAGATTTTCATTAAGCTGGAATTCGAAACATTTTATAAAAGGCGGTGGTGGTTGTAATGGAGAAAATCCACAACGACATTCCGCCAACGGGATTTCTTGTATGAATATTTGCAAAACAGTTTGTTTTGAATTAGCGAAAATATAATTAACTAGCTATAGCCCTTGGCTTTGTTCGCGTAGATTTTAATATGAGTAAAATTAATTCATGTTTGCTATGTTTACCTAACATTGATTATCCTGTGAGTAATATTAAGTTTAATATTAAGATAGACCGTACGTAAGATTTGAAAATTGTTATGATGCTGGGATAACATCGAGTTGAAATAAAATAAACATTCGCGTAAGTATTTTCACACACTTTGTACATTTATTACTTATGAATTAAAAATCTTAATAACTTTGATTCTAATAGAGTGATTGGTTTTACAGTTGTTGCTTGTTGCAGACAAATTTTCTATATTTCGACGTCGTTTTTAAACAGTCTAGTTAAATCTACTGTTTGAAACAATATTAATAAATTATACTTAAAAGTAGTATACACTCAAGGCGCCTATACTTATACACTAAGTGTTAAAATTCGAGCTAGAATTTAGTATTAAAAGTAATTCGCAGCAAACGTGTTGCAATAACGAATATATGTATACGTAAAGGGTGTATCTGAGTTGTTCGCGGTTAAAGTTCGTTGACCAACCCCCGCGGTAATTATCCAAAACTAAATAACTGAACGTACGCGCAACACTCGCATTTACATAAATAATGGCTTTACTTTTTGCTACCACCAGACGATGATCTACTCCACAATAATACGTATAAACAGAAGTTTCTTGTTGCGCAACCTACGCTTATTACTATGGGATCGTACCATTAAACATATAACAAATTTATTTCAGACAAATTTACACTTACTATTGAAATCTACCCATTGCCCATCTAGTCTTGTCTGTCTAGTCTTGTCCATTTAACTTGGCTGTCTAGTCTTGTAGGCTGATGGTTGGTATTTGTAGCCACACAAAAATGAGCCTACAAAACGTTCTTAAGGAAATACCAATAAGAGAACGGATGACTCTTTTCTGTGCTATTAGAACATTTTTCTATTTAGCGCCTGTAATGGACTCATAACAGCAGTCATATGCGTGCGGTTATGGCTGGCCGAGTGCGATACAATTTTCTCAATATGTATCGACGATTTATTTATTTAGACATTGCATAAAAAAGCGCAAAATAGAAAAAAATAGTATAAAAAAACTCATTCATAAGGCGCATTTCGCAGTTGTCCATTAGAAAACGAAGAGCGTAGCGAGGTGTATGAGGAATATGGACGCGTGCTGCAAAACCGCGCTTATTGAACTCGATATTTAATATACTATTACAACCTTTTATGAGGTTCTCCAAACCAGAATTTCGTACGTTAACATGGATTGAACCTCAGCATTGTAATATAGCATAATATGATAGAAATTTATCAGGATTTCATGGCCTATTGATAGAATATTCCTGAGATGTCGGATTGCAAATGTTTGATGCAACTTTTTTGAATATTTTCGGTAGCTCCATTCCAAGTATACAGACAAGACTAGACAGAGAAGACTACAGACGCGAACAGGACAGACAATACCAGACAGACAAGACTAGACAAGACTAGAGAGACAAGATAGAGAAGATTAGACAGAGCAGATAGACAAGACTAGACAGACAAGGCCAGACAGACATGAATAGACAGACAGACAACACTAGATAGACTAGACAGACTAGACACACCAGACAGACCAGACAGACCAGACAGACCAGACAGACCTGACAGACCAGACAGACCAGACAGACCAGACAGACCAGACAGACCAGACAGACCAGACAGACCAGAAAGACCAGACAGACCAGACAGACCAGACAGACCAGACAGACCAGACAGACCAGACAGACCAGACAGACCAGACAGACCAGACAGACCAGACAGACCAGACAGACCAGACAGACCAGACAGACCAGACAGACCAGACAGACCAGACAGACCAGACAGACCAGACAGACCAGACAGACCAGACAGACCAGACAGACCAGACAGACCAGACAGACCAGACAGACCAGACAGACCAGACAGACCAGACAGACCAGACAGACGAGACAGACTAGACAGACTAGACAGACTAGACAGACTAGACAGACTAGACAGACTAGACAGACTAGACAGACTAGACAGACTAGACAGACTAGACAGACTAGACAGACTAGACAGACTAGACAGACTAGACAGACTAGACAGACTAGACAGACTAGACAGACTAGACAGACTAGACAGACTAGACAGACTAGACAGACTAGACAGACTAGACAGACTAGACAGACTAGACAGACTAGACAGACTAGACAGACTAGACAGACTAGACAGACTAGACAGACTAGACAGACTAGACAGACTAGACAGACTAGACAGACTAGACAGACTAGACAGACTAGACAGACTAGACAGACTAGACAGACTAGACAGACTAGACAGACTAGACAGACTAGACAGACTAGACAGACTAGACAGACTAGACAGACTAGACAGACTAGACAGACTAGACAGACTAGACAGACTAGACAGACTAGACAGACTAGACAGACTAGACAGACTAGACAGACTAGACAGACTAGACAGACTAGACAGACTAGACAGACTAGACAGACTAGACAGACTAGACAGACTAGACAGACTAGACAGACTAGACAGACTAGACAGACTAGACAGACTAGACAGACTAGACAGACTAGACAGACTAGACAGACTAGACAGTCTAGAAAGTCTAGACAGACTAGACAGAGTAGACAGACCAGACAGACCAGACAGACCAGACAGACCAGACAGACCAGACAGACCAGACAGACCAGACAGACCAGACAGACCAGACAGACCAGACAGACCAGACAGACCAGACAGACCAGACAGACCAGACAGACCAGACAGACCAGACAGACCAGACAGACCAGACAGACCAGACAGACCAGACAGACCAGACAGACCAGACAGACCAGACAGACCAGACAGACCAGACAGACCAGACAGACCAGACAGACCAGACAGACCAGACAGACCAGACAGACCAGACAGACCAGACAGACTAGACAGACTAGACAGACTAGACAGACTAGACAGACTAGACAGACTAGACAGACTAGACAGACTAGACAGTCTAGATAGTCTAGACAGACTAGACAGAGTAGACAGACTAGACAGGCTAGACAGACTGGGCAGACTAGAAATACCTTAGCGTTAGTAGTAGGCTGTGTTTGTTGAAACTCCTTGATTTCTGAAATAAAGAATTTTTCAGGGTATAAGGTGTAGAGAGGATTATAAGGTTGGTTGCCTATCCTAAAAAAATACCACTCATCTTTGCGATTTGGCGATTGTTTTATATTTTATAAAGTAAAGCAAATGGTTTTCTGTATACATCGAGAGACGAAATCTATAAAAAAATAAGTTTCATCTTGGTCAATAAAATAATCAACACGGAGTTTAAATACACGAATCTTAGGTACTCGTTGTGTCGTAGAATGTTCTATTGATCCAATTGGTGATCAACACACTGGACAGACTGGAGAGACTAGACAGAATAGACAGACTAGACAGCATAGACAGACCAGACAGACCAGACAGACCAGACATACCAGACAGACCAGACAGACCAGACAGACCAGACAGACCAGACAGACCAGACAGACCAGACAGACCAGACAGACCAGACAGACCAGACAGACCAGACAGACCAGACAGACCAGACAGACCAGACAGACCAGACAGACCAGACAGACCAGACAGACCAGACAGACCAGACAGACCAGACAGACCAGACAGACTAGACAGACTAGACAGGCTAGACAGACTCGACCGAACAGATAGACCAGACAAGACTAGACAAACAAGACTATACAGACATGTGTGGCAGAAAATACTTCATATTTAATCTCATCATGTGTAGGCTGCATTATCCGATAGGAAATGTATCATTCTGAGGAAACCATTCAGTTTTGTGCTAAAATATTTTTTTAGTTTTGTCACGCTATACATTTTTTTTTTACTTTTCCTCCTATACACGTCTCACACAGGCAACAAATTTTCCTGCAAGTTTATAGCCAAATGATAACATTATCGGTTCCCTTTCACCGTCTCGTCCTCTCTTCAGTGCGCACATAAATTACCCAAACGCCCCTATTATTTATAAATATAAAGAAGAACTTTGAAACAAAATAAGGCAGTAACATAATTTCTGGTGTGATTTAATTTTAGTTAATTTTTTAGTTAAGAGTTAATTTTCTTCCAGCGCGAATCAGCGCAATTATAGTTTCAAGTCTCATTTTCCCTAGCTCTATCCTAGTTTCATAAAGCAATCGCATCAAAATTCAGTCAGCGAAAGCTTGAAATTGTAATATATTAATTAGCGAGTTTATTTCAGGCGAAATTGAGAGTAGCTCGGATTTTCAAATTCTATGCCGGCTTCAAAAGTTTGTTTCTTCCACAAAAGAAAGCTTTGCATTGAAAGAGAGTTCATCTTTTTAACGGAATCCCGTTGGAAAAGTGGAATGTATACAGTGCTGGACAAAAATATGAAACGAATTTCTTGCATAAATATTTTAAATATTTAACGCGTTGAATGCCACGCTAATTGACATGACTTGCCCGTGGGATTTCATACTCAAATTATGTGTTTCTAATGCCTGCTTCCGCTGGTCACTGGTGACCCCGCGGCGTTAAAAACAAACTCTGTGCCGGTCAACGCCGACATACATTACATTCAATGTGTTAATTGAATTTTTATTCAAAGAAAATACGAGGTAGACGAGGATTTTTTATCAGTCAAGTTGGTAAGAATCAACTGTACTAAGTCAAATTTTGTTTTTGTTTAACATTTTTCTTGTCTCAAGGATGTAGAAATTAAGAATAAAGTTTGAAATAATTTTTCAAATTCCTTATAATAATAACGTGAGTCCCAAAAGTCTTGGAATTCACTCTTCCCATGAATTTGAAGAAGTAGGTCATTTCTTAATTCCACACATAAAATTAAACAAATTATCAAATGTCATTTTTAAGTAGCTATCAGTGGTCTTGAGGTTATGTCGCATTGTTTTTAGTGTTAAGTTCAACAATTTAATTAGTTATAAATAAAACGCCTTCTCATAAATTTAGCACTGATTTATTTTATAGTGTTCTGAATTATAAAATTAACAAAGAAGAACAAACATTACAACAGATGTTGAATGTGTTGTCCATTTTCACGAATACACAAATTAATTCGCCGTTTTATGTTATTTCCACCGGTCTTACTTAATTTATTTAATTTAAAATTTTTTACAAAAGAGCGGAAAACTTTTATTGTCGAAAGTTATTTTTGTAATGGTAGACGTCTGGAAAATGGTGAATGGGAATACGGCCCGTGCATTGAAGAATTTAGGCAACGTTTTCCTATGGTTGTATTTATAGGAATCGGTTTAGAAGGCAGGTATTGCGATCAGTTGTTTGCTTTCGAAGTACTGGTAACATTAACAACAAAGAAGTGGAAGGCCTCGTATTATTAATGAGAATATTATAAACAGCATCAGAAATGCAGTCAAAGATGAACCTACCTCTTCAATTAGGAGAGTAGCTCAACAGTTGAATTTAAGTCGTACTACCACTAAGAGGATTATTCGTCAAGATCTTCACAAGAAACCATATAACTTGCAAATGTCCCAAGAACTTTTACCACTCGATTATAATAAAAGGTGGTTCAATGAAAATATGAACGACTTAGTGTTAAATTTAATATTTTTTACTGATGAAGCCTGGTTTCATCTAAACGGATACATTAATTCCCAAAACATGCGCATGTGGAGTGTTGACAACCCACATTTTTTTAGAGAGACCCCACTGCATCCAATCAAAGTTGGTGTGTGGTTAGTAATGTCAAGACGGAGAATTATCGGTCCAATATTTTTCGATGGTAATTTAAACGCTGCCACTTATAGAGCCACTATTTTGCAACAATTTATTAACGAACTTAATGATGATGAACTCCAAAATGGCTTCTTCCAACAAGATTCAGCTAGACCGCACATTGCCCGTGAAACATTAAATTATCTTCGTGAATTATACGATGACAGGCTAATAAGCAAAGACAGATTTCCACCACGTTCATGTGATCTCCTGTTAACTCCTCTAGACTTTTTTCTTTTTCCATATTTAAAAAAATCCGTATTCAGCAGTCCAGTGCATACAGTAGAAGATCTGCGAAACAATGTAATAAGAAAATGTGAAGAGATAGACAACACAGTATTACAAAATGCGTTCGATAATGTGAAAATGGACAACACATTCAACATCTGTTGCAATGTTTGTACTTCTTTGTTAATTTTATAATACACAACACTATAAAATATATCAGTGTTAAATTTATGAGAAGGCGTTTTATTTATAACTAATGAAATTGTTGAACTTAACACTAAAAACAATGCGACATAACCTCAAGACCACTACAGCTACTTAAAAATGACATTTGATAATTTGTTTAATTTTATGTGTGGAATTAAGAAATGACCTACTTCTTCAAATTCATGGCAAGAGTGGAGACCAAGACTCACGTTATAAAACCCATTCATACCCTTAATACAAGAAATCGTGGCCGCTTATCACCAATTGCTCATAAAACAAGTTTATTTGCAAGATAATTTCATTGCGCAATTTTCAATCTTTTTAACGACCTTTATCTCTTTCGAGATTTATCTCGCATCAGTGCAGCAGTCAATCTGCATCAGTAAATCTCGAAACGTAGCTGCAGATGGCTATTTACTTAAGTTCGGGTTATTTAATCGGAAAGACATAATAACAAGGAACGACATAAATAACAAATAATGTTATTTTTCTGGTTTTTGTTGAGTGCCACGAAAGCTGACTGAAAGCTATTAAATAACTGGCAAATTTCATATGAAATTTGTTTTGGTAGTCCTAAAAAGACCCAATAATTTTATAGAGCTTTAAAAAATCGCAAATACGCAGAAACTAAACAAAATCTGGGAAAAGGTTTAAAATGAAACTGGTAGAGAATCAAATTTCCTATAAGAGACCTTGTTAACTAGTGTTTTTTTACTTTGTCAGTTTGGTAATCAGCCTTGAACAATGTCGGAACATAATTGTAGTTTCAAATTTTTATGTCACAAAAATTCGCAAATAACACGAAAAGTAAGCGAACTATTGAAAAAATGTTTTGAATTAAGTAGCCCACAGACCGGCGCGAAGCGTTTGCGTCGCGAAATTTCCGCAACGAAAAATTCGCTAGCGGGCCGGCAGCGAAATTGCCATGCCCACATCAAAACGCGATTTTTACGTATGTATAGGGTAAGTCCTATCCTATCCTAGGGTAAGTTTGGAAAAAGCATTATAACTTTTTGTTTTCTGAGAAAAAAAAATTTGTTACCGTTAAAGCATTGCCTAAAGGGTTTATATAATATATAAATAATAATTTATTATATCATACAAACATTTTTTTTTATTTCAATGAAAAGTACAAACATTACAACTGGTCGATCTCACCCGTATGACCGGGTGAGGCCGACTAGGAAAAAATAACGCAACATATATATTAGAACTTAAAACAGAATAGTAATAATAAAATAATAATATAAAAGTATATATAAATTAAGTTTTGATTTTTTTTATTTTTCCGTAGCAATCGCAGAAATTCTCGAATTTTGAGCATTCATTATGAAGCCAACGACTAATTTGTTTGTAACCGGCTCACTCTGAATTTAACTTTTTATTTAACTAATTGTGCTTCATTAAATCTCTAATTTCCTTCAAATTTCTCTCCCGGATTAATGTGGTCGAACTATACCAAAGAAAAGGGAGAGATCGACCACCTTGTTAACTGCAGGAAATACAAATAACGACTACATTTTTGGGATTATGTTATAGTTTTATGCATATTTTATCATCCAGTATCGAAATAGTTTAAATAGAATTACACGTTTTCAAAATATCACCAAGACAGTAAATATGTCAAAAAAAACTTTCAAGTTCGCAAAAAAATTAAAATTTAATTTATAAATTCACACTGCTGCCGCGGCCGCACTTGATACATCAAGTTGTTTGCAACAAGTTGCAACAATTTTATCATATATGTCATGCACAGATCCCTCTCTAGTTTTGTCCTTGACTTATCCCGACTGGTCGGTCTCACCCGGTGGTCGATCTCTCCCTGACTTACCCCATAGTAATCATTTCCTCAGAGGAAGGAGCTCTGCCATTATTAGTATTGAAAATAGAAGTTGAAAAGTCAGAAGTCAGTTTGTTAGTTTTTATTTGTTTTTAATTTCCAAAACTCATTTAAGAAATAAAAGAAAAAGTACATGGTACAAAGTACCATGTTCTGGTACAAGTGATTCATGGTACAAAGCACCAGTTTGTACAAAGTACAAACAAACTCAATTTTCAATATTTTCTTCCAATTCTAATCGTATTACAAATTTTGTCCTTTTATCCTTATGTAGATTTTTATTTATATTCTCAATCAACTTCTCTGTAATCTTGTCGCGAATCTTGTCGTGCAACGCTGCACAACCGCGGCTTTTGCGGAACACGCGCCAGTTGATCTGAACATGTACATAAGCCGCCACGTCAATCGGTCCGCCGCGATAACGCACCGGTCGCGGCAGCGAAACTTCCGCACCGGTCTGTGAGCTCCTTTCAAGGAGCAAGAATTCAATTTCCTATAAGAAATATTGTTATCTAGTGACTGCCTGTCTCTCAAATTGGGCCAAAAAGAAGGTTGTGTCGTTTTTGATCAAACAGGACATTGACAAAAACCACAAATAGTTTGCAATTAATCCCTTAACGTATACGCCCGAGTTAATTCGAGCGCACTCTCCACTCGAGAAAATTCGAGTGGCGTCTTATTTTATACTGCTGAAATCAAGTTTTCTTTTGGTGCACAATTTTGATATACTAGAATATTTCAAATTAATTTTTAATGATTTGGTATTTGATATATTGGTTTAGAAACCAGAGTAAGTAGACCAGAGTAAATACCTAGGAGTTATCCTAAACAAACAAGAAAACAGCAATGACGAAATTAGGGAACGGATTACCAAAGGTAGGAAAGCCATTGGAGCATTAAACTCACTCCTTTGGGAGAAAGAAATCAGAATGGAAACAAAAAGGAGAATATACAAAAGCATAGTGGAGAGCGTGATGATTTATGGGGCAGAAGTGTGGGATGTGAGCAAAAAGAATAAACAAAAATTACTAGCAACTGAAATGGATTTCTTAAGAAGGAGTTTCCAAAAATCCGGACTGGAGATGGTACGGAACACGAGAATAAGGGAAATTATGTGCAAGGAACAGACTGTAGCAGATGAAATCTAACGAAGACCGCTAGTATGGTTTGGACATACCAAAAGAATGCAGAACAGATGGCCCAAGAAAGTTCTGGAATGGATACCACCGGAACGAAGGAAGAGAGGACGACCGAGAAGAAGCTGGCGATACTACACAAAAGAAGCAATGGACGCTAGAAATTTAGAAGAGGAAACTACGATAGACACAATTGGAAACTGGGGACAGAGAGGCGGCGACAGCCGTAGAAATCTGGTAATGAATGAATGCAGTTTTAGAAACAAATAGATATTTGGGACAACAACTGGGCAACTGATAGACAATGGAAACACGTCGACAAAAATTAAATGATATATTCAGCTATAAATATATTTATAGGGCATTATACAAAAAAAACTGGATAATTGGATAATTATAGGATACCTGGATAATTATAGACCCATTAGTCATGATACTCAACAAAATAGAGAAGAAGTATAACTTCCAACCGCGAGAATAAGTTGGGTTTCCTCCAGCATTCAGCACAAATGACCATCTCCAAACACTTAAAACCGTCATTGAGAAATGTAATGAATACAGAAAGCCACTTATTCTAACGTTCGTTGGTGGTATATATACAGCAATCAGTAACAGCAGGCCTCAAATTGAATACCTCCAAAACTAACTATGACCAACTTGGCAGACACAGTTAACTACAGACTTCCAGTGGAAATGGTGACAGAGTACATATACCTTGGTCATAAAATAACTTTGGGCTACGAAAACCAAACCGTGGAAGTGGAACGCAGAGTTGCATATGCATTCGGCGCAAACAAACATACACTACGTGGTAAATTGCCACTGCATCTCAAAGTCAGTGTTTTGTGTCATGCCCGTGTTCACCTATGGCACAGAGTCCATGACACTTTACCAAAAATGTATAGAGAGAACAATGCTTGTAATAACACTACGAGGCCGAAAACGTAACAACTGGATTCGAAGCAAGCGTAAAGTGAGTGACGTGATGGGCACCAAAGCAGAGGAAGTGGGCATGGGCAAGAATGGATGCAAAACGTTGATCCAGGATAGTTTTTACTCCGAAAGAAAATCCGAAAATTTTACTCCGAAGACGAGGCCGACCACCAAACCGTTGAAGAAGAAGAAATAAGTGAACAATGAATGAAAACCTGGAAAGAACTTCCAGGGCTAAGACAATCCAAAGTAATGCTGGAATCTTTTAACCAGAAAAGAACAAAAGCTTGCCTGAAACTGAAACAAGCTTAGAATTCTGACAGGAGTCCTGACGAGACACTGCAGACTTACAAAACACCTCATGGACATATGGCTAGTGCAGGCCTGGGCAAATAGCGACCCATGGGCCGCATGTGGCCCCGTTGACATTTTAAGCGTTCCGCGAAGCATATTATAAATAACTTTAATTAAGAAAAAATCTATTTCCAATAAAAATTTTAAGTTGGTTTTGTGATTCGCATTCTAAAATAAACACAGCTATAAAAAATATAGAAAGTCTGTCTATGGCATTATTTTTAGCAGGCCTGATGTTTATTTTATTATCTAGCTACCACTATTTCGTAGAAACTGCACATTTACAGGTTCTAAAAATCGTTTAACAAGCAGGGGTGTCCAAGTGGGCTGTAGCATTTCATAATGCGGCCCTCTAAGCCGCATTTTTTTAAAGCCCTGATTTTTAAATTAACCCTGACATTGTTCCCTTCTTTGAGAAAAACCCAAGGATATGATTGTGTATAGATTTGTATAGATGCAACGGCCGTGGTGTACAAATAACTAAATAGAAAATTAATTAATTCGGCCCGGGTTCAAATTTTCACCTAATGTGGACCGAGATCTAAAAGATTTGCCCACACCTGGCCTAGAGAAAGATGACTTATGCAAATTCTGGGGCTCAGCAGAGGAAACCACAATACATCTGCTCAAAGACTGCGGAGCACTGCTCCACAAGAGATAAATGTATCTTGGGGCCCACTCCTTGAACGCAGAGGAGTTGCAGTCCTTGAATACCACCTAGATCCTGAAATTCCTCAAGGAAACAGGACTAGAGGAGGTGCTCTAAATGGGTAAGTATACCAACGATTAGAGGAAGAGGGTGGGGTATAGTAGATCCATAAAGGTCGCAGTACAAGTCACGACCGAAATCTACAATTTTCAATCTACCAAACTAGTGTTTGATGGTTTAAAAAAAAACGGTTTTTATAGAAAATTTGTCACATTTGAAAACCGGTTTGTAAATTAAGAAAACCGGTTTAAAATAAAATAAATTATTGGGGAAAAAATATTTTTTATCTTATTTGATTTGCTATGCATTCTATGCAACGAGTTTGGTTGGCCAATGCTTGTGCAATATGCATATTAACCAGTGAAGGTATATTTGAATTTCTGTTAAATGATCGAAAAAAATTATACACAGAAATAAGTTTGGAATTATTATATGCTTTAGAACAGCGTTTTTCAAAGTGGGCGATATCGCCCCCAGTGGGCGATGATGTCGTTTTGGAGGTCGCTAGGTAGCGATATAGGAGGCGGTAGGTATCACGAGCTATACAATGTATTTCTGTTAACTTAAAACAAACAAATACGTTCAACAAAATTGTTCCGTGTTCAGTATTATACGACTGGCCACGCTTGTCTGCTATTCGCTGCTGGTCGAGTATCGATAATCGCATGCACACAGACACAACCAGCGTTACCCAAATCTACTACCTTGAAAAAAAATCGTCCAACTTTTCAAGTTTCTGAAAAAAAAATGATTATAATTTTATTTCTGTAAAAATTATAATGCCTTCACTTTCTTTTCACGAATTTTTCTTTCTACAGGGATCCCCGCATGTTAATTTTTATTTGAAATATTTCAAAAACTATTCCAATTATTGTTGCTAATTATTTAAAAATTCATTTATTATTAATCTAAATAGGTTCTCAGACCTAAACTTACAATTTATTTTGCATTACATTTTTTTAATTGATTCTAAGGGATGTTAATGATGTTAAAAGAAATTGCGGCTTGTCCTCACTAGCGCGTGTATTCTTGATAAACAAAGTTTACTTTCAACGTTGCTAAATTTCTATTTAATATTTAATTATTTTCGTTGTTTTATAATAAATATTTCGATAGAACTGAAAAATATTCAGTATCTTATAAAATACTTGGTAAGTCAAAATACTTTTACTCTAGAAAGAGAAGAAAAAGCTAAGCTTTCAATAGGGAATATCCATCAATTTTTTTTATTTGCTTAATTCACTTTGTACTTCGTTTTAACATAGTAAAAATTATAAATACTGTTGAAAGTGTTTCTATTAATTTTTAAATATATATATATATATATATATATATATATATATATATATATATATATATATATATATATATATATATATATATATATATATATATATATATATATATATATATATATATATATATATATATATATATATATATATATATATATATATATATATATATATATATATATATATATATATATATATATATATATATATATATATATATATATATATATATATATATATATATATATATATATATATATATATATATATATATATATATATATATATATATATATATATATATATATATATATATATATATATATATATATATATATATATATATATATATATATATATATATATATATATATATATATATATATATATATATATATATATATATATATATATATATATATATATATATATATATATATATATATATATATATATAAAATACGATTAAATTTGACCTGATCGAAACGCTTGACCATTGGTCATAGTGATGTGACGTGCACGTTGACATTTATCGGCTTCCATATTCACATATGTAGGTAGGATGGACTATAATACACCTCGATAGGGACTTTATCAAACACATTATCTGGTGTACTTATAATAGTGTTTTTGCAATGCGGTACTATACAATATCTATAAAATGGCTTTTTAGCTTTTCCCATTATCGAAATAGCAAATATAAACTGAAAATCCTCTAGTGTCTATGCAAATATGCTATGCAACACTGGATGTCATGTATTACGCTACGTCATCCAAAACGTGCGATAAATGGGATCAACGGGCCATTTATCGCATTCAGTATTGCCTAGCAAATTTGAATAGACAGTTACGGATTTTCAGTATGAATTTGCTATTTCGACAATGGAAAAAGCTAAAAAACCATTTTATAGATATTGTATAGTACCGGAATGCAAAAACATTATTATAAGTACACAAGATAAAGTGTTTGATAAAGTCCCTATCGACGTGTATAGTTCACCCTACCTACATATGTGAATATCGTGGAGGCCGATTGATGTCAAAGTACACGTCACATCACTTGACCAATGGTGATGCGTTTCGCAAATATGAATTTCGCTCGCATCTTTTGCACTTTTTGATTTAAATTTTTGGAACTAAATATAAACTAAATGAGAAAATAATGGTAGGTGTAGTCATGGTATGGTATGTCAAGATCATAAAGTATCTGGGATAGAAAAATAAAGTAAATTTAAATTTCTTGCATATTCCTATTGTTATCTGAAATTTTGCGAATAGGAAAAATTTTTTTCTAAATTTTCTTTGCAAATAGATGAAAGTAATGTAACCTGGAAATGAATCATTACAGCTAGGATATGTTCGGTTTGTACATGATGAACAAATGAAACAGAAATTATTATTTGCAAGATATTTAGAAAAAGATACCAAATGGGAATCAATATTTCGAGAAATTGAGCAATATTTTAATGACAATAATATTCCACTTAATAACCTTTTTGCTTGTGCGATTGATGGAGCTAAAGCTAAGGTCGGCTTTAATATAGGTTTTTTAGGATTACTTAAAAAAAAACTGTAACAAATATTACAACCGTTCATTGCATCATACATCGCCAACATTTAGTCGCCAAAAATATAAGTGAATCTATTCACCAGTGAATGCAGCTTGATATTACTGCAATAAACAAGATTAAGGCTCATTCATTGAATGATCGGCTATTTCGTAAGTTGTGAGAGAAAAATGAAGATAACTACAGACGTTTCTTACTCCAAACTGAAGTTAGATGGCTTTCAAAAGGTACTGCATAAGTACCGGTACTGCATAAGTACCCATGTCTTACTCTCCTACTGACCTCATTGCATTGGTAATCTCCTGTACGCAATTATATGGCGATTGTAGCCACATTGCTACGTCACAAACAAACCGCACTAATAGTAGTACTAACGCGCATGACTATTCAAGCTGATGGCGGACTGGTGAACATTGCGAATTACAACACACAAGGAAACAGCTTCGAGCCAGCTCGATAAAGCTTTTTGTGTGCGTTTAAAATTGCTACACCATCACCTATCACCATATCACCATATTAAGAAAAGATCTTGTATATATAATAACCATAATTGCCATTTTTTCAGTTTTTTGTAAAAGTAGCACAATAGTCGGAACAAGAGAACACCATCAATTTATACCTGTCGATTTAAATTCAGTTTGTGTGAGCGAAATTTCGAACGATTCAATAAATTTTGTTGCCAAAGTTTCTGCTGCAATCTCGAGTTTGAAATTACCCAAGCTGTTTGCTGGCTGTTATGTTGCCTGCATTTACGACAATAAATGGTGGGTTGGCAACATAGTGGAAATTTCAGTAGAACAAAACGATGCACTGGTAAAATTTATGCACCCACATGGTCTGACTGTTTCATTTTAGTAGCCAGAAAACAAGATGTTTGCTGGGTTCCTGAACAACATTTCATTTGCATGCTTCCTGCTCCTTCTGTTACATCATCTGGTCGACAATACCAATTTGCAGAAGCCGAACTGAAGAACGTGGCTAGTAAATAAAAAAAGATGTAAAAGAACTGTTGGTAGCTAAAATCAAATTAGACTACGGCTTGGGAACCCAATGAATTATATGTTGTAGCGTACAGCGTCGCCACGGCCATGACGCCCTGTTTTGTACCTGATTTTAGGGCCTTATATATCCGCGTTGATACATCTATCCAACTTTTTTTATTGGGTTTAAAACATGCTCTTTCTAATGGAATAGGTTTCAAAAAGTTTCTGGATGACTCTTCTTTGAAAAATCGGTTTGAAAATTCCCTATTATTGGCCGCATTACACAAATCACAAATTTTACACTCAATTTGTAAGCTAACATGAGTAACTAGGAAGTTCAAACTGCACATTCGAAAACACAGTTATACAGAGACACTATGTGCAAAGTAACAAGCCTGTAGCTTAATTACAGCCATAGTTGTGGAAACCTTAACTTTACTGTTACTGTTGTAACTAACAGTAAAATTTTAGGCCAACTTTGAAGCACTTTACACTTTTTGGGTGCAATGCATAAAAAGTTTGATTAATTTCATTAAATAAAGCCCATAAAGTTGTACAAGTTTGCAAAATTTCATGCATTTTGAAAAACTTGGGAATGAGATATTGGGATTCAAAGTTGTTGAAATCTTGCTGGCATACTGTCGCGGGTTCCAGTATGGGGTCAAACAAAGAACTGTAACTCAATGAATATTCCATCAGTGAACCTAAAATTTTACCAAAGTTCATTTTGGATATTGAGACTCCTCCACATCAAACTTCAGCCAAATCCGAGATCGTCGTGCGGGGAGCCCTAGACCACTTGACATGGAATGACCCTTGACGCAAACCGAAATTCTACTTCTTCCTGGAAACCCTAATATCTAGTACAACGATACAACGTCTAAGATGACGCCATCAACCGGCTATGAGAACGCCCGCAACAACAAACAACATCTACCGTAACGAGGTCAACCATCTACCAGACGTCTATCAACGAACGCAACAGCAACGCTTTGCAGCAAGCGCCACGACAACGACTACGATGACGCCTTCAATTGTCTACAAGGTCGCCTGTAACAACAAACATCTAAGTTAACGACTTCAAGCGTCTACCAGGCGCCAATCAACGACTACGATGACGTCTTCAACCGTCTTCGAGCACGCCTGCAACAACAACGTCTACAGTAACGACTTCAACCGTCTACCAGACGCCTACCGACGAAAGCAGACAAGCGAGTATATCGACGCCAACACCGCAACCAGGTTACAGCACAAGGGGTAGCAGACGAATACGATTCCCCAACCGACTACAAGCAGGCCTTCAAGGATAAGACTACGAGGCATCATCCAACAGAGACAAATACTATCTAGCGTTGAAATGGCAAGGGGGTGATGTAGCGACAATGAACCATTCATAGTCCTTATAGAGAGGGGTTTTACGATAGGGTCATCGCTATAAAGGCTTCTTCATACCTGCGCGGAGCGTCTGCGTCGCGAAATTTCCGCAGAGAAAAATTGGCTAGCGGCGCGGCAGTGCCCACAGCAATGTGATTACAAATATCACCATTTCAAAACACAGCGGAAGCGAAACTAACCGCGCTTGTAGCGTCCTTGTCATGCAACGCTGCACTAGCGCGACTATGACGGAAATCGCGCTTGCTGATCTGAACATGTACAAGCCCCCGTGTCAATCGGTCCGCCGCTATATCGCATCGGTGGCGGCAGCGAATCTTCCGCTCCGGTCTGTGAGATCCTTAATATGCACGTCGGCGAATATGATCACAACACAGAACACAAGACACAGAACAACCATTTCCTTAAACCCAATTTTCTAAGATTAAGTAGAACTAAAAGCAGTACAGGTTACTATTGTGTTAAGTTTTATAACTTTCAGAGAAATGTCATTAAAAACATGTAAAACATTAACTCAAAGAAAATGTATTTCACTCCATGGAGGAAGTTATGCTTGCTTCTTGTACATCCACATAATATTAACTTATGTAAATTTTGTATTAATTTGAGCACGAAAATATAAATAAAAATAAATAATTGGTGACAACCTCAATCATATACGGTTCGCAGACAACATTGTGCTTATTTTGGATAGACTAACCTAACATATGCAGGTAGAACAATCGCATACAGTCAGCCTTAAAATAAACGTCTCCAAAACGGAATTTATAACCGTTACACATCGTATGTCCATGGGGTTGGTGGGCATCCTCTACTACTGTACGCCTCCTGCCTAGATCTCCATTCCAGGATCACTTTGGTACACTTGCTGTCAGGATTATTTTGGTACATCACAAACAGGATCTTTTTCTTAATATTTCGTTTCGGCCTCTTTCTCTCAATATGATTCCGGGCGTGGAACGTTCTACGACTCGTTGCGCTAACGTGATCTTAGTCCTTACCCGATAATTATAATGCAAGGGAATGCACGAGATCAAAATTGCCAGAGACAACTATGGAATTGGAACGAGGCTGAGACTAACACGGGCAGCTTACGGAAAATTCTAACACATTTTTAAATCCGATATCCCCAACTGCCTAAAACGCAAGGTGTCGCCAAAGCGTTCTACCAGTTCTAATACACAGAGACTTCAGCGCTCACAGAAAAGTCTCTTTAAAAGATCACGGTAGCAAAACGAGTCGTGGAACATTCCACGCCCGGAATCACATTGAGAGATAGAGTCCGAAACGAAATATTAAGAAAAATATCCTGTTTATGATGATTCTGTCAGCAGGTTTACCTAAATGATCCTAGAATGGAGACCTAGGCAGGAATACGATGTGTAACACATGGCTATTACTACTGTATCCAACTAGCCCAGGATAGAAATAGATGGAAGATGTTAAGAGAGGTCTATGCCCAACATTGGACGAGACAAGCTGTGATATGATGATATGATAAAGGGGTTAATTTCATTCGCTATTCAGAAGATATTGACTGAATTCGATACTTTTGCGCAGTCCTGTATATAGGTTGCGTACATCGATCACATAGCCAGCTAGCCGGACACTTTAATTTATTTCCTCTTTAATGGCCTCCGAAAAAACGTAATGTATTAACATTTCCGCTTGTACAGTTTCGATTTCGGTATAAAACACCGAGCGATATCGCGGCGCATATCAAGTCTTGGAGATAATGTGACGAGGGTTGGTACAAACTGCGCCCTATTGTAATGCACGCGCGAACGCGATCCGGTTGAATTAATCTCGCCTTCGCATGGAAAGCCCTTCGACGTGCATTACAGCGCCCAATTAAAATTATTTCTGATTAAAAACTCAGGAGTTCATAATTCACTCGCTCGCTCGCGTGACTTGAATAACGTGCAGGTTTCAAATTAATATCTGTTGGGGAATAGTTATGCAACTAGTTTCACGCTACAAGCTGCTGTAATTACAAAGGTTTTTTTATTGGTTACCGTTGAATCCAATCTTTTCACTTGAGATGTTTTATATCTCAAATTACTTTTATCAGTAATGGATTACATTGAGCGAGTTTACTAGCTACTAGTCAACGAATTCACTAGCTGATAGTAAACTCGATATTGCGATAAGACTCGGCATTTCGATACCACATTTTATTATCTGTGGCTCAGTGACCGCATTGATATGGTATTCTGTTCATCAATTCACTCTTGTTTCTATTGTCAAAATTTAAAATTCTTTCTCCAACAATAATACAGGTTCTTGAAAAATATATTCTAAGCTCAAGTAATGTAAATGAGATCAAACTTGAATAGCAATGGAATGATAAAATGCAGCCCAGTCTGTAGAATACGTAGACTACGTAGTGTAGTTACGGTGATATCTTCGGTGAGTACTTCTGCAGTCTATTTGCAATAAAAGTTTATTGCACATTGATGTGCCATTTTCTTAATATAATGTCTGTTAGTTTGTGATTCCAGTGTAATCATGTTCACTGCTGAGTCTGATTCAATCTGGCGAGAAATCTGCTTACAGTCTATTCCGTTTCATTTATTTACTAATTCCCACATAAATTTAATTCCAGCGAAGATAATCTAATCCGCGTATACGTTGTAGGACATCCTCCTTAAAATCAATCACAAATCTCACTCTAATAAATTCCCTTGACTTCCCTTTGCGCTGCCGCTTGTCGCAGGTAATAATAATAATAACGGTTCTGCCAAATTGAATTATCATCGAGCCGATTTAATGGAAGCACGGCGCCTCGACGACCTTCCCACTCTAATTCGATTTGCAGCCCTTCTTTGAATCCTTCGTCAAAAGCCCGAACACGCGTCCAGTCCGAAAGATGTTTTTAAGCGGTTTTGAAACTTTTGATTCATTCAGTACGGTCGTATTACAATTAATCCGGCGATAAATATTCAAGGGGTGGTGTGAACTCGGACGCGGCACGTACTCTGTATTATTGCCGGGGGTAAACAGATCGCCACCAGCATATAAATGTCGCGCATTTATCTTGTGTATACAGTGGAGAGACGGTTTCGATATAATAAAACTCCGGAAGAATGATTTCCGGACATTAATCCTCTTAAGAGGACGTCGGGAAAAAAAGGCTGCCCTAAATGTTTTTCAATTTCTCTCAGAATATACATCAAAGTGGGTGTTTTTTTAAGCTAAATCTTTATGGAATTACAGTCGTAAAATAAATTGCAGATAAATTAGCGAAGTTCCTAATTGTAATTAAAAAGATTTTAATTTCATTTAAAGATTAATTAATACAAAATTGTTCAAAGATTATATCAATATATATCACAAAGCATTAATCTTTCCCTGTCTATTTTATTCATTCGCCCAATTTTTTGTTATTGAAATGTAATAATGAATTATTCATCAATTTTGTGGAATGCAATTACGATAGGTTTGTCGACATTCATAAAAAAAATCATAAAAAAGTTTGGTTTTGTAGCTATGTTTGAAACAATTGTTTCAAGGTTGATTATAACCAACTTGATAGACAGAAAATCACTAGATAACAATGTTTCTTATAGAAAAATTGATAGACTATAAGTTTTATTTTAAACATTTTTATTAATAATTTAACAGAAAAAAGATCAATAGATAACAGGGTTACTGATAGAAAATTTAATTCTCTTCAAGTTTTATTCGAAACATTTTTCAAAATTTCGCCTAATTTTTCAGTTATTATCGCATTTTTGAGATAACAATGTAAAACAAAATCTGTATTATGACTACTAACAATTTTCCAATCTAAATTTAATCCTTTCTTTTACCAAATCCCAACTTTAATTCATTGCAAAAATTCAGTCAATCTTTAATTTTATTGAGTACTTAGAATTGCTAAAACCATACTACGTTATAGATAATTATACAAACTTAAAACAGTCGGAACACAGCCAATGCGAGAAAATCTATTTTTTCAAAATCGTTATTTTTTGAGTCACAGCAAAATTTAAAAACGTTTCTGAAAGCATTTTTGCTGCTGATTACAGATATGCAAATTATATTTCCCTAGCTCTTTCAGTTCACTTTCGCCTGCAAAAATTGAAGAAATTTTTATGAAATTTCGACGCTCTAGTGGAGATCTCGGAAAGTCGTGAATTTCCGGCCGACAATCTTAGTGTATTCATGGAAAAATGACCTTCTGCAAACGATGCCGCAATCCGTTTTTTATTATATGCAACCATTTCCGAGATATCTACTTAGCAAATCGAGAATCGGGTAAATTTCGGTTTGAGATTTAGCGACGAATTAATGAATATTTCCGGACAATTTACACATCGACTTGTTCATCTTGTCGTGTAGTTTCTGTGTGCACAAAATGATTTCGCTGCTCTTTACCGTTTTCGAAAAAATCGAAAAAAAACGAAAAAGCATGTATTTTTCTAACAAAATGATGGAAAATTTTTGCCGAAAATTTTTTTGCAAATTTTTTTCGTGATTTTTTTTTTGTTACACGAAGGAAATCGAAGTGCTGAAAACGGTTTTCCAGTCTATTTCGCTCTAAAATTACAAATAAACAAATTTTATATTTTTTTTCGCTGTACACAATCACATATTTCTTACTGATTTGACGCTGTCATAACTTTTGAACCGTTCACCACAGAGACTTCTAGTCTTCACCAATCGATTCAGTATCCCAAAATTACTCCGAAAACGTATATAATATTCCCTGGGAGGCTTTCAGTTAAGAAATACTATCGACTCGGGAAGTCTAGACCGCGGAAACGACGAAATGGGAGAAAATCAATTTTTTCAAAATCGTTAATTTTTGAGTCACATCAAAATTTAAAAACGTTTCTGAAAGCATTTTTTGCTGCTGATTACAGATATGCAAATTATATTTCGCTAGCTCTTTCGGTTCACTTTCGCCTGCAAAAATTGAAGAAATTTTTATGGATTTTCGGCGCTCTAGTTTCCGGCCGACAATCTTAGTGTGTTCATGGGAAAATGACCTTCCGAAAACGATGCCGCAATCCGTTTTTAATTATATGCAACCGTTCCCGAGATATCTACTTAGCAAATCGAGAATCGGGAAAATTTCAGTTTGAGATTTATCGACGAATTAATGAATATTTCCGGACAATTTACACATCTACTTGTTCGTCTTGTCGTGTAGTTTCTGTGTGTCCAAAATGATTTCGCTGCTCATTACCGTTTTCGAAAAAAACGAAAAATCATGTATTTTTCGAACAAAATGATGGAAAATTTTTGGCGAATTTTTTTTTGCAAATTTTTTTCGTGATTTTTTTTTGGTTACACGAAGGAAATCGATGTGCTGAAAACGGTTTTCCAGTCTATTTCCCTCTAAAATTACAAATAAACAAATTTTATATTTTTTTTCGCTGTACACAATCACATATTTCCTACTGATTTGACGCTGTCATAACTTTTGAACCGCTCTCCAAAGAGACTTCTAGTCTTCATCAATCGATTCGGCGTCCCAACCGGAAGTGGCAACCGGAAGTAGCAACCTGAAGTAGCAACCGGAAGTAGCAACCGGAAGTAGAAACCGTTCGGAAGAATTCCACACAAGCATCAACTACAAAACAAATGGTTCTTTTCAGAACCACAAATAGTTTTTAAGACGAAATAATATTCTAAACATTTTGTGTAGCTACATTTAATAATTTCGTAATAAAAATACGCATAAGAAATTGCAGGACGCAATCAACGGAGGCGGCTTTTCTTTTCGCAAGCTTTTACGTTTGTATGTTTGTTTAAAAAAAAAAAAAAAAAAACAAACATCGGCGCTCTCTCGAAAGTCGAAACCGAAAGTCGAATCCTAAATTCTAAACCTATTTAGAATTTCGAAATTTGAAAAATCTAAATTTAAATTCGAAAGATCTAAATTCGAAAAATCCAAATTCGAAATTCAAAATCCTAAATTCGAAATTCAAAATTCACAATTCGAAATTCAAGATTCCATTCAAGATTCACAATTCAGAATTCAAAATTCAAAACCTCCAGAACCTCCAGTACCTCCAGAACCTCATGAACCTACTAAACCTCCTAAACATCCTAAACCTCCGAAACATCAGAAATCTCAGAAACCCCGAAACCTGCGGTACCTCCGAAACCTCAGAAACCTTCGAAACCTACGAAAGCTCCGAAACCTCCGAAAGCTCCGAAACCTGTGAAACCACCGAAACCTCCGAAACCCCCCGTTGCCCTTAGGTTAGACCCCCACCGTTGCCCTTAGGTTAGACCCCCCGTTGCCCTTAGGTTAGACCCCTTCCGTTGCCCTTAGGTTAGACTCCCTCCGTTGCGCTTAGGTTAGACCCCTTCCGTTGCCCTTATATTGCCCTTGTGAATATATATTCAACTTTGCCGGAGCTCTATAGAAATTACTGAGTCTTTTTAGGAATGCCAAAACAAATCTCATGTGAAGTGGCAGTTATTTAATAGCTTTCATATGTTTTGGTAGTCCTAAAAAGGCTCAGTTAATTGTTATAGAACTCCGGAAAGGTTGAATATATTAATATATTCAGGCTGTGTTCCGACTGTTTTAAGTTTGTTTATTGAGTAGTTAATAAGTTGTCAATGTTTTTGTCAATCTTGAGCGGACTCGCACGGATGCTTCCAATATTATCGGCTTCGAAAGACAAATTTACTGACTAATATTAAAAGGCTGTTAATTGATTTTAGTTACTTTAATCTCTTGCCTAATATTACTACCTTGCAAATTGACGGTTAAATAATTATTTTTGCTCAAATCTAAATAATATGGCTAAAAGACTCTAGGATAATATGGTTGAAAGACTCAGGTTTGAGCGGACTCGTACGGATTTAACCTCCTCAGACCTGACTTTTGTTATAATTTTTTTCGGATTTTTTCAGTCTTTATTTTTGGATTTTATTTTTTTAGCGCAAGCATATTTTAATGTATAATAGGACTTGAGTGCTGAAAGTAAATAAAAATAAATGGTTTAAAAAGGCAATGCAGTTATGTACATTACAATGTGTACAAGGACAGAGGAGGTTAAACATTCTCGGCTAAGAAAGATAAAGTTATTGACAATATTAATGGACTGTTAATTGATTGTAGTTACTTTAGTGTCTTGGCAAATATTAATACCTTGTAAACTAAGGCTTTCGTAGTTATTCTTGATTAAATCTAAATAATATAGTTGAAAGAAGGTTCGATAGCCAATATTGCTATATTTATAAATACAATAAAGATATTTTATCACTCATGCACAATAGTACTATCTTGGTGCACGTTTTTTAGTGCGACAAATTGTCATTATTAGTTGTATTTTACATAACTTGTATAACGCACGCAAATATTCAATATCGCTAGGTTACAATAAAATAAACAAATAAATAAAAATTAAATGAATACAATTAAGACCTCGGTATTAAAAAAGTGACGTGAAGTGTCAGACATTTTTTTCATAACAAAATAAAAATAAAAATTAAAGAAAACGTTTTAAAGTGAGTGTAAATTCTAGGTGATACCGAAGACCGAGGAGAGTTCTTATGACGAATACACACCACCGGAGACAACTGAAAAATCAAATTCTTCATTTTTTATTCATTTTTTATGGCACCTGGATCCCAAATTTGTAAGATACCTCCCCTCGCATGAGTGATAAAAAATATTGTTTGTAACACGGGCGAAATTCTCAATTTCACTCTCGAGCAAATGCGCGTCATCACTTAGTTCGTGCGCACATTTTCGCTCGCGAGTAATATTGACAACCTTTCGCCCTAGTTACAAAATCTACTATAATAAGTCAATTGCATTAATTTATTAATTATCAACCTTTCGGTAAACACGGCAATCAATATCTTAATCTAGAAAACATAGATATGCGATCCAATTGCCGCTGTTGCGCCCACCGGAGAGTAAATGAAGATAATTATTATCTACCTAAAATTTAACATTGTACAAAATTGATTATTACCAACATAACAAATAAAAATCACTAAATCCTAAGTTGTCTTTTAGACAATTTATTGAAACATTTTTCAAAATTTCGTTTAGCGTTCGACGTGTTTCAAACTTGATTATACTAGGGTAATCAAATATATGCAAATGCATATTTTTCTAATTCTATAAAGGAATGAACTAGCCAGATTTTTTTTCTGACTAAACTATGAGCCCTGTTAGTAAGGGCATATTTTTGCATATTTCACCAATAAGAGCATAAATAGCATATTGGCCATGATAAGACATTTCTAGAAATAACTGCATATATTAAGTGCATATTATGCTTAACTTATGTAAAATATTTATGTACATATGATCTGTTTTTTGACGGAAATTTCAAGACGCGCGACGTGGGTCAAGAATGTATACCAAGTATTTATTGGACGATTTTTATGAAATTTACAGAAATTGCATCGATGCATTTTTTGCATTCGATTGCATCGAAAAATCAACTTGAAAAACAAATGAATAAAAATTAATAATCTGTGGCCTCCGGGATTTCCCAAGCACTCATCGAGGCATTCTAAAAATCTGGCTATCAGTATTGAATTGGGGTATTTCATTCCAAATTTCGTTAATTTGACCGCTAAGTTCCATTACAATGTTATCGGGGCGCTGTAAGTTACTTATTCTAACACCTATAATATCCCAAACATGTTCTATCGGCGATAGATCTGGAGAACGAAATGGCCAAAGTAACAAATTGATTTCGGCATTAACAAAAAACTGTCTTGTAATGGCCGCTGTGTGAGTCCGAGCGTTATCTTGCTGAAAAATGGGGTTCTGCAAGGCATTTACATAGGGCACTAACACTGGCTGTAAAATGTTGTCAATATACTGTCAATACAATCACGTTAAGACTTGCTTCTAAAAAAACTAGAGGAGACCGACTATCATACGCTATTGCCCACCAAACCATAGCTCTCTGTGTAAGGGCCGTATGTCTTTCAACAGCAAACTGTAAAATTCTGCGTTCGCCGCGTCGACGTCTCACTCTTCTGCGACCATCATGTATGGGCTCATACCGAGATTCAACAGAACCGAGACTCATCGCTGAAGATAATGTTATTCCATTCATGTGTCCATTGTAGTCCCTGCACCAATCAAGTATTGCTCTGCGATGCTGCGTAATAAGCGGTAGACACAATTTTGGACGGTAGGATCTAATACCAAAACTGCGGATTCTTCTGTAAACATCAGCCATGGATACTCTTTGGCCATTTAAAGCCAACCAGTCATTTCCCAATACCCTTAAAGTTGTAAGACGAAGAGCTCGATCTCTTCACGCTCAGTGGTGTTTCTTGGATGTCCTGCTGCAAGTATACGTGGATTCTCCCCAGCTTCGGATCATCTAGACCAGTAGCGTACTATCACCAATACACTACGGCCTACCCTTTCAGCAATAGAACGAACCGAAAAACCCACTTCTCGTATAATAATAATGCGACCCCTTTCAAAATCACATAGATGATGATATTGTACACGACGTCGAACACTTTTTCACTTTTAAGTTTTAAAAACCGAAACGTCAAACTACTCGGAGGCTAGTTGGATATTAGAAGCAATTACATTAAAAAATCAGCAACTCTTCATTATGTTGAAATCAAGATAAAATATCATTAAATAGGAACCAAAACAATTGATTATTTGATCATCGATTCAGTTCATTTATATGATCAAATTCTGTAAATTTCATTAAAATCGTCCAATAAATACCTGGTGTTTATGTCTCTCTCACAAAATGTCAAAATTAAAAACATCTAACCCTAATCACCCACATGGGTTTTCAAGTAAGTGGTTTACAAATTGTTGTTCATGGAAGCAAAGCTATGCTAATGAGAGATAAATCTCTAAACGCGCCCACAGATGGCTATCCACTTAACCTCTTAACTGATTTGAACGTAGGCGATACGTTCGTATTAGAGTGGTCCTACAGTGATTTGAACGTATCGCGTACGCTCGATCCAAAATTTGATGCGGGTTTAGCGCGCAGTATATTTTATTCATTCTATGTGTTCTTCGGTTCATAGCAAACTAATACCTTGTTTATTTTTATTATTATTGAAGGTTTTCTACTAGCAAGCACGGGTCGCTAACAATAATTTATTCCGGGTATGGATTATAAAGGAATAAAATCCCACTAACAATTAGTAAATTCCGTAATGGTTATTTTACGTTATGATACGATTCTTTGGAAATTTGTATTTTTATGATGCGGTTTGTTTCTATAATCCAACGAACCGTTTGTAAATTTCGAAATTTGGCTATTTTACGATCGGATTATAGAAACAATACCCCTCGAACGAGCAAACGAACTAGTCAAGCGACGAGAGTCACGCAAAAACAGTCAAGTTACACCATTCAAGTTCCAATCAAGTTACAATCAAGTTTGTTTCTATCTGAATATTAGAAAAATTTGTAAAGTAGTAATATATTTTTCATATATTTTTTGTTATAAGTTCGTACAAAGCATCCAAAAGTTAATCCATTCATCTAAAATTAAATATTAAAAAAAATTAAATAAACACTATATTCACTCACACACTCTTATTTTAAACATTTTAAAATCTACATACTACAAAATTATATAAATAAATTTCAAAAAAATACATTTTACAACCAGCAAATTGTGGTTGTTGGGTTTTATAAATAAACCTTAAATAGATTTATAAATAACCCGACAAATCAACATGGTTTAAATCAAGAACAGAAAGATTGGTAATAAATATACTAATCGAAGAAGTTAGGTTTAACCATTCGGTCCGTTTTGAAAGGTCATCCCACTTCAGAACCGAAAGGATGAGCTGGAGGTAAAGCAAATTAAGGGTTGAATTACTGAATTTTGAGAATCAGTAAGATTAATTTTCTATAAAGAAAATTGCAGTTCCCAGTTCGACAATCAATCCCAGTTCGTAATAGTACGTGTAACAATCCGATTAAAATGAAAAACATTATGTTTACTCATAATTTTAAATTATTTTAAGAAAATGCCGAAAACAAAAACGCCTGTCACAAAAATTGTCGCAATATGTACGAGAGTATCCCGTATACAAGACTGATGGTGCTGTGTATAACACGTTCATAGCGGCCGGTAAAAAATATTCACGGTAAAGTAGCATTTAACAACTGCAAAACATGTTGAACCTGTAAACAGGAACAATGAGAATAAAATAACACCACATTTCTTTGGCGAAGTCACAAGCTACTCAATTTGAAGAAGATTTATGTAGTGCACTTATTTCCGCCGACATACCATTGTAAAAAATACGTAACAAAAATTTTGTGTTGTTCCTAGAAGATTACAAAGTGCCGTCAGAAATAATTAAGTGAAAGACCACAAAAATACTATCGATCACATAAAAAAATGTGTTATAAATATTGTTTTATGGATCTCAATCGATGAAACTACGGATATAACTAGGAGATACATAACTAACGCCATCATTGGAATTTTGGGCCATCATGAACTGATCGCTAAGCATTTTGTTTATTAAATGCTGCAGTGCTATACAATCATAGCGCTATTTAACTTTTTGACGATTCGATCAAAATTTTGGGTGAGCTTCAAGGTAAAAGCAGCTCGGGCCATACAAATATTTTACCCAAAAGTAACACTAACAATAAGTATTACTTCCCTTGCACCTGGACTTCGAGTTTAACAGATCGAGATAAACAAATTCGAAGCAGGTTAACGTCGATCATGTAATAGCCGGTATAAAAAAGTATTTTTGAAAGCATCGTCAAGGGTAACATTTTTGATAATTTGGCACCGGGTCTCTAATCTGTGCCTCCATAAAATGCAAACCGGAAATTACATGCAAATAAAATTAAGAACATCTGAAAGACGTTCTATTTACTTGTTTTAATTGGCACATATTAGGGTTTTCTACACGGGTACCCAGATCCGGGTATACCCGGGTATATGAAATTTTTAGTACCCGGGTACTATTTCACTGTCAGACCCAGGTACCCTGTTGCCTACCTTGATCACAGAATTCATCAAAATTCTCGGAAAATTATTACTAATCGTAAGTAGCGCCTTATATTAGCAAATTTGCACTACAAACAATATTATCCTATAAAGGCTCTTCAACAAAGGTTTTGTTAAAACATTTAGCTGAAGTACATAAAATAAAGTTCGAAAAACAGAACTTTACATGCGAAAAAGAAGTGCCATCGACATCGTCTTCTCAATCTGAATCTGACAGTGAATAACATTTTTTTTCAACCTTCTAAAATCCTTCCTACTTAAATTTCCGAAATTATTACACGTTTGGTTCTACAAGACGGTATTTCCATTCGGGCCGTCACTCGTAATAAATTCATACGAGAAGCTTTTCATCATAAACAGCTAACTCTCCCGAAAATCGAATTCAGGACAATGGAACTGGTTCTAGAGTATTATGAACAACAAGAATCATGTATAGTTAACGAGTTACAAACGATAATAAACTCTGATAGTAGATTCAGTCTAACTCTTGATGAATGGACAAGCTTAAAAAACCGTCGTTACTTAAACATTCTGATGACAGAGCAGTGTATTCAACCTAGGGCTGGTTTTTATACCTTAAAATGCGGCGCAGTTCAGGTAAGAGATATGTTTCTTAAACATCTGGACAAATTCGGTTTAATACTTGAACGTCACATTGTGGCTTGTACTACGGTTGGCGCAGCGGTTTTGCAAAAGTTTGGCATAGAAAGCCCAACAGAGATGATGCTCTGCATAAATCACACTGTGCACTTAGCTGTGATAGATGTCATATACAAAAGGAAAACTATTACAGAAGATGAAGACAAATCTTACGGGGATGTTGAAGAACAATGTGATGAGGATATTTTTTATAGTGACAGCGATAGTGACGATAGCTTAGCGTAAAGAGTACCTGATAATTGTAGAAAAAATTTTTAGAAAGATTTATAAAATTAATAAACAGCATCAAACGGGGCCCCTATGGCCACGTTGTAAGATTGCCTCCAAACCGACTAACCAACCGTCTGTTCGCCTTCTGGCAAAACAAGAAGGTTCGTACCACTTGGTTGACAGAAATCGAGAAGAATATTAAAGAACTGGGTATAAAAGATCTCCAAAACAGACTGTCTCTGAGACGCACCCGGAAGGAAGTCCCTGGATATCAGAAAAAAACCCGAAGGAAAGGTACCCCCTGGACAGAAGAGAGAAAGATCAAAGCCCAACAGTTGAACAAGGGTGGTCCAAATTAGGCCTATTCGAAAGAAGAAGAAACAGCATCAAACATGCACTCGCTGATATAAATTATTGCTGGAATGAGGTAAATGAACAAGTTTTAGAAAATTCACTGCAAACATTGAACCCTCTTAAATTAGCGGTGGGAGCACTGAGTCAGAAATATGCTACCATTCTAGTTTGGATACTATCAAAAAAATCGGTACTACTTTATCTGACGAACTTTACGCAGCCCTCGATCAAAGAGTCAAAGAAAGAAGAGATGTGCGTTTATATTCTCTTGTCAAATATTTACATAATCCGGATAGTCTTTCCTCGTGTATCAAATCTAATAAGTTTAATTTGAACTATGTGGTTTATGTGTCAGAGAAGAAAGTTTATTTAGTTATATTTTTGTTATTTTATGACAGAATTTATTATAGTTAAAAGCCATTTTAGTTCCCAATTAGTTAATGAGAACAAGACTATTTAACTGTGTGATTGATTGTACTATAGGTTAAGGAGACTTATTGACATTCTTCACTCTTTCTTAATAAAATAAAACATTATTACAAGAAAATTGCCTCTTTTTCTGCAAAAATTGCAAATACCCGGGTACCCGGGTATACCCGGGTATATGAAAAAATAATTTAAAAAAGTCGGGTACGCGAAAACCCTAGTACATATGGAAGTTTCAGCATCACCTACTTTTAAAGTATCGGTAATAATTTACAACAATTACCAAAACCAAAGTGCAACCAAGTGCAACGAATTTAAATTAATTCTTAATGTAAACTTTTGTACATAAAGTTGTAACTTAATAACGAGTATGTGCTACCATAGCACGATAACGGCATTACACCGTCTTGGCATGCTTTGCAAAAGACTTCGAAGGTCTTCTTGTGGTATAGCGTATCATTCTTCAATAAGAGCTGCGTCCGTTAGCTGCTGGATGGTCTGAGGAGCTATATCTTAGGTCATATCCTAAGAAGTCTAAAGTGATTCGCGCAATATGTGGTCTTGCGTTATCAAGAAAATTGGACCAATTCCATATGCCACAGGGACAACATGCTCTAATAACACAATGTCAACATAGAGATTAGCGTTAAGATTTCCTGGAATTACAACAAGGTCGGTTAAACTGTCGATACTAATCCCACTCCTAACCATAACTGAACCACCTCCAAATCTTTCGACTCCGGCTACAGTTACGTAACTTTCTCTTGGGCGTCTGTATACACGTACTCGGCCATGGCAACGAGTAATACGAAACCTTGATTCATCCGTGACGAGCAGAGACTTCCAGTGTCACAAGCAAAATTCATTGTTGCTATTCTGTGGCGTCGTGTCAAAGAGGGTATTCGGACGGGTCGTCTTGCCCTCAAATTGTATTCTTACAACCAATTCCTAATTGTCTGGTCTGATAAAGTGACCCCCTACGTCGTCCTAACGCAAATTAAGAGGTCTTTAGACGTAGAAACTCCGGTCCTGATTTTTAGTTGTTTTTCTTTTGCGAGTTTGCCCGCCGCGTCTTGTATATTGACCTGTATCCAAGTACCTGTTCCACAATCACTGAATAGCAGACAGGCGTACGTTGAAGTTTCTTGAAACTTGTCGAAGGCTTTCGCCATTTTCAATTAATGTTATAGGAATTTCCACTTCGTTGAGATGGCTCATTTTCACTTAACTTAAGTCAAACTGTCAGTTGCAAAATTTTTCGTCTGTATATTGATCTGAACAAAGCCTTCCTAGCTCTTTGAATCATATTTGGTATATATTATTTCAATTTTTTGGTACTTCTTGTTAATTATTACGGAAGTATGCGATGCTGAAAATTCCTTATGTGTCAATTAAAACTATTAAATGGAGCGTTTTTCAGATGTTCTTAATTTAATTTCCATGTAATTTTCCGTTTGAATTTTATGGACTCACAAATTAGTGACTCGCTAATTGTTTTGAGCAGTGAATTTTCATTGGCTCAAATTATTCCTTACTCCTCAAATTATTGCTTAGCGCATCATTAAATTCGCTTGAATAGCCTGGGCTACCGCTGGCTAAACAGGATGTAATTAATGGCGTAAACGGTGAAGCAGCTAATTGTAAGTTTGTGAGAAAACAAAAACTTGTAATGTTTATTTTAAAAAATCATAGTTTTTCCAATATGAAGGAAATTTCGATAAACTTTTCGTCTAATAAATTTAGATAAATTTTAGATTTTCTTTAGAGTCTTTCTTTATTTAGAATCTTTGTAATAAATTTCGTCTAAAATATCTAGACTTGTCTAGACAATAAATCTACAATAAATCTAATAACATATTATTGAAACAATGGCATTTAAATTTGCGCCTATAAATTCGGCTGATGTGGAACGAAGTTTTTCGATGTACAAAAATGTCCTAAGATCAAACAGGCATAGTTTTCTTTTTGAGAACTTAAATTAAATTTGGTCATTTATTGTATTAAATTGTAATAAATTATTTGTCTTCGATCAATTTTATTGGTAAATTTAATCACGAACTCTTTTGGAATTTAGCTGTATTTTTCTTTTGTATTTATATTTTCGTTGTTCTTGTTTATAACTTTACATTTTTTCATATATTTTATTACAGATTGAAGGGCAAATATTATTTTAAAAGCATATTTTCATTTTTATAGAGCATTTTTAATCGCTTAAAGTAGTTTTTAAGAGCATATTTTTTGTGCCTTAATTATTACCAATTTAAGAGACGGGTAAAAGATAATTTTTTTCTAAACATTTTTTATAATTTCACCTACTTTTTGAGTCACTTTTTGAGATAAAATTTAAAATAAAATCTGTATTATTACTACCAACAATTTTCCAACCCAAATTTCATTTTCTCTTTCATTGTTGCCGTAACTCAATGTTTGAACATCTATTGATGTTAATAAACTAAATGTTGTCTCCGAGTTTCAGTTTACTCGCATGGATGTTTTAAACATTTGCTGCTGGGAGAGATAAAATTGCTGACAATATTAATGGACTATTGAATGGACTGGCAATAGTAATTGATTTTAGTTCCTTTAGTTCTTGACAAATATTAATACATCGCTCATGAACGACTAAATAATTATTTTTGCTTAAGTCGATGATAGCTAATATTGCAATATTTGTAAGTACCTTTTTTGTGATTGAAGGAACAACGATTCATTACTTCAATTTATCAATTATTAACTCTTCTGTAGGAACGCCAATCAATATCTAAAGGCCGGTCCAGACGCTCCGTTTTGTACAACGTTTTGTCTGCGCAGTCTTAAGACGGAATGAAAACGTTGCAATTTGTAGAGCGTCCACACGGTGCAATTATATCTGTATATTTCGCACAGTTTTAGTGACATCGTCATGGAGGAGGTACTACTCCGGTCAATGTTGGCATGTTGTATTGTTAAGAAACTGTTTTGCATAATCTTAATATAATTTCATATTATCTACTTTTAGAAACAAAATTTAAAAAATGGTTTTAAGACCAAATAAAATAAAATTGTTGGATCTTAACATAGAGATATAATTTATTAATAATAATATAAGTTGCTCTTTATAGAGATATAATATATTAATAATAATATATTAAATAAACACGTACAAAGAAAGGGAGGAAGAAAATGAATCGGAAAACGCGCCTACTTGTCTGCACAGTACATGGATATATATGCTCTTTAGCTCACAATCAGTTATCGCTGCAAGTGTACCGCCTCCACGCAGTTCTCAAAACGGCACAGTTTTCCTTTTCGCACGTAACGTTTTATCTCCAACGTGTTGAACTGCGCAAACAAAACATTGTGCAAAACGGAGCGTCTGGACCGGCCTTTAACTATCTATCTTAACATATATTTGCGGTATAATTACCGCTGGCGCGCCCACTGGAGATTAATGAAGGTAATTTTTAACAACATAAAGTGTACCGTGTTTTGGTTTAATTTCAATCCACAAAAAAAAACATTTCAAATGCATGCATGCATAAAACATGCAAATTTCACTTTTATTAAACAATATTTAACATCGTGCTTTTGTACGAAATATAATGCTCCTGATTGGATTGTAGTACTACAATATTAAAGATATTAAGATATTAAATAGTTTAACAATGAATATTTAAATTCCTTAATGTAAATGTCTAATGGTTGGAGGCGAAGCAAATAAAAAAAAATAATTAACAGGAATATCGCGTTGATGTTTATACACCGGCGGCCGTTCGGGGATAGATTCCGCCTGATGGGAGAATTAAAATCTGCGGCAATAACTTTGCCTTTAATGTTCGAGATAATATTTCAATTTAAAAAAAAAATCTCGAGGCGTTATAACGAACGTCGCGCTATGAATAGCAAACACACAAAAAATGCGCGGAATTTAGATCAATATTCTTATATTTTCAAGTCTAATCCCCAACGCCGACTTTATTCCGTGATTAAATAACGTGAGAAAATTTAGTATCAAAGCAAAAAAAAGGTATATTTAATTGATTGGAGCATTGAGCTATTTGTGCCCCAAACAGTCATACGTGATCTTAACGAAACAAAAGTTTAATTTCTAGGAATTTTGATTAGATTAGAAGCTCCAACTAGATAACAAACTAGTTAACAACTAGAAGTTCCAATTTGGAACATCTAGTTGTTCCCAAAACGACAAGCAGTAGTACCTTAATAGATTGTAGATTTCGGTGGTGACTTGTACTGCGACCTTTATAGATCTATTGTACCGCACCCTATTCCTTTAATCATTGGTAATTTATCCAATCTACAAGCTACATGAGCAAATATACTAACATAAAGAAAATAATTGAAGTAAAAATATGAAAAAGATACGGAACTTACAGGAAATTGCGCTGAAATCGAAAACCTACAGTCCATATTCGATAGCTTTATCAGTGGGATCATTCCCAAGTAGTGAAGATCCGTATCGAGAAAGCGAGAGCTGTTTTCAACAGCATGGGATCCCTACTAACGACTTCACATTGTTAACGAAACTGAGAATTCTGCGTTGTTACGTGTTTTCGGTTCTTTTTACGGAGTTGAATCGTGGACACTAACCGATGCAGCAATAAGCTGAAAGCATTCGAGATGTGGTTATATCGAAGAATGTAGAGAGTTTCGTAGAAAGATCGCATAACCAACACTAATATCCTTCATAGAATACAGAAGCGTAAAGCTCCTCAACACCATATAATGCAGAAAACTCTAATTACCTGGGGCATATTATAAGGAATGAAAGCAGATTCCATCTACTGCAAACAATACTGCAAGGGAGAGTAGCGGGAAACAGATGGTTGAAGAATCTAAGAACATGGTTTTCCATGACCACAACCGAGCTATTCCGAGCAGCAGCAAACAAAGTGATGATTGACAAAATGGTTACCAACGTCCGGAACGGATAAGGAACTTTAAGAAGAAGAAGAGAAGACACATCTCAGAAGCTACATCTTAACAGATTTATACATATCAATTTTGACTAAACATCAAGTAGCTCCCAAAACAATAATCAATCTCTTCTTAACTAAGCAAAGGATTCATCCATAGGTATCGTAATTAGAATGGAACGACCAGTTGTTCCCAAAACAACTATCAGTGTTAACTTAACAGATGAAAAGTTCTTTCCGTAAGAATATAGATTAGATTTATTCCGAAATAGTTCTTCCCAAATAATTATTATTATTATTTGTTGCGTAGGTGGTAGACCGATGAAACTGTGGTATTTTACTGATTTTGTATAGTGCACCGGTTCCCTTATTCTTAGGATGCCTTCTCTGTACAGAGGTTGGCTATCATCAAGGCAATACGTATTTTGGATGTTGTGGATCTCAATAAGTCGATCGAGCTACATTTAACCAGTTTGTAGATTTTTAAGTCATTCGTCTTCTTCCTATTGATCTTTTCCCGCTTATTTTCCCTTGTATAATCAGCCTCAATATTTCATAGTTTTGGCCTCGCCTAATGTGTCCAAGGTACTCTAGTTTTCTTTTCTGGATTGTGAACTTTAGTTCTGCTTCTTTTCCCATTCGGTTTAATACATACTCCTATTTTCGTTATCTTATCGGTCCACGGGATCTTTAGCATTCGTCGATATACCCAGAGCTCAAATTCTTCAATTTTCTTAATATTTTGTTTTTTTCAACGTCCACGCTTCTGCGCCGTATATTAGTAAAGGGAATATATAACAACGCACAGTGCGTAGCCTTGTTTCAAAAGGAGTGGTCTCATTTTTATAAACGCTGTCCTTGCAATCTCTATTCGTCTATTTATTTCCACACTGTGGTCATTTTCCTCATTTATTATTGTACCTAAGAATTGGTACGTTGCCACTCTCTCAATGGTTCTGCTGTTAGTAAGTGTAGTGTACTGATAGTAATTGTGTTTCTATTGTTATTGTTCTGCTTGCTTATTATTGGGTTTTCTTTTGATTGATTGTGATTCCATGTTCGTTACTGTATATGTTTATGTGTTCCATGATTGCTTATAGGTTCTGGCTCGTTGATATAATTACAGAATCATCTGCATATCAGATATTGTTCATGACTTTTCCATTGATTACCACTCCGGCTGTTGTGTTGGCTAGGACGTGTTCGAATATTTCTTCTGAGTATAAATTAAACAGTGTCGGTGATAGAATCCACCCTTGTCTGACTCCTCTGCTCCTTCGTACCCTTCTGTGACTCACCAGTTCCTTATTTATGGTCTAAATGTTGTTGTCCAAACGATTTTTGAAGGAGGTTGGCGCGGGTGCGGAAGAGTGCAGTCCATTCCAGATGTACACTTCTCTATTGCTCAGAACGTTTATACGACACAGCTTGAAACATACCTCCTTGGAAAGTTTCTTGCTGTGCCTTCCGAGTTGATTTCGATCGCTGCTGTAAAAAAATAGAGTGGTAAGTTGTAGTTAGACCATACAGAATTTTGTGGACAAGGATAAGATCCCCTCTGTGATTTCACTCTCGCAAAGATGATAGACTAATATAGACTGATAGACAATTCCCTATTAATGGTCTAAATGTTGCTGTATAAACGGTTTTTGAAGGAGATCAGCGAGGGTACGTTGACAGTATCATGGTGCAGTCCATTCCAGATGTACACTACTCTATTGCTCAGAAAGTTCAAACTACACACCTTGAAACATCTTTCCTTGGAAAGTTTCTTACTGTGCCCCCTGAATTGATTCGATCGCAGCTGTGAACAAAATAGAGTGGTACGTTCTAGTTGGCCATCTCGCGCTCTCGCAAATATGATAGACCTAGTTTGGTACAATGAACCTTATAAGGATCCTTCAGCTCAGAAGGGATTCTAGTGACTCGTCGTTGCACTTGTTCCAGTACAACAATGTCTTTAACAAAATAGGGATTAAAACCTAAAACGACAATTAGTGGTACTTTCGAAGACAAAGGAAGGTACTGGTGCAGGAGTGATTGGTCCTCGTACCAAATACTTTGAATCTATGGCAATCTATCCAAGTCTGTTTCAAGCAGAGTTACATGCAAATCAAAAGATGCACACAGTTTAACCTCGACAGGAACTATCGCAAAAAACGAATTGCTATCCTGTCAGATAGCCAAGCAGCCATCAAGGCCATTAGCTCATATACCATCAGATCCAAACTGGTATGGGACTGTGGGAAAGCTACAAGAAGAAGCTCGGCAGAAAAAATAAAGTAATTCTATACATGGTACCGGAAAAACAACTGTTCCTGGTGAAATACCAACTGAGTTGATAAAACTTATTAGCGAAGATTCCATTGACGTTCTACTGACTCTGTTTAATAACATATAAGAAAATGGCTATAACCAAAATTAGCCTACTATCCTAAACATTCGTTATACTACCAAAAAAGAATGGAACGAAAGAATGTTCAGACAACAGGATTATTGCCCCGATGAGGTACACCTTGAAGATCTTCCTAAAGGTAATCCTAATCCACAACCAAATATATATTACAAAACTAGAAGAAGACATTAGTGACACGCAGATGGGATTTAGGAAACGTATGGGAATCAGAGAAGTACTCTTAGGATTGAATGTGTTGCAACAAAGATGTTTAGACATGAACCACGAAATGTACATCTGCTACATCGACTTCCAGAGAGCTTTTGACAGGGTCCAATACACCAAACTACTAGAGGTACTAAAGAGGAAAAAAATCGATAGTAGATATATAACAATAATCTCTAACCTCTACTGGAACTATACAGCTAAAGTAAAAGTCGGAAAAGACCTAAGCGAAGACCTAAGTTGGGGCAAGACAGGGATGTATACTGTTGTCTCTCTTATTCAATGTACGTGGTCTGTTAGAAAAGTATCCGACCTTTAGCCGGTAAAAAAAAATTGGTATACCTGGAGCATTGGAAACCTAATCACCCTGAAAGTAGTCTCCTTGGGACTCACTTCTCCCAGCGGTGCCGCCATTGTTGGAAGCATTCCGAAAAAAACCTCTTTCGGAATCGACTTTAGCTCGGCTGTGGTTACAGCCATAATGTCCTCTCTTGTCTGAAATCGCGTTCCATTCAATGGTCTCTTGACTTAGGGGAATAGCCAGAAGTGGGAGGGGGCCATATCAGGAGAGTAAGGAGCCTGTCGAACCAGAAGAGTCTGGTTTCTCGCCAAAAAATTGTGAACCAAGTGCGAAGAATGTGCTGGAGCATTGTCGTGATGGAGTCGCCAATTTCCTGATGACCACAACTCCAGTCGCAATTTCTAGGATAGTCACACGACGGTCCCGCATCACCACAGCGTTGACTTTGGAAATGACATGGTCATTTCGACATGTTAATGGCCGACCGCTTTCCACCGATGTGCGACCTTCTTTAAACCGGTTGTACCACTTCTTAAACAGACCACGTATATAGTGAATGTATCTTCGAAGAGGCATTTTCAGAAGAGATGGTAGGCATCGTCATAAATGACGAGACAATTAAAAACATACGATATGCAGATGCCACTAACATTCTGCTGTTCGGAGCAGCTGTCAACAAGATCACAAGAACGTGTCGTTATGATAATTGCCAATCTCCGATAGGAGGGAACTCCAAGAAGAAGAAGAAACAGGGTGCCAGGACACACTGGTATAGATGAAAACGAAGAAGCCGATCACCTAGAAAACAGGGGATCCAGTAATCGCTTTATAGGCCCGGAACCCTTTTGCGGTATGAGTATGAACACGATCCACAAGAGTTTAGATGAAGAAATAAGAGGACAATGGATGAAAACCTGGAAAGAACATCCAGCGCTAAGAAAATCCAAAATAATGCTGGAATCTTTTAACCAGAAAAGAACAAAACCTTGCCTGAAAGTAAACAGGAATAACCTTAAAATTCTGACAGGTGTCCTGACTGCAAGCCCCTAGGCCTAGAGGAAGATGACAGATGCAGATTGTGTGGCTCAGTAGAGCAAACCCCATACATCTGCTCAAAGACTGCGGAGCACTGCTCCGCAAGAGACAAATGTAGATTGGGGCCCACTGCTTGAACACAGAGGAGTTGCAGTCCTTGAATGCCATAAAATCCTGAAATTCCTGAAATTGAAAGAAAGGAATCAGGAGTAGAGGAGGCGCTCTAAATGGGTAAGTATACCAACTGTAAGTTTTTCACAAGTAAAAGACCAACGATTAGAGGGTACAATAGATCTTTGAAGGTGGCAGTACAAGTCACCACCGAAATCTACAAATCTACAATCTAGTGATATTTTAGTAGAGCAAAGTATCATCGGTAAGAATTTTGATTAGAGTGGAACATCTAGTTGATCCCAAAACAACCATAAGTGGTATCTTAACAGATCAAAAGGTTTTTCCGTGGCAATTTTGACTGGATTGGAACGTTTAGTTGCTTCCAAAACAATAATAGAATATCTTAACAAAGCAATAGATTCATGCGAAGCAATTTTAATTAGATTAGAAATTAGAATGTGCAGTTGTTCCAAAAACAACAATCAGTGGTATATTAACAGAGCAAGTTTTATCAGTAAAAGTTATATCTTACATCTTCTTTTCTTCTTCTTTAATCCGTAGCTGACGATTGTCGAGGACGTCTTTCTCGTAACCAATACGCTGCTGTCGGTGCCGCTGGATTTTTCGCTTCATTCACGATTCGCTTCCACACTTTCCGAGCAATGGCAATATCCCTGGCCTCATCGAGGTCCAGTCGTCGGTTCTTGAGGTCGTCTTCTACATGTTTTATCTTGTTTTATCCTACATGTTTTATCCATATCTTCTTCGGCGCTGATCGCTGAATCCTCCAGTCGGGCGGTCGCTTCCGCCAGAGTAGTTTGCGTGAAAGCCGATTTTCATTCATTCTGCAAATGTGACCATCGTAGACGGTGTGTTTGTATTTGTTGCACAATAGCTGATCGCATCTAGCTCGAATTTTCTCATTCCGCAGGCGATCACGAATTGAAACACCGATCTGTCTTAGGCAACGCATTTGGAACACCTCGAGTTTGTTGAGGTCCGAATGAAGAAGTGTCCACGTTTCTGCTCCATACAAAAGAATTGGTAGGATGAGCGTCCAGAATAGACGATTTTGGTATTAGTGGATATGTTCGTCTTCTTCCATATGCACCACTTGAGCGACGCAAACGCTGCTGATGCCTGGCCAATCCGGCTATGAATGTCAGCGGCCGATGCCACTTTCTTCTCTTGCGCCAGTGAGCACAAGTATTTGAGTTATTTCACGTGTTCGATTTAAGTACCATTAAGATGAACATTGGCCTGTGATCAGTCCGTCGTCAAGACTTTCGTCTTGTCCACGTTTATTTTCAGTCCATAGGATTTGGCGATCCGGGAAATGTTATAGAGAATATGTGTTTAACTCCAAGAAGAAGAAGAAACAGGGTGCCAGGACACACTGGTATAGATGAAAACGAAGAAGCCGATCACCTAGAAAACAGGGGATCCAGTAATCGCTTTATAGGCCCGGAACCCTTTTGCGGTATGAGTATGAACACGATCCACAAGAGTTTAGATGAAGAAATAAGAGGACAATGGATGAAAACCTGGAAAGAACATCCAGCGCTAAGAAAATCCAAAATAATGCTGGAATCTTTTAACCAGAAAAGAACAAAACCTTGCCTGAAAGTAAACAGGAATAACCTTAAAATTCTGACAGGTGTCCTGACTGCAAGCCCCTAGGCCTAGAGGAAGATGACAGATGCAGATTGTGTGGCTCAGTAGAGCAAACCCCATACATCTGCTCAAAGACTGCGGAGCACTGCTCCGCAAGAGACAAATGTAGATTGGGGCCCACTGCTTGAACACAGAGGAGTTGCAGTCCTTGAATGCCATAAAATCCTGAAATTCCTGAAATTGAAAGAAAGGAATCAGGAGTAGAGGAGGCGCTCTAAATGGGTAAGTATACCAACTGTAAGTTTTTCACAAGTAAAAGACCAACGATTAGAGGGTACAATAGATCTTTGAAGGTGGCAGTACAAGTCACCACCGAAATCTACAAATCTACAATCTAGTGATATTTTAGTAGAGCAAAGTATCATCGGTAAGAATTTTGATTAGAGTGGAACATCTAGTTGATCCCAAAACAACCATAAGTGGTATCTTAACAGATCAAAAGGTTTTTCCGTGGCAATTTTGACTGGATTGGAACGTTTAGTTGCTTCCAAAACAATAATAGAATATCTTAACAAAGCAATAGATTCATGCGAAGCAATTTTAATTAGATTAGAAATTAGAATGTGCAGTTGTTCCAAAAACAACAATCAGTGGTATATTAACAGAGCAAGTTTTATCAGTAAAAGTTATATCTTACATCTTCTTTTCTTCTTCTTTAATCCGTAGCTGACGATTGTCGAGGACGTCTTTCTCGTAACCAATACGCTGCTGTCGGTGCCGCTGGATTTTTCGCTTCATTCACGATTCGCTTCCACACTTTCCGAGCAATGGCAATATCCCTGGCCTCATCGAGGTCCAGTCGTCGGTTCTTGAGGTCGTCTTCTACATGTTTTATCTTGTTTTATCCTACATGTTTTATCCATATCTTCTTCGGCGCTGATCGCTGAATCCTCCAGTCGGGCGGTCGCTTCCGCCAGAGTAGTTTGCGTGAAAGCCGATTTTCATTCATTCTGCAAATGTGACCATCGTAGACGGTGTGTTTGTATTTGTTGCACAATAGCTGATCGCATCTAGCTCGAATTTTCTCATTCCGCAGGCGATCACGAATTGAAACACCGATCTGTCTTAGGCAACGCATTTGGAACACCTCGAGTTTGTTGAGGTCCGAATGAAGAAGTGTCCACGTTTCTGCTCCATACAAAAGAATTGGTAGGATGAGCGTCCAGAATAGACGATTTTGGTATTAGTGGATATGTTCGTCTTCTTCCATATGCACCACTTGAGCGACGCAAACGCTGCTGATGCCTGGCCAATCCGGCTATGAATGTCAGCGGCCGATGCCACTTTCTTCTCTTGCGCCAGTGAGCACAAGTATTTGAGTTATTTCACGTGTTCGATTTAAGTACCATTAAGATGAACATTGGCCTGTGATCAGTCCGTCGTCAAGACTTTCGTCTTGTCCACGTTTATTTTCAGTCCATAGGATTTGGCGATCCGGGAAATGTTATAGAGAATATGTGTTGCATCGGAATCTGTATCGGCAAATATAGCGATATCATCGGCGAACATCAGATCGGAAATGAAGTTTCACCGTAGTCACCGAAGTGTCACCGTATCGGACGCCTCGTCGACCATCGAATGCTTTCCTCATAATGGCTAATGGAAATATTTGGATCAGAAAACTGTCCGAAAATTCGTTCCGGATCCGTACGCAGCTGGTTGAACCGCCGTACGCCGCTCGTAGAAGATGTATAATTTTTAAAGGCACATGACCTGTATCCAATACTGACCATAGCAGATTCAAAGTCGATAAAGACGATAATTGTCCATTTTCCACACCGAATACGTTCTTCCATCAACTGGCGAAGTGCGAATATTTGATCGATACAGCCACGATTTGGCCTAAATCCTGCTTGCTCCGCTCGACTTGTTTCCTCTACATGTTTCTGTAGTCGTGATTGAATGATCTTTATAAATACCTTCCGACAATTGACAGGAGGCTGATGCCACGGTACTATGATCGCTTTCTTCCAAGTTGACGGTATTTGTTCCAAATGCCAAATTTGAAATAGTAGGTCGTAAATCCGTTGTAACAAAATGTAGACTCCGGATTTGATCATCTCAGCGGTAACTTGATCGATGCCTGGCGCTTTCCCATTTTTCAGCGATTTTATTTCTGTCTTGACTTCAACAATCGTTGGGTCACCATAGCGGAACGAGATCACTGGTTTATTGATAATCAGCGGTGTCGGCAGTGGTCCCCGTGGCGAATTGTCATTGTACCGTTCATTAAAGAATTCCTTCCACCGGTGCAGACGCTCGGCTGGAGAACTAACCGAAAGTTTCTTGATATCATCGTTTGTTGATTTTGTCTTTCCGCTCAAGTTTCTGATGGTTTGATATAAAGTAAGGTGCGATAACACATCTTACATCACTTGGTTTAAGATGATCCTGACAAACAACGCTAGGACATGATAAGACAAGCTTTTCAATATCTTCTATTGTATTCATAAATTTGTGTATTCCTTTCAAAAAATAATCTTGAATATGTAAGAGATTAATAGGTCTGATGAAGCTTTGAAATTTTAAAAGGAAGATAAATAAAAAATAAGATTTTTAAAAGATAAAGAAAAATAAAAAATGAGACAATCATCACGTTGAATTAATAAAAACAGTTGTTCAGTAAGAGGACTAATGAATTAATTAAAAAGAAACATATTTTCTGGCTGCTATATAAATGGAAAGGAAGGCGAGATAAAATTATAATGAAAAAGCAAAGTGATATCAAAAAAATACGAAAAGCAAGAATTGCGAACAAAAGACGGAGGGGACACGTAGAAAAAAGGAAATTGAATGCTGAATGGGACAAAACAGATTAAAAGAGACTTCAGTAGATAAATTTAATACACATTTATGTTATATTGATTAGTTGGGGAAAAACTTGGACAAGACTGCTAGACGAGACTAAGCAAGAGAATAAGTAAATACCTGTTATGTATGTAAGGACAAGATGTTGCAATAAATTCCATGTAAATAAATGTTTCACACATTTTTCAGCCGGAATAAATTTAATATAAAAATTCCTATCCATGCAGAAAATGTGATTTGACTCTTGTAGAAATCTAATCTTTCGACTGCCGAGGACTCCGCATCCTGTCCCGGACGCGTTACATAAAACAGGAGCTTATGGAAATGGGACAATATCCGTGGACGGATATTGAAATTCAAATAAACCGCGCGGCCGTACGATTTACCCTCGGTTTATATATATATAGCGTGCACTGGGGACTAATTGCGGACGCAATTTGGGGGTAGAAACATGCAGCACTGCTAATTTTGTCGTTTCCTACGGCTTGCATCCGCAAATGTATTCGTTATCGAATGCCTGCGTGACAATTTGATCATTTGGTTAGCAATATAGGTATATGAATATTGATTTACTATAACAAGAATGTTAACAGTAACAAGGTGTAGTCTTGCTTGTCTAACCTTCTCTGGCTAGTTTAGTCTTTTCTGTCAAGTCTTGTTCATTAAGTTTTGCCCGTCTACTCTTGCCCGTCTAGTCTTGTTGTCCAAAACGCCATGACTTATGTCAATACACACTTATATCAATAAACACTTATGTCAATACCCCGGTACCCGGGTACCCTTTTGCATGTTCTTACATACATATCTTTTTTATTTAACAAAAAATCGTCAAATCCTTTCATGTCCTCGTTATTTGAGTCTATTGACATCGATTCATATACATAAATAATAAAATGTGCCAAAAAATATATAAAATTTTTGGACTTAAAGTCAAATACCCGGGTACCCATATATAAATAAATAATTAAACTTATTTCTAGGGATAAAAAATATAAATTAATTTTATTATAAAACTTATTATAAATTATACATAAAATATTTTTATATTCAATTTATTATTGGCAACATTCGTCACATTTTACAATTGCTTTTGAATGTTCATCGCAAACTGGTTTGTTAAATTCTTTACACGATTTTCGCGTTTTTTCTCCGTTTTTTAATTGACATCCTGGTAACAAAAATGACTTGATCCTACAACATTATATCCACACCAATTTTTGGTTTATTATAATACTGAACAATTTCTGGTTTCTTTTTTTGTCTTCGCTGCAAATCTGAATGCATCGTAGAGAGAAGTATAACAACTTTCTTATTTTAGGAACATAAGAGCATAGACTAACTTTTTCATGAAACCTAAATAGAGAAGAGAATTCTTCACGATCTGTAGATGCTAGCATGTCTACTAGAATGTATTTTTTTTTTCAATGTTCCTACAATTGTTAGGTTTCATACAATAAATGCTTTGCTAAAGGTAAAGTAATAAAAAAATTATCCATTGTAATATTTCTTCCGGATCCTTTATATTTTGCAGCTAAATCTTTTTCTCTCTTCCACTCTTTCGCCTTGATTCATTTCACGGCCAGTTGTTATTTTGCCAGTGTAAATTTGACCTTTCAATGGATATGAATTTTTGGCGTATTTTGATCCGATACTTTGCCCACCCAGCGGTTTTATTTATAGAAATAGGGGTTTTGGGGTAGTGGAATACTCTATGGGTAATCCCGAGTTGTAATGTGAAAGTCTCCGGGTATTAAAATTATTTTATTGAATGAAAAACCCATGCGGGTACACGGGTACCCGGGTATTGAACAACGTAGTAACGACTGGGTATTGACATAAGTGTTAACTTATTGAAAAAAGTTGAAACTTCTTTGTCCTCCAAATATTGATGGCTGGATTAAAGCGAATTTTTAAATGTAAAGCTTTCTAGAAAAACATTTATTCCAAACAACCATCGACAATTAGTCAATGTTTTAAATGAGCGTGTAATTAATACTCGGCCGGTTGCGGAGTTTGATAAATTATTTTAATGAATGCACGTAACATCTGTTGCTTGGTGCGAAAACAAAAAGACGTAATGGAGAGCCGACCAGGTCCATTCATCACGGTTCCTCTCCCGTCAAGTTTTTCCTTAATTTATTTTTTTACAAACTGTTGAACGACGCGCGCGGTTTATCGACTAGCTCCGGAGCCCAAAACAGCGGAAAATACACACAAAGTAATTTCCACCTTTGATCCACGACGATCAATCTCTTTCTTACATAATCCAACTCAAACCAAATTAGTCAACATCATACAGGGATTATTATACGACGTTTAATAAGGGGAATTATATGAAACGGGAATACCTACTGCGTTGCTTCCGCTTCTGTAAGGCTTCCTGTTAATGAGATTTATGAGTGGGGATGACTGGACAGTTACAGTTACCTTTCAGAAGGCAATGCGAACTCTTGTGTCTGGTGAGTTATTAACCGTAAGCGCAAAAATTAGTTTAGTAGATTTATAGACGTTATCATTCCGAATTAATCTGGTGTATGGGCGATCAATTCCCCAACGGCGAGGATTCCACATCGCTTAAAACAGCGATGCGTTTATTACTTTTTCAATTAGAACGAATAGTCGAAAAGTTTTTAAACAAGATCCCATCATCAATAACGATTTGCGCACGAACACACGCCTCCAAGAAAGTTGCAGAATTCGCACTTTATATACGATAAACTTGTAAATAAATAATCAGTATTTTAATTGTCTTTTAAGTATTAATTGAATAGTAAATAAGTAATTAGTATTTTAATTGTTTTCTTAAGTATTAATTGAATTCATGAATAGTTTAGAAGAATATTGATAGATTTTATCAATATATGTACTAGATTTAGGTATATTCAATAGTCGTATAAAACGTTGGAATAATTTGCATTCATATCATCATATTCACATCATCATATCAAATTATTTTAAATATTAGAAATGATAACCTAGGTTCTAGGTGCTTAATCATAAATTTTCCTTTTGGATATGGGGTAATTTCTAAACAAATATTTTTATTTCAGCGGTGAAAGATGCCGAAGCGGTCCAAGAAACAGAAGAGTCAAGAGGTAGCAAAGCGACCTGAAATATCCGACGACGAAGAAGGAACGTTCTCCGCCTGGCTCAAATCCGAAAACGGCTTGGACTTCATGAAATGCTTTGTGGTTGCAAATAGCGTAATCGTCTTCGGCGCGATGGTCTGGCCCAACGCAAAAGAAGCCCTAACTGCTCTATACTACAGCTTGGCATATCTCTTCCTAGATGAATAATAAATATTAAAACGAAGCAAATTGACACGCGTTGCATAATTACTTCAAGTTCGTCGAATAAATTAGTTTTTTGAGGTTTAAATTTTATTACATAAACTTTACTATTAATAGCAAAATTACAGACGCTTGTTCAAACTGTTTCTTATTACTTTTCTCGAGTTAATTAAATCACCATTTAGTGAACTCGGCGAGTTTCTGGAATAAAGCAAATAATGCTGTCGCTGCTGTTGCGCGGAGGTTTATTCCTTTTCGTAATGTCTTGGTACACTCTAACGGTTTGGAAAATCATAGACGAGCATTTCGAGGCGCAATTCAAGGACTATCTCAAGAAGGAGTTCGAAAATAATGAATACACTAGTGTGAAGTATTTGAAGCGGGTCGAGAAGGTGACGTCTTGTAGAAAAAATCCGTTTTATTTGCCCTACGAAACGAGCTCTGATATATGTACTATAAATTTCTAATTATAAGTATTGTACTGTATATAATATAAGTAGTACAAGCTGTATACAATATAATCGTTTCTTATGAGGTTCGCCCTATAACATGTTATTTGCATATAATTACCAATCTAATATTAATATATTCTGTTTGTGCCAAAAAATGAAATTCAACACTAAATTTATTGTGTTGTAAATATACAAAGTAAAGCTTAATTTGTAGAAGTCTATCAAATGTAAAACCGCAAAAGTATAAAACTACTTAACTAGACAAATAAAAAGAAAAATGTTTATTTATTAAAAATAGTCTTTCATATCAATTTTTAAGATAATTATTTTAAAAGAGTTCCTCCCCCATAATCATACTATATTAGAGGAGACACAGAGGACTAGACATATTAAACATACAAGACTAGATAGACAAGGCTAGACAGACCAGACTAAACAGACAAGACTAGTCAGATTAGACTAGAGAGAAAAGATTAGACAGACAAGATTAGACAGACAAGACTAGACAGACAAGACTAGAGAGACAAGACAAGACTAAACACACAAGACTAGACAGACAAGACTAGACAGACAAGACTCGACAGACAAGACTAGGCAGACAAGAAAACCGAAACGTTCTACGTACAAAAAATGCTGTACAAAACGAAATTTTAACCGTTCAGTCAGGTAGCGTACAATCACCTGATATAGAAAAGGTGTCTGATGGCTTGCGTACACCTAATCCGTCAATCACGACCGTCATCGTCGGACAATGACGGTCGTGCTTGCGTACGCGCTCTCTTTCTTTTACAAGTGTTTGATTCAATCGTCCGAGTTCGCCGTCGTCGCCCGAGCAAACTTCGTCCGATGACGGATTAGGTGTACGCGAGCCATGATAGAGGGAGATGAGAAACCCAAAATAAATATATGAAAAGAACTAGTCGTTCAAAGTTAATTATTGGCACCAATACGGATGCTGCTGAAATAAAGGCGATCACGAAACTTGTACATTTACATGTCTCACGTTTGCAACCTCAATTAACTGAAAACGATATAATAGCCTACTTGAGTGGCAAAAACTTTAACAACCATCGGTGTAAAAAGATGTCTTCTAACCGGCCCGAGGAAAATTCCTCTTTTAAGGTCTCACTATCAATTGAACACCTAGAAGATATCAAGAAACCAGAAATATGGCCTCGTTATGCCCACGTAAAACGTTTTTTTTTACGAAACAGTACGAAAAGATAACTGTAATAATCAAGAATCTCTACAAAGAAACCAAAATCTGTTATTATATATGAACATACAAAGTATAAAACAAAAAATAATAAAATCTGTGGTATACAGTGGAAGAATTCGGAAAACAAAGTAGTAATGATATGCATTTACAGACCACCGGCAGGATGCTTTACCACATTTATGATGTTACTAGAAACCAATATAGACAATATTTTCAATGTACAGGATGAGTTAAACCACTGATCCACTTTGAATCCAACTCCAAAGAAAAAGGTAATCTACTACATTTAATGAGGTCTTACGGCCTTGATTATAAAGTTGGGATCCCTACTAGGGAAACGAACACATCAAGTAGAATCATATTATTTCTTGCTGTATTTCTGGAAGAACCTCTGAAATAGGAGGTCATGACAGAGACAATCGCTGAAAAACTAAATGAAAAAGCGTACTTACTAAGAAGGGTGTGTGATTTCATTGGAAAACCGTTTTTAATGAAGGTGTACCATGCGGAAGTAGTCTATCCTAGCCTATGGGATTTTAGTATGGGGGTCATCTCCACTCACAAAAAGAGTTTTATTAGCTCAAAAAAGAATAATTAGAATTATTACTGGAGTTAATGTAAACGTGTCGTGAAAGCCAGAATTTATAAAATTAAATATTTTAACTGTTCCAGCAATTTACCTGTGGGAGGTGGCATGTCATATCTTCAAAAACAGACATATATTTCTTACAAAAAAAGACATATAATAGTGTTAACACAAGAAGTGCGTCCAATCTTCGTACCAAAAAGAGCAATCTTACTCTTAGTAGTGCAGCGCCCAGTCGACTAGGTGTTAAAATATTCAATAATCTGACAAATAGATTCAAAGAAGAAAAGTCCTACAAATTGTTTCGCAAAACAACTAAAGAATTCTTTATAAACAATTGAGGCGTTTTTTTTGAAAAACAACACATGTCCGCAAACTTAAATTTTGGGAAAATTAAAAAAACCTTCCGTATTTGTTTGTGACAGTCGTATATCTACTTTAAAGAATTTATTACAATGCCCATAATCACTATATTTAGTTCCAAAACGTTTTTTGATAAATAGTTAAGCTTTTTTATGCTTTACTTGCTCTTTGCTCACAAAGGTTCCAAAATATTTTGGAAAAACATCGTTTGTCCACGAAATTTTTCTGAAAAACAACTTATGTCCTCGAAATTTTTCTGGAAAACAACATATGTCCAATTGGTCTTTTAGGTTTAAAAGAATAATATCTAAAAATTCAATAAAATCATTATTATTTAAAGATGTAGAAATCACATACATAAAAATTCATAATATAAAGCTTTTTTAACGTTGTAAAATGATTAAATCCTTAAAGTTATGTTAAAAGAAAAGAAAAAAGTTAAGAGCAAGTAACATTTAAGGAACTCGTTTAGAAACAAAAATTATAAAAAATAAAGATATAATGCCTATTCATCTACGCCACTGCTGTTATCTTCGCTATCAACTATTGACCATTCGTCAGTTGCAGTACCATTCCGTGCACTCAAACCTTCGTAGAATGAAACATGGTTTGGATCGGATAAAAACCGGCTGAGATTTGTAACATCTTTCAGTTTGGCTTCGCTGATCGGCACACTTGTAGTTTCAGAAATTAACTGATTTTCTGTGGGCAATGACTTGCCTTTCTTTATTATTCTGTTCAAGTTCCACGATCCGTGGTAAGCTAGGCGTGTCTGTACAAAATCTGGATTGTTCATTGTCCCTCTATACATTCTAGCTATCTTTAAGTTGATTGCAGGCGTAGCTGATTTCAGAAAAAAGGGCATATTGAGCTTAACATGTCAAACTAATGACTCTGGATCCACGTGTGTGACTGTGGTTGCAAGTTTCAGCACATGAACCAAAACATAAATAAACTCCATCATGAGATAATTTTTGTTTTGGCCAGGACAACGATCAGAAAATAGCCATAGGTCCTGACAATTTTCCGGCAATTTTTTTTTTTTAATAATGAAAAAGCATGGACGTTACTTCTTCCTGGCCCCTTTTGGCACATTCTTCGTAGTAAGTGTACATATCAGCCTCGCTTGTTCCAACATTATGTATCCCAAATACATAGCACCATAACTGTCCTTTTTTTAGGCTTATCAGTAGAAGCTATTTCACATATTTCATCTCCAAAATGGTTCATAATTCATGAAAAATACCAAAATAAATAGGTACTTACAAAATTAAAAACAATCAATTTAATAAAATGTAAAGCAGAAAGAACGAAAACACAAAACACAAACGAAGAAAGGTTACAATGGAGCAGGTAGGATAATGGACATACGTTGTTTTTTCACAAATCGGTTTGGACATTTGATGTTTTTCCAAAACCGTCTAAAATTTGGGCGACACTGGGAGCAAGCCTGACGCTTTCTTTTTCAGGATTATTACTTCAAATCACGCACATATAGCAGCACTAACCAATCACTAAAGAACCGCCAAAACTTAAAAAATGGACATGGGTTGTTTTTCAAAAAACCGCCTCAATTGTTATCAATTGATCATTGTTAATCCTTTCAAGCACTGCAATTTATAATTTATTTTCATTCAGGGGCGGTTTATTATTTATTTTATTATGTACTACCAATTATTAACCTATCTGCTAATTTTATTGTTATTATAACTTTTGCATAATGTACTTATCTTATATATATATATATATATATATATACTGAACATCGTAAGATAAATAAATGGTTTGATTTAATTTGACTAGATAGACAAGACTAGACAGACAAGACTAAACAGAAAAAACTAGACAGACAAGACTCAGTAAAAAAAAATCTATTTAAACAATGAAGAACTCAGCATCCAGAAACCAATTTACGTTAATAAATCAAAACGTGCAGTCGCTAAATTCTATTGATAAAATAGAATATATGCTTGAAAAGATTATTAATTGCAGACTGTTTATCATCACGAAACACTAAGAACAACTGGACGTACTAAAAATAAAAAACTTCAATCTGTTCCCTTATTTCTGCAGCGCAGAAGGATTATACGGAGAATCTGCTATCTACTGTAAAAAAGATACAACATTCACAATTAGCGGGGACATAAATAAAATGGCTGAGCAACATGTGTTTGAGTGTGCAGCCATAGGTTGTGATTAAAAACAAGGAACAATTAGTCGTTGGATTATATAGAACTCCGCAATCACATATTTATTCTTTTATGGACAAGTTGCATCAACTTCTACTATTCCTCTCAAAGAATAATAAGCAATACATATTATCAGGAGATTTTAATATTTGAAATCTATCAAGTACTAGTCAGCAGTTCCTGTCTCTGCTAGAATCTATTAATGCGGTACCGACTTTGAAAGAAGTAAGTCATCCATAATCTGGCACATATGTTGACTAGATAATATCATAACAAACCTCATTGTAATGTACAGCACGAAAACTCTGCACAGTTACTAACCATGATTTGTGAGAAGGAAGACATTCCATCTAAATATAAACATATTAGGATTTGTAATAGTGAAAATATGCACATATTTAAGCATTTAATGGAAGAGGTAGTGTGGGACAAACTCTTTGAAATCGATTGCTATGAAATAGATAACCAGCGGACATTTTCCATTGAAATCATCAAGAGACACTCGAAAGAGGCTTTCCGCAAAGAACTTGTTTACACCGGCAGCTCGACGGGTTTTTGCAAATCCTGATTTAAAAAAGATGGAAAACGATCTGAGAGTAGCCCAAGTACTATGTCCATATTCTCCTTCTGAACTTCAAAAAACTGTACAATAATGTACCAAGAAACTACACAAATCTATTAAGAAAACGAAAAAAAGAAAATTTAAATAATAAATTTAAAGAATTTTCAAATGTCAAAAAAAAACAACGCGGAGCATTATTCTGATTTAACGAATCTAAAAAAGAATAATACAACCTACTATAACTGCAATGAGGACCAACAAACCGGTGCTACAAATATAAATAATTTCTTCGCAGACAGGGCCAAGTAATTGTCTAAAACTATACCAACGCTAGAATTTAATAACAATATAACAGCGAGTAACAATTCAATATTTCTAACACCAAGTCGTTCGTTTGGATGAACAGGGTATTAACTCATTATGTTATTGCCTGTAGAATTTCTTTTTTTTTTTCGAAGTAATAGACAAAATTGACAAAGTCATGAAGTGAACAAAATACGTTATCAAAAAAGTTAGTTCAAAAGATATTATAAGTGAGGTTAACCAATTATTTACAGAAATGGAAATATATTGATTTGAAAACTTCAAATCACTCTCTCAGGTTTTTGAGTTAATACCCTTCTGTTCTGTTCATCTGGAGCAATGAAGTGAAGAACTATATAGTACAATAATGGATTTAAAAAACAATAAAAGTGCGGGACAAGACGAGATTCCTTCAATCGTGCTAAAACCTGTGTTTCCATTGATTTTGACGCCATAAAAGTAGCCATAATAACTCACTAAAACGAAAATATAACTGATGTTGGAAATTACATACCAATAAGTATACTTTCAGTGTTCTCAAAAGTGTAAGAAAACCCCATCTGTACTAGAATATTATCATTCCTTGAAAAATATCAAACAATAAGCCCACAGCAACATAGATACTGCGTGCTACGAATTCATCAAGAATATTATGAAAAATCTAGAAGCTAAGTAGATCTAGTAGATCATACTATTCTACAAAATAAATTAGACAAATACGGCACCAGAGGGGTTGCACTAGAGTGGTTAAAATCGTACCTAAACAATAGATTAGACACTCCGAATGATTGCGTAATGTCCAGCGAAAGGAGTATCAGCATGGGTATCCCACATGGGAGCACTATTGGTCCATCACCATTTTTATTAATGATCTCCTTAAGATTTGGAATCATATTCTGGGGCACTGGAATTAATGTTCAGAGGGTGTTTAGAATACAAAAGCAAGCCCTGCGTATTCCAAGCAATTTAAAATACCGATAGTCCTGTAGAGGTCATTTCAGAAGAGGAGAAATATTAACAACTACTGGTACATGTATCTACGAATGCATTGTATTTGTGTTCAAACATAAACATTTATTTGAATTTTTTTAAAAGGCAAAAGTACGAGAAACTAGATATCTTATCAGTTACTCAAACATCTGCAACAAACTGCTTAGCGAAATTACATATATTACACACATCAAACAGCTAAAATGGGAACTTTATCGTTGGATAAATAATATTGAACCATAGACTATAGACACCATAGACGTTATATAGACAGCATAGACGCATATAATTTTATTTGAATTAGAAATTTTACTTGTTATATAGTTTAATTTTTATCTCTGTTAAGTTTTCAAGAGCAACTTGGAACAAAAATTCCGCGACGGCACATAATAAATAATCCGCTTTTTATCCGCAAACGATTCTAGAAAAAAAATTCCCCGGAAAATGGGGTCCCGCCCGCTAACTTAACAGAAAGTTAGCGGGACCAACCCTAAAAATAATTACCTTGAGGAAATAAATGCACGGGAATTATCCGCTTCTTATCCGCAAACGAATGCCGCGAGAAAAAAAAAATCCGCGCTATTCATTTCCCAGTAAAATTTGTGAAAGTTTTTGTTTTTGCGCGGCCAAAACGCCACAAAAGGCGCGCGCGTCCCCTGCTTTCTTTATTATTTCTATTGGTCCGTTCAAAGACGCATCGGCGGTAAAATCTAGGGCCTTTCAAATATGCGGGCGGCAAGCTAGGTCCTTTCAAAGGTGCAAGCGACATGTTAAGGCACTTTCAAAGACGCAAGCGGCATGTTAGATCTTTTCAAATATGAAATGTTCTTATTGGTTGCCATCCTTCAACCTACGGTGGAGTGAGAGGGCAGTTGTAGTTAGTGGAGGTATTGTATTCGGGCAAGCATGCTATAGCAATTCTTACTGCTGATGAATGGCTCGACGCTCGACGTTTGGAAAAACTATATGCATTATCGATTAAGAACTCTAGAGCTCTATATAAATAACTGAAATATTACATCACAACTCTTTTTCCTGAAAAAGAGGGGGCTGCGTGAAGTTGACCCCCAACGTGTATTTCTCGATTTTTGCCCGAAATTCCCCGGAACTATTGCAATTTTCAAGCAAGAACTCTGGAACTATTCAATTTTTCCATAATTCGGGGACCACCTTCAAGCGACTAAATACTGCTGATGAATGCCGCGACGCCAGTTTTCTCTTCGAGAAGTACAAAGACTATCGAAACAAAAGCACGTAGACGCTGTTCACTTTTTCAAGTGCAAACTTGTCAATGAACAGCGAGGTAGCAGCACCCTCGGCGCGGGGATTCAAAGACGAACGCGGAATTTCTTTTTCGCAGCATTCTTGTACAAAGAATCAAGGAGTCGGGAAAAAATCATTCCATCGTTATTTTTCTCCTCGAATAGAAAGTCTACCGATGATGTCGGAACCCAGAAAAATTTATTGGATTGAGAGAAAGAGAGCGTCGCAAAACGCAGAGCCTGAAAATGGATTTACCGAAATTATTCGTTTTTTATCCAAAAACAAATTTTGCGAAAAAAAAGTTCCGGAATTTTCCCGGGAAATGAAAAGTGCGGATTTTTTTCGAGGCACTGATTTGCGGATAAAAAGCGGATAATTCCGGAGCATTTATTTCCTCAAAATAATTATTTTTAGCGTGGGTTCCGCTAACTTTCTGTTAAGTTAACGGGACCCCATTTTTCCCTGAAATAGGAAGTGCGGGATTTATTTTTTGCAATCGTTTGCGGATAAAAAGCTGATTATTATGTGCTGTTGCGGATTTTTCTTTTCCTCGTTGGTCCTGTCAACTTAACAGAGGTTTAATTTTTTATACTATTAGATTATACATTAATTTTAATTTTTCTCAAATTTCTTAAGAATTCTGTTTTAAAATCATGAATTCAGTTTATTTATTTATGTCTTTTCTTTCTCCTGGCTTTACACATTTCGTTTAGTATCTTAAAATATGTAACACATAATAACAAATAATAATAAATACATATCATTTAGTATCTTAAAAACTGTATCTTAAATAATGAAATAAATGTATTTGAATTGATTTGACTAGACAGACAGGAGTAGATAGGCAAGACTAGACAGAAAAGACTAGAGAGACAAAACTAGACATACAAGACTAGTCAGACAAGACTAGACAGCCAAGACTAGACAGATTGGACAGACAAGACTAAACAGACAAGACTAGACAAAAAGACTAGTCATAAAAGACTAGACAGACAAGACTAGATAGACATGGCTAGACAGACAAAACTAGACAGAAAAGCCTTTTTTTAACGGGACGTAGCAAGCACCATAGGTTCACTTGTTATAAGTGCCCCCTTGAACTTCCATAACATCTTGGAAGTGCTCCACGCACAACATCAATGGTTGATGTGGTTATATTGTATCTGCCTTACACTCCCTTACAAAACTAGTGATTAGGGTTCAGGTGCCTTCAAGTTCCTTGTTGGTTTCAACTTTATTCCATTTCCACTCATCAGTTTCTTTCATTGTCTTTATGTTTGTGACCACATTAGAGTTTGTTGTCCAGATGCTCTCGGACTTAATCAATTGATAGATCAGATCTGTGGCCTCTAGTTTTGGAGAAGTTTTGTTTTCCCACGCTTCTCTATCCGGTATTCTTCTATCACATTCGAATATTCTGTGTCGAACGCTTTCCGCAAGATCAAAGACTATCGGTTGCCCAGCGGATGTTATGCAGGTAGTCCCTAAAGCATCCATGTCCGCTTAGCACTTGCGTAAAGTGGAAGGCTTTTCCATCGTGCGTCTTAACACCCTTCGCTCGACATCAGGGATAAGAATCCTAGTCATGAGCGACAAGACTGGACAGACAAGACTAGACAGACGAGACTAGAGAGACAAGACTATACAGACAAGACTGGACAGACTAGACTAGATAGACAAGACTGGACACACAAGACTGGACAGACAAGATTATACAGACAAGACTAAACACACAAGACTAGACTGATAAGTAGACTAGATAAGAGTAGACAGACAACACTTCACACACAAGACTAGACAAACAAGACAAGACAGACAAGACTAGACAGACAAGACTAGACAGACAAAACTAGACAGACAAGACTAGACAGACAAGACTAGACAGACAAGACTAGACAGACAAGACTAGACAGACAAGACTAGACAGACAAGACTAGACAGACAAGACTAGACAGACAAGACTAGACAGACAAGACTAGACAGACAAGACTAGACAGACAAGACTAGACAGACAAGACTAAACAGACAAGACTAGACAGACAAGACTAGACAGACAAGACTAGACAGACAAGACTAGACAGACAAGATTAGACAGACAAGACTAGACAGACAAGACTAGACAGACCAGACTAGACAGACAAGACTAGAAAGACAAGACTAGACAGACAAGACTAGACAGACAAGACTAGACAGACAAGACTAGACAGACAAGACTAGACAGACAAGACTAGACAGACAAGACTAGACAGACAAGACTAGACAGACAAGACTAGACAGACAAGACTAGACAGACAAGACTAGACAGACAAGACTAGACAGACAAGACTAGACAGACAAGACTAGACAGACAAGACTAGACAGACAAGACTAGACAGACAAGACTAGACAGACAAGACTAGACAGACAAGACTAGACAGACAAGACTAGACAGACAAGACTAGACAGACAAGACTAGACAGACAAGACTAGACAGACAAGACTAGACAGACAAGACTAGACAGACAAGACTAGACAGACAAGACTAGACAGACAAGACTAGACAGACAAGACTAGACAGACAAGACTAGACAGACAAGACTAGACAGACAAGACTAGACAGACAAGACTAGACAGACAAGACTAGACAGACAAGACTAGACAGACAAGACTAGACAGACAAGACTAGACAGACAAGACTAGACAGACAAGACTAGACAGACAAGACTAGACAGACAAGACTAGACAGACAAGACTAGACAGACAAGACTAGACAGACAAGACTAGACAGACAAGACTAGACAGACAAGACTAGACAGACAAGACTAGACAGACAAGACTAGACAGACAAGACTAGACAGACAAGACTAGACAGACAAGACTAGACAGACAAGACTAGACAGACAAGACTAGACAGACAAGACTAGACAGACAAGACTAGACAGACAAGACTAGACAGACAAGACTAGACAGACAAGACTAGACAGACAAGACTAGACAGACAAGACTAGACAGACAAGACTAGACAGACAAGACTAGACAGACAAGACTAGACAGACAAGACTAGACAGACAAGACTAGACAGACAAGACTAGACAGACAAGACTAGACAGACAAGACTAGACAGACAAGACTAGACAGACAAGACTAGACAGACAAGACTAGACAGACAAGACTAGACAGACAAGACTAGACAGACAAGACTAGACAGACAAGACTAGACAGACAAGACTAGACAGACAAGACTAGACAGACAAGACTAGACAGACAAGACTAGACAGACAAGACTAGACAGACAAGACTAGACAGACAAGACTAGACAGACAAGACTAGACAGACAAGACTAGACAGACAAGACTAGACAGACAAGACTAGACAGACAAGACTAGACAGACAAGACTAGACAGACAAGACTAGACAGACAAGACTAGACAGACAAGACTAGACAGACAAGACTAGACAGACAAGACTAGACAGACAAGACTAGACAGACAAGACTAGACAGACAAGACTAGACAGACAAGACTAGACAGACAAGACTAGACAGACAAGACTAGACAGACAAGACTAGACAGACAAGACTAGACAGACAAGACTAGACAGACAAGACTAGACAGACAAGACTAGACAGACAAGACTAGACAGACAAGACTAGACAGACAAGACTAGACAGACAAGACTAGACAGACAAGACTAGACAGACAAGACTAGACAGACAAGACTAGACAGACAAGACTAGACAGACAAGACTAGACAGACAAGACTAGACAGACAAGACTAGACAGACAAGACTAGACAGACAAGACTAGACAGACAAGACTAGACAGACAAGACTAGACAGACAAGACTAGACAGACAAGACTAGACAGACAAGACTAGACAGACAAGACTAGACAGACAAGACTAGACAGACAAGACTAGACAGACAAGACTAGACAGACAAGACTAGACAGACAAGACTAGACAGACAAGACTAGACAGACAAGACTAGACAGACAAGACTAGACAGACAAGACTAGACAGACAAGACTAGACAGACAAGACTAGACAGACAAGACTAGACAGACAAGACTAGACAGACAAGACTAGACAGACAAGACTAGACAGACAAGACTAGACAGACAAGACTAGACAGACAAGACTAGACAGACAAGACTAGACAGACAAGACTAGACAGACAAGACTAGACAGACAAGACTAGACAGACAAGACTAGACAGACAAGACTAGACAGACAAGACTAGACAGACAAGACTAGACAGACAAGACTAGACAGACAAGACTAGACAGACAAGACTAGACAGACAAGACTAGACAGACAAGACTAGACAGACAAGACTAGACAGACAAGACTAGACAGACAAGACTAGACAGACAAGACTAGACAGACAAGACTAGACAGACAAGACTAGACAGACAAGACTAGACAGACAAGACTAGACAGACAAGACTAGACAGACAAGACTAGACAGACAAGACTAGACAGACAAGACTAGACAGACAAGACTAGACAGACAAGACTAGACAGACAAGACTAGACAGACAAGACTAGACAGACAAGACTAGACAGACAAGACTAGACAGACAAGACTAGACAGACAAGACTAGACAGACAAGACTAGACAGACAAGACTAGACAGACAAGACTAGACAGACAAGACTAGACAGACAAGACTAGACAGACAAGACTAGACAGACAAGACTAGACAGACAAGACTAGACAGACAAGACTAGACAGACAAGACTAGACAGACAAGACTAGACAGACAAGACTAGACAGACAAGACTAGACAGACAAGACTAGACAGACAAGACTAGACAGACAAGACTAGACAGACAAGACTAGACAGACAAGACTAGACAGACAAGACTAGACAGACAAGACTAGACAGACAAGACTAGACAGACAAGACTAGACAGACAAGACTAGACAGACAAGACTAGACAGACAAGACTAGACAGACAAGACTAGACAGACAAGACTAGACAGACAAGACTAGACAGACAAGACTAGACAGACAAGACTAGACAGACAAGACTAGACAGACAAGACTAGACAGACAAGACTAGACAGACAAGACTAGACAGACAAGACTAGACAGACAAGACTAGACAGACAAGACTAGACAGACAAGACTAGACAGACAAGACTAGACAGACAAGACTAGACAGACAAGACTAGACAGACAAGACTAGACAGACAAGACTAGACAGACAAGACTAGACAGACAAGACTAGACAGACAAGACTAGACAGACAAAACTAGACAGACAAGACTAGACAGACAAGACTAGACAGACAAGACTAGACAGACAAGACTAGACAGACAAGACTAGACAGACAAGACTAGACAGACAAGACTAGACAGACAAGACTAGACAGACAAGACTAAACAGACAAAACTAAACAGACAAGACTAGACAGACAAGACTAGACTGATAAGTAGACTAGATAAGAGTAGACAGACAAGACTTGACAGACAAGACTAGACAGAGAAAACTAGACAGACAAGACTAGACAAACAAGACTAGACAGACAAAGCTAGACAGACACGACTAGACATACAAAACTAGACAGACAAGAACAGACAGCCTAGACTAAAAAGTGCTTTAACCCTGCTTACAAAGTTCCACCAGGCTGTGTCTGGCCTTATACATTATTAATACATTACCAATAAATTTAATGTGTCAGCGTCATAATCGATATCGATATCAGAATCAAATTACCTTTGCAGCGACAGGTAATAAGTCAGGTAAACATATAAACGACTCTACAAAGGCCATCAATATATTCGTGATAACGGCTACAGCGAGCAGATAACAATGGAATATATAATACCGGTATAAATTACCATCAAATCGGTTAATTCGGGAAAAGTCAAATAAGGTTTCAAATGGAACTTGATTAAACGAATTTAATATGGATATGTGCGAATTAATTAGAGGCGGAGGTAATTTGAATGGTAAATTGCACATTAATTGTTAGATCCAGTTGAAAACCGGTCGATTTAAATTCCCACCGGAACGGAATTGCAGGAAATTGTAATTGATAACCACTGGTAAAACTAATTGCCTTCATTAGGGTTTAATCTAACACAATGCGAATAAAGAAATTAAAAGAAGATGTATGTAATTAGATCAGACAAAACAAGGCTAGACACGGCAAATAAAGCAAGATAAGGGTATACAAGGGCCTAGATAAAGCTGGACAAGGCAAGACAAGACTAGATAAGGCTGGACGAGGCTAGACAATATTGGACAAAGCTGAGCAAGACTAGACTATCTTAAGGCATGGCCAGGCATGGCTAAGTTACGTTAAGCAATGCTAAGGAGGGCTAAGTAAGGCCACGGAAAATAAGACAAGGCTAAGTATGGTGAGCAAGGCTAGGTAAGAATGGACATGGCTACCCAAGGCTGAACAAGGTTTAACAAAGAAAAGAAGACTAGACAAGAGAAGACAAGACCAAACAATATTAGACAAAACCAAGCAAGAACATAGAAGGCCAGACACCCTACTAGGCAAGAACTGAAAGAGGTAGAGAGGTAAGACTGGACTAAATCAAATTATACCGTAATTTAATTTACTAATAAATAATACCATGTTTTATTGAAATCTCAATAATAGTCTGTGCAAATCCCCTTGAAAACTAATTACATCAGTAATTGTTTATAGGTAAATATGTACGGGAGACCAAGAGTCGGTATTGAGGGAACTGAATGGACAAAACCAATAGACCAGTGTCAATACTGCTTAGAATATTGGATAGTAGCAGAAACTCCGACAATTCATGATTGAAACTTTCGTCTCCAAACTGCAATTGAATGGAGCTTCAGAAATCGTTTTTTTTATTAATTCCACAAATGCACTCTCAATCTATACTCTTTCTATGAGAAATATATATCATTTTAATTATTCTCCTACTTCTAGTGCTGTTTAGATTTTATCACAGCTTTTCAGGTATTGCTTGGTCTTGTTCGGTCGTATCTGCTCTTCGCAGTCTTGGCTCGTCTTGTCTGGTCTTCTCTGACCTTGCTTGGTCTTGTCTGGTCATGTCTGGTCTGGTCTAGTCTAGTCTTGTCTTATCTAATCTTGCCTGGTCTTGTCTGGCCTTGTCTTCTCTAGTCTGTCTTCTCTAGTCTTGTGTAGACTTGTCTATTCTTGTCTAGTTTTATCCAGTCTTACCAAGTCTTATCCAGTCCATTACAGTCTTGTCTAGTCCTATCTTGTCTAGCCTTGTCCAGTCTTGTCCAGTCTTGCTCTGTCTTGTCCAGTCTTGTCCAGTATTGTACAGTCTTGTCCAGTCTTGTCCAGTATTGTCTAGTCTTGTCTAGTCTTGCCTAGTCTCGTATAGTCTTGTCTAGTCTTGTCTAGTCTTGTCTAGTCTTGTCTAGTCTTGTCTAGTCTTGTCTAGTCTTGTCTAGTCTTGTCTAGTCTTGTCTAGTCTTGTCTAGTCTTGTCTAGTCTTGTCTAGTCTTGTCTAGTCTTGTCTAGTCTTGTCTAGTCTTGTCTAGTCTTGTCTAGTCTTGTCTAGTCTTGTCTAGTCTTGGCTAGTCTTGTCTAGTCTTGTCTAGTCTTGTCTAGTCTTGTCTAGTCTTGTCTAGTCTTGTCTAGTCTTGTCTAGTCTTGTCTAGTCTTGTCTAGTCTTGTCTAGTCTTGTCTAGTCTTGTCTAGTCTTGTCTAGTCTTGTCTAGTCTTGTCTAGTCTTGTCTAGTCTTGTCTAGTCTTGTCTAGTCTTGTCTAGTCTTGTCTAGTCTTGTCTAGTCTTGTCTAGTCTTGTCTAGTCTTGTCTAGTCTTGTCTAGTCTTGTCTAGTCTTGTCTAGTCTTGTCTAGTCTTGTCTAGTCTTGTCTAGTCTTGTCTAGTCTTGTCTAGTCTTGTCTAGTCTTGTCTAGTCTTGTCTAGTCTTGTCTAGTCTTGTCTAGTCTTGTCTAGTATTGTCTAGTCTTGTCTAGCTTTGTCCAGTTTTGTCCAGTCTTGTCCAGTCTTTACCAGTATTGTCCAGTCTTGTCCAGTCTTATCCAGTCTTGTCCAATCCTGTCCAGTCTTGTCCAATCTTGTCCAGTCTTGTTCAGTCTTGTCCAGTCTTGTCCAGTCTTGTCTAGACTTGTCTAGTCTAGTGTTGTCTAGTCTTGAATAGTCTTGTCTAGTCTTGTCTAGTCTTGTCTAGTCTTGTCTAGTCTTGTCTAGTCTTGTCTAGTCTTGTCTAGTCTTGTCTAGTCTTGTCTAGTCTTGTCTAGTCTTGTCTAGTCTTGTCTAGTCTTGTCTAGTCTTGTCTAGTCTTGTCTAGTCTTGTCTAGTCTTGTCTAGTCTTGTCTAGTCTTGTCTAGTCTTGTCTAGTCTTGTCTAGTCTTGTCTAGTCTTGTCTAGTCTTGTCTAGTCTTGTCTAGTCTTGTCTAGTCTTGTCTAGTCTTGTCTAGTCTTGTCTAGTCTTGTCTAGTCTTGTCTAGTCTTGTCTAGTATTGTCTAGTCTTGTCTAGCTTTGTCCAGTTTTGTCCAGTCTTGTCCAGTCTTTACCAGTATTGTCCAGTCTTATCCAGTCTTGTCCAATTCTGTCCAGTCTTGTTCAATCTTGTCCAGTCTTGTCCAGTCTTGTTCAGTCTTGTTCAGTCTTGTCCAGTCTTGTCCAGTCTTGTCTAGTCTAGTGTTGTCTAGTCTTGAATAGTTTTGATAATTCTTGCCTTGTCAAATCTTGTGTAGTCTAATTTTGTTTTATGTACTCTAATCTAGTATTGTCTAATCTAACCGAAATATTTTGTGTACATTTATTTCTTGATTGATATTTGCAATTTTCAAAATTGAAATCGATTTGTATTTCAAAGCAAGGTAATAAATATAATAGAAATCTACGTTTTCATCCTCGCTGCTCGCTCAATAGATGTCTCTCAAACACCTTTGACTATTTAACAGCAAACCGTTATTGTTATTGTTTATACACGCTATAAACAATAACAAAACGAACGCAACCACCCATACAGAATGGAATTTAAAAACAATAACAAATTCAAATCAGGTACAGAAACCAGTAGGCAATAATTGGCAATTAAACGGCGATAAAGCAGAAATTACGCTAAAATAAATTACGTAAGTTTTGAAATTATTTATGTACTTACTGCGGTGAATATGTTGTCGGGATGGCTCTGGAATGCGGGTGTAAAGTCTCTCCGGAAAGAATTTGTTTACGCGTCTAGGTTATGTCGTCTTGTCGACGGAATCTTTAGAATGAAACCGACGATTTTGCGCGCAGATTCTTTCATTGTTCAGTGGGAACATTTTCCCAGAAAACTTGCGAATATAAACAACGATGAACTCACTGCACACACGAACTAACAATAACAACAAAACAGGTGGGTACCGGTCACCAGTGGCTACCAACTTAACAGTTCGAATATTGAATGCAACCAATAGACCAAAACAGATACTCGTTGCATTTCAAGCGTCCCAACATTAAAAATCACAATAACTATTATTAGAAATAATAGATATAATCTTTATATAAAACGCTTATATAACACATTTGTTTATTCAAAATAACAAATAATTAATTTAAATTGATTAATTTAAATTGATTATTAAATTATTGGAGATGTGATAAAAGCATAATAAATAGGACAAGACTAGACTAGGCTAGTCAAAACAAGACTCGACAAGGCTCTACAAGACTGAACAAGACTAGACAAGACTAGACAAGACTGGACAAGACTGGACGAAGATGGACAGGACTGGACAAGGCTAGACAAGACCAGAAAAGACAAGGCAAGACCATACCAGTCTAGACAAGCCTAAGAAAGACTAGACAATATTAGACAACAATAGCCAGGACTACACAAGACTAGACTAGACAAGTCTAACCTTCGATAGCTTAGTTGGTAGAGCGGTGGACTGTAGTGTCAAAATTATAGTAGACTAGACAAGACTAGAAAGACTAGACAAGACTAGACAAGACTAGACAAGACTAGACAAGACTAGACAAGACTAGACAAGACTAGACAGGACTAGACAAGACTAGACAAGACTAGACAAGACTAGACAAGACTAGACAAGACTAGACAAGACTAGACAAGACTAGACAAGACTAGACAAGACTAGACAAGACTAGACAAGACTAGACAAGACTAGACAAGACTATACAAGACTAGACAAGACTAGACAAGACTAGACAAGACTAGACAAGACTAGACAAGACTAGACAAGACTAGACAAGTATAGACAAGACTAGACAAGACTAGACAAGACTAGACAAGACTAGACAAGACTAGACAAGACTAGACAAGACTAGACAAGACTAGACAAGACTAGACAAGACTAGACAAGACTAGACAAGACTAGACAAGACTAGACAAGACTACACAAGACTAGACAAGACTAGACAAGACTAGACAAGACTAGACAAGACTAGACAAGACTAGACAAGACTAGACAAGACTAGACAAGACTAGACAAGACTAGACAAGACTAGACAAGACTAGACAAGACTAGACAAGACTAGACAAGACTAGACAAGACTAGACAAGACTAGACAAGACTAGACAAGACTAGACAAGACTAGACAAGACTAGAGAAGACTAGACAAGACTAGACAAGACTAGACAAGACTAGACTAGACAAGGCTAGACTAGGCTAAACAAGACTAGACAAGTCTGACCACACAAGACTTGACATGACCAGACAAGACCAGACAAGACCATGCATGTCCAGACAAGAGCAAACAACACCATACAAGATCCGACAAGACCTGACAAGACTAGATAAGACCAGGCAAGCCTAGACGAAACAACAACAGGCAAGACATAACAAGACCATACAAGACCAGACAACACTAGTCAAGACCAGAGGAGACCAGACAATACTAGACTAGACAAGACTAGAAAAGACTGGACTAGACAATACTAGTCAAGAATAGACAAGACTAGACTAGACAATACTAGTGAAGAATAGAGAAGACTAGGCAATACTAGAGTTGCCAAGACTAGACAGGGCTAGACTGGGTAAAACTGGGAAAGACTAGACTAGACAAGACTAGTCAAGAGTAGACAAGACTAGACAAGACTAGTCAAGAGTAGACAAAACTAGACTAGCCTTGACCAGACAACCCTAACAAGACTAGACAAGTCTAGACAAGACTAGACAAGGCTAGACAAGAGTAGAGAGGGCCAGACAATACTTGACCAGACAAGACCAGGTAGGATCAGGTATGACCAGATAAGACCAGACCATTTCAGGGAAGACCAGGCAAGACTAGAGAAGACCAGGCAAGACCAGTCAGGAGCAGACAAGACCAAACAACTCCAGGCAAGACAAGACAAGATTAGTCAAGATCAGACAAGACCAGAGAAGATCAGAAAAGACTTACTAGACGTCTTATCAGTCAAGACTAGAGAAGACCATACTAGACCGAACAAGGCCAGACAAGACCCGACAAATCAGACAAGACCAGACATTACCAAACAACGCCAGACAATATTCTCGATAATACAAAACGTTTCCATAAATATTGGAACATTGCAGATTTGGAGGATTTGTGGTGGAAAGTAAGAAATTACCAGCCAATATTACCAAATATTTACGATGTATAAAAAATTTCGATGTATTAGCCGTCATGTGTTAGACTGGCTGCCGGAAGTCTGGCTACGCGGCAAAGGTGCCTAGTGCATGGTAGGCTTTAAATCATCGCTTTAAACTCACTAAATGAGTCTAATAGAAACTTGATAATACAAAACGTTTCCATAAAAATATTGGAAGATTGCAGATTTGGATTTGTGGTGGAAGGTAAGAAATTACCAGCCAATATTACCTAATATTTACGATGTATATAAAAGTTCGATGTATTAGCCGTCATGTCGTCGGTCTAGATGAACAGGGTATTAACTCAAAAAAGACTGAAGAGCCATTTGATGTTTTCAAATTAATATATTTCCATTTCGGTCAATAATTGGTAAACCTCTCTTATAGTATCTTTTAACACTTATGTCAATACCCGGGTACCCGTGTACCCTTCTGCATGTTCTTACTTACATATCTTTTTTATAAAACGAAAAATCATCAAATCCTTTCAGATCCTTGTTATTTGAGTCTATTGACATCGATTCATATACATAAATAATAAAATATGCCAAAAAATATATAAACTTTTTGGAGTTAAAGTCAAATACCCCGTTGTTCAATACCCGGGTTACCCGGGTACCATATATAAATAAATAATTAAACTTAGGGTATATATAGGGTACTTCTAGGAATAAAAAATATTACTTGAACACATGCGTCACATTTTACAATTGCTTTTGAATGTTCATCGCAAACTGGTTTGTTACATTCTTTACAGGATTTTCGCGTTTTTTCTCCGTTTTTAATAGACATCCTGGTAACAAATATGACATGATCCTACAACATTATATCCACACTAATTTTTGGTTTATTAAAATACTGAACAATTTCTGGTTTCTTCGTTTGGATCCTTTATATTTTGCAGCTAAATCTTTTACTTCCACTCTTCCACTCTTTCGCCTTGATTTATTTCACGGCCAGTTGTTAATTTGCCAGTGTAAATTTGACGTTTCAATGGATATGAATTTTTGGCGTCGCATATCTACCATATTTTGATCCCATACTTTGCCCACGCTGCGGTTTTATTTATAGAAATAGGGTTTTTCGGGTAGTGGAATACTCTATGGGTAATCCCGAGTTGTAATGTGAAAGTCTCCGGGTATTAAAATTATTTTATTGAATGAAAAACCCATGCGGGTACTCGGGTACCCGGGCATTGAACAACGTAGTAACGACTGGGTATTGACATAAGTGTTAAACTATTGATTAACGTTTATTGATAACGTTTTTGTTCACTTCCTGGCTTAGTCAATTTTGCTATTACTGAGAAAAAAAAAATTCTGCAGGCAAGAACATTTTGAGTTAATACCCTGTTCATCCAAACGAACGATGTGTTAGACTGGCTGCCGGAAGTCTGGCTGCGCAGCCAATGTACCAAGTGCAAAATGTTATTTTATATCTATAAACACAGTTTCGAGAAAAACGTGTTTAAAGTTTTGAGTAACAATAAAACTGTTTTTTTTTTGTAACTTACATTGAATCGTCGATTCCTGGGCAATAAAGTAAAGAACCTGCAGCAGCTGCAATGTCCAGGGCATCCTTTTGTTCCTGTATATGACGAATCCTGGCTTCGAGAGTCTCGCTCGCTGATTTTTTTCGGCTGCGCACGCACGGTTTTCATCTGAATTTCGGGCATATTTGTGGGAATTTCGGCCAAGTTTTAAATCCAGAGCGTGCATAAATAATAATAAAGCTGATGTTCCTTCATTAACCCATTACCTGCCAAATTTTTTTATTTCTATTTTTTGTAAATTAATTGTTATTTTTTACTGGAAAGGTTAAATTAACAAAAAAAAACAACCATTGCTGAAAAAAATTAAAAATTTTTAAAAAGTCCCATTTAGGGATCGTGTCAGGTCTATTGTTAAATAGTAGAAATTTTGTTAGTATGTATAATTATGTTATAACAATTACAAATTATGCCAATTTATCATACACTGCATATGAAGTCCAACGTACTACATTTTGTACACTGCTTTCGTGTATTCTTTTTGCATATGCCACATTTGCTTTGCTTTCCTTCCTCGGTTCTTTCTAAATGATGCCCTACAGGATCTCTTCTAACATCTTCAGGAACCCGATTCTGCGATAATTTTTGCAAACAGGGTCTGCCAGCATGTTTTGGATTAGAAATAATCGATGATGTGCGCAAGTAGGCCCTCGTAATCGTTCTTCTAAATTCTAGGAGGGGTGTACTCTTGTTAGCGAGACAGTAAAGTGCATGCGCATTCATCACTGCCATGTCTAATAGATTGGTAAAAATAGGGACGTTCCATTTCTTTGCTCTAATTTTAATTCTATATTTATTGATAAGCCAGTCCATCTTATCTAATCCTCCCATATATTTGTTGTAACGATCTAAGCACTGCGGCTGCGGTATTTTGACTTGCTTCTTCTGTGCCTTCTGTGACCATCTGCGTACTGTTTGCAGTAGTAGAAGGGCTTGGTGATTCGATAACATTTTTATGTTTTTATATGTTACAAATGGTAGGCTTTAAATCATCTCTTTAAACTCACTTAATGAGTCTAGTAGATTCTCGCTAATACAAAACGTTTCCATAAATATTGGAAGATTGAAGATTTGCATTTGTGTCCTGTAGAGGAAACTAGACAAGACAACTACACAAAACGAGACAAGACTTGACAAAACTGCACAAGACTGCACAGAACTAGACGCGAGTAGAGAAAACTTGACAAGCCTAGACGACGTAAGACAAGCCTTTACAAGAGTAGACAAGGCCAGACAATACTTGCCTGATGACTGGTTTATTGCTATTTTGTATATAATTTTTATTTTGTTTTTGTTTCGCGTGAAGTTAGTTTGTCAGATTCAGATAGTTAAAGTTTAAGTTGCATGTTAGATAAGTTCTTAAATTAAATTACTGTTTTAAGATTTAGTTAAATTTAGTTGTCAATTAGTAAGAAATCCGGTGCAGTGCGAAAGGCGGAGAAAATAGAATGTAAAACATATTTTAAAAATGATTACGTTGTCTGGTTTGTTATAGATGAATATAATTGTTCGGTGTAATAAGTTGTTTTAATATAAAGCAGGATTAAACAGTTCCTTCCTCAAAACGTTTCCTTTATCTGACGTGTTTGCATTATACAGGGTGAGCCAAATATCTCCGTTACCTTAAAGGTAGACTTCCGAGCAAAGCGGCTCTGGCGACACTGACGCAGCGTCAAAGCCGCCGCTCGAATGGCACCTCATACATTTTCATAGTGCATAATACTATCGCTATGTCGCCGCGTCAGTATCTCTGCGTTAGTAACGCCACAGCCGCTTTGTTCGGCAGTCTACCTTCACACATGCAATTTTTCAATTGCGCAATTGTTTCATCGCAGTTGCAATGTTAGGGACACACTACTGCAACGGAACAGTTTGGTTGCAAGGTGTGTGCGCACATGCAATTGCAATTATAAATTAGTTGCGTCATTGAATTCATAGATGTAGCTGCATTTTGTGCCCTTGAGATGAGAAGGAAAAATAAATTAAATTATTTTGTTTTAAATTAATTTATTATTATTTAAGCTCGGATTATATGCAAAATGTATATTTGTTATTAAGCGGTAATCAATAAAAAGTAAGTTTCTATGCATATCTAATGTTGTTTTAGACTGAATTGAAAAATTCACTGTTTGCTACCACAATTAATTGTGGTAGAACAAAAAAAGTGAATTTTAAGTATAAATTAATTAAGTATAATTTAATTATAAAGAATTAGTTTCCTTCTTAAATTCGTTTTGAATGGCTATAAATCTTCCATTCTGAAAATTACAGATTTCTGAGAAAGGCCTAATAACAAGATTTTTAAAATGGTTCATTCATTGCACATGTTGATAAAATATTTTTTCCTAATTTAATTCATACCACTTGTTTGGTACATGGTATTAACAGAGTTGCCAAAGAAAACTAATTCCCTCTCGTAAAACTAACATTAAAACTATTGTAAAACTACAAGAAAGTACAATTGTTGAGTCTTAACAATTCCAATATGCAACTATTTGATTGCAAGTGTGCACAAAAAACCTCCATTCAATCCCATTCAATCCCCATAAAACGATTGCGCAACTAAACAGTTTATGTCTAAACCCAAACTGTTTAGTTGCTGCAACTGGTGATTTAGTTGCAGTTGCAAATGTGCACAGCTACATAATACTCCATGAGACACAAAAGTGCAATCAAACAGTTGCGCAATTGAAAATTGCATGTGTGAACGGGGCCTTAGAGTGACGGAAAAAATGTCGAAAGGGAATTTTATTGATTTCGAAGGGCTGACACAGTGGTTAAAAATACTTTTTTTGTCAAGGTCATATTTTATGCGTCCTCAAGGTCAATGGTTTTTCAAATGGAAACATCTTATTTTTTTGTCAAGCAATTATAGCCACTATTCACACGAATATCATGACCTCATGACTAGACATCGTATTATATGCACTATCAACATGCCAAAACATGCATGCAAATATGCACTAAAAATGGACGAAATATGCACAAAAATGGGGGAAAATGCACAACATATGCACAATCAAAATACTATTTATTATTAGAATTTACTTATTTTGTACAATATACAGTTGTAGTTCTTGTGCCAATATACAACTAGACTGAAAATAGACTGAAAATGACTTCTCTACGTCAATTGACCTTACTGGACAGAACTTTGGTGTCAGAAATTTGGCGTCATTTCTGCAAAAACCTCTTCAGGCAGAGTTTGGCTGCCGCCTTTGATAAATATGTTTACTTTCTGTATTCCTTTAAGACCTAGGTTTATATATATATATATATATATATATATATATATATATATATATATATATATATATATATATATGTGTGGTATTTGAGGTTTTCGCGGATAGATACCTGTGTTTATACTTACCTGTGGATTGGCTGTATTGGCAAGGAAAGGGTGGAGAATTACAGGGGGATCATGCTGATGAACTCTTCCTACAAAATGTTCGCCAAGATTCTAGAAGGGCGGTTGAGAAAAGAGGCAGAGGAAAAGCAGTTAATACCAGAGGTGCAAGCAGGATTCAGAGAGGGAAGAGGCACAATCGAACAACTCATAACACTTAGATTTATAATTGATCAGGAAATTAGATCTGGCAGCCTTTTTGCTCTTTTTATCGACCTGAAAGCAGCGTATGATTCCGTAGATAGAGGGAGATTGTATGAATGTTTGGTTAAAAAGGGTATTTCGGAGAGGGTGAGGAGGAATGTAAGGGAGGTGTATAGGGAAACGGTGTGTAAGATCAGGGTGAATGAGTGTGTAACGGAATATTTCGAGATAAAAAAGGGCCTGAGGCAGGGATGTCCGCTGAGCCCCACACTTTTCAATCTCTATGTGGCTGATTTGGAAAGAGTTTTGGCAGACGGACAAGCTGGAGGAGTGGTGGTAGGGAGAACAAAGGTGTGGAGTTTAGCATACGCTGATGATGTAGTTGTATTTGCCAAGACAGCTGGGGAATTGAGAGAGGTAATTGAAAGGGTGAGAGGGTTTTTTGAAAGGAGAGATTTGAGTGTGAATGTGGGAAAAACTAAATGGATGCGGTTCAAAAGAGGTGGGAAGTTCAAGAAAGAGAGGTTTGAATGGAGAGGGAGGGAAATCGAGGAGGTGCAAAGGTTTAAGTATCTAGGGTATGTATTTGGAAATGGAGGCAGCAATAGAGAACATGTCGAGTATGTAGCGAAGAAAGCGTGGGTGGCAGCTGGGCGAGTCTGGAATGAATGGAGAAATAAATTCGAAGGTAACTTCAGGGCGGCTGAGACGGTGTGGAAGGTGTGTGCCAGAAGCATTTTATTGTATGGCGCAGAAGTCTGGGGGACGAGAGAGGAGGAGAGGATAGAGATAGTCCAGTTAAAGTTTTTCAAAAAAATCCTGAAGCTTGATAGGTCGACACCTAGTTACATTGTCCTCCAAGAGGTGAATGCGTGCAAGGTGGCAGTCTTGGCTGCAAGAAAGGTCATAAGGTATGAATATAAGGTGAGTGAAATGGGAGATGAAAGGTTAATAAAAGAGGTTTTTAGAATGGTAAATAGAGTGGGAGTAGGCGGTATGAAAGGGAGTGACTGGGGTAAGAATAAGAGGAAATTGTATGAAAGAGGTGGTATATCTGGTGAGGGGCTCGAAACGCTAAAGCAGGAAAGGGCAGGGTGGGCCGATAGGTTGGTAGAACGTTTGCAAGAAGTGGACCTACAGGAGCGGCAAAGCAAAATAGAAAGTAGTAATTTTCATAAAGGGTACGTAAAGATACAGGTACATGGGCGGTTACCAACCTATCAAGTGTAAATCAAGAGGACGATGCAAGATCGATAGAAGAATTAGACTTCAAGATCATGATATCATGGGTTATCTGGATTCGTCTGAATAGTGGCTGCAATGTCTTGATTCAAAAATAACATGTTCCCATTCGAAAAACCATTGATGACCTTGAGTACGCATAAACTGTGACCTTGACAAAAAATAATTTTTAATCACCGTGTCAGCCCTTCGAAATCAATAAAATTCCCTTTTCACATTTTTTTTCGTCACTCTAAAGGTAACGGAAATATTTGGGGTGGTCATGTTAAATGGCCTACCCTGTATATAATTAATATATTAACTCGCAATACAGCAACACAGTAGTAGCAACATAGTCGCAACACAGCCTGAATATATAAATATATTCAACCTTTGGTAGTTCTATAATATTATGAAGTCGTCTTAGGACTGCAAAACAAATCTCCTGAAATGAAATTTGGAAGTGAAATGTGTAAGTTATTTAATAGCTCCCAGTTCACTTTCGTGTCACTAAACAAGATCTAGAAAAATAACTATCTTTACTCAGATCTGTTTTCGCTCTGTTTGATTCGTTCGCCTCTTTCCTTTTTGCTTATAATATTTATAATCCATTCCACTTCTGAACTTAGCATCACGTCCATCATTGTGGTTCTATGAAGCCTTTCAATCATCTACCTTCCAGATACGTCTTTCTCTGTCGCGTGGAACACTGTCTATGAGGCCGTAGTAATCACAGCGATTGTTTGGGGCCCTGCCAATATTATGCAAGTACTGTTTGAAGCACACTTGCATAGTTAGCCCCTGGTTTGAAGTGATAACACACTCTCCCATGTTTTCGTGACATCCATGGTTGCAGTTTTGGGAGTAACTCTCTGGTCCACTAGCCACTTGCTTCAAGCACTCCAGTATTTTTGTCACTTTGAAAACATCTGCTACTTGACTTTGTTTATCTACTCCATCTTATTTGTCCCGGTCCTTGCTTGCTTTTGGACGTTATGCAGCTAGGTCCTTTCCTCGACCATGAACTCGACCATGCCGACACAGGCACATATGCACACGTGTGGGGCCATTTTTCTTTATACCGTGGTAAGTTCCTTTCTTATGATTGCCTTTTCTTCTACGCTGGAGCTCTATATACCAATGCTGAGTGGACAACCTCAGGTTGAAAGTTGTGTCTACTTGGGAACAGAAATCAACAGAACAAACGTAATAGCTAAAGAAACAAGCTCGCGAATACTTAGTGGAAACCGATGCTACTACGGATACCAAAAACTGATGAAGTCTAAGTTATTGAGTCACAAAATCAAACTTCAAATATACCGAACACTCATAAGACCAGTAGTAACGTACGGATGCGAGGCCTGCACCCTAACCACCGCAGAGGAGGACGTGCTACGCATCTTTGAAAGAAAGATCCTCGGAAAGATCTACGGACCGATCCTAAATGAGCATGGAATTTGGAGGATACGAATGAACCATGAACTAAGCAGGTTAATAAACGAAGCGGATATAGTGAGATATGTAAAAGCTCAAAGAATAGCATGACTGGGACACCTGTACAGAATGCATGACGACAGACCAGCCAAGAAAATGTACAACTGGCGGCCAGTAGGAAGAAGGAAAAGAGGCAGGCCAAGGAAAAGATGGATGGAAGACGTGGAGGAAAGTCTTAGAAAGATGGGAGTAAGGAATTGGAGAGAGAAGGCCGGTGAAAGGATGGACAGAATGGAAGAAGATTGTTGTAGAGGCAAAAACCCACCGCGGATTATAAAGGCAACAGAAGAAGAAGAAGAAGAGTGGACAACCGAGCAGATTAGTCTCATCTTACAACATCTTAGTACCCCACCGTTTAGCATTATTCTCCACAGTTCTGTTACCTTATTTAGTGCCTTCGCCACGGCTAATGTTATAGGTTTATTAAAAAAGAGTTTTCTGACGATGGTAACTGCTAGGTGTTTAATAACTGTCGTATTTTTAACTTTGAAAACAATTGGATCTATATTGTTTTATGGCCTTAGTTCATTTTCTTGCAACCACGAGTCCAGCAGATCCTTGATTTCGTTGGCTTTTAACATAGTTCCACGTTCGTTGCCTATTTCCACGAAAGCCAGGTCATCGGCAAAGGCGACCATCTCTAGTCAATCTGGCAATTCCAGACTGTGGGCACTGTCGTATAAGATATTCCACATGGTAATTCCTAGAATAGAGCCATGTGGAATACCACAAGCCACTTCTCGTCCCGTAACTTTTCCTGCTTCCATTATTATTTTGCGATGGCATAGATAGCTATGAGCAGTCTCGATGGGGTCTAGTCTTGTCTGTTTAGTGTTGTCTGCCTAGTTTTGTTTGGCTAGTCTTGTCTGTCTAATCTTGTCTATCCATCCTTCTCTGTCCATTCTTGTCTGTCCATTCTTGTCTTGTTTGTCTGTCTAATATCCTCTATCTAGTATTGTTTGTCTAGTTTCTTAATAGCTCCCAGTCCACTTTCTTGTCACTATTTTTAAAACTTAACAAATATATTACATCCGCATAATCAAAGTCTTATTCAACATTTGACTAATTGATATCACACTTCTTTGTAGTCGTCGTTATCATTGTCTTACCCTCACAATCTTCGAAATCTTTCATATTCCTTGCATTAAGATCGTCGCGAGTAGTAGTAGAACTAGCAGTAGAAGTTTTTTCTCCAGAATTTGGAGGAATAGCTGACTTAGTTCCAGAAGTGAATAGGATGGTTGCGACAGTTACTACGTGGTAATTCATACTTACATTGAATTGAAAAATTCACTCTGTTTTTACCACACTTATAATATGTAAAAAATGTTATATAACTTGTTATTCACAGTAATATAAATTTCTACACATATCACGACTTAAGCTGCGACGTTTGAAAAAAAACCAAACGTCGAAACTTATGTCGTGATATGTGTAGAAATTTATTTAACTATGAATAACAAGTTGTATAACATTTTTACATAGTATAAGTGTGGTAAAAACGTAGTGAATTTTTCAATTCAATGTTAGTTCAAGAAGCTTTAGCTTCTGCAAGATCTACGGAACTAGCTTCAGAGGATTCTCCAGCAGATTTTGGAGTATTATCGACATGTTGTGCAGCTCTTATAGTTTGTCAATTGATATGGGAGCTATTTCAGAATGTTCAGATTTTGAACCTATTCTCGCATTTCAGTAACTAAGTGCTGTTTTTCTGTCGATTTTTTATTGATATTATGGTGCGTAGGACATTTGTTGGCTTTTGCTATTCCTGGTTCTTGATCGTGACTATTTGTTAGGTAATTTTTACCATAGAGGCCATTGCAAGAGACGAATTCGACGTAGTCTCCAGGTTTTAGTTCCGATTTTTTTTTAATTGGACAAATAACACTAAGTTTTATATCAAAATTTGGTTTGATTGATAATCGCTTTATAGTGATGTCTCTAACTGAGATAGTTTTATCACACAAAACACAAACTTTATGCGATTTGTTTTGCACTTGCACTTTCGCTTCCTTAACTTTATTTATCCTTGGAGGAGTCGCGTAAAAGACGAACTTGTATATGTGCCCAGAAATAAACTTTCGAATCCTCCCTGTATGGCTACTTGTTGCGTTTGCTATCAAATTATCTTCACCAACTAGCAACATTTCGAAATATCCTTGAACGTCTTTACTCGTTGCTGCAGCAGTAACATATATCTTTACAGCATAAGATAACATTTAAAAGGTTTTGTTTCACTAGTCAACATGTAATAAGTAAGTATTATTTCCTGTTTTGACCGAAGGCGGTTGTAAACCAAACGTGCCACATATACCAGTTCCTCGACAGTCGTTACATTTACCATTCAAGAAATTCTTCTGACTTTTACAACGGAGCCCAATAAACTGTAAATCTTTCTCGTCAACGATTGTATCTCGTCAACTTCTCTTGCGGCTACAATTTGGGAAGGATTTTGCCTTCTTGTAACGAGTCTCGAATGAGTTCTGTAAACGCTGGCAGATGGGAGGAATCGTTACAACCTGCTTGATGACCGGCGTTGTTTATAATGAAATTTGCATGGCCGTGAGGCTCTTGAGAACCTGAACTTCTATGGTTAAAGGAGTCAGTATGTAGGATTTCTACGTATTTTGCATCATCAGCGTCGAGATGAACTTCCTTTGGCATGTGTTCAAAATATGGACAAGTTGGATCTAAACCTGTTATTCTTTGCACACATTGTATATATTTTCCTATGTAACCAGCTATATGAGCGCCAACTCCATGACCAATTATATGAAGCGTGTCTGCAGGTTGGTCGAAGCAAGACTTGAGAAGATTTATGAAGAGTTTGGCTTCCAAGGCTACTAGTCTCTCGTTTGACATGGCTTGCTCAATGGTGGTTCTGCTCCGGCCTTGCCTATCAACTGAAATTATGTTGCAATCCTTTTTCTGGCTAAATGCTATTACTATTTGCATTACTTGTAAAATCTTGAATGATGAAAATTGAACAAGTTCCTTTCTTAAATCCAGCAACTTCTATAGATTCCTTTTTCAAGTACATAATGGCATATTATACATTAATTCACCCGCGGGTGTTTTTTTATTTTTCGTTGACGTCTATGCAGCCGATGTCGTCGAAGCAGCTTGAGAAAACTTTTGGCTGGTAGGTTGCCTCCCGTTTAAGAACTTCCGCCGTTAAACACGTTACAGTAACGTAAAAAACTGTAATAAATTGTATAATGGGTAGAAACATTTAACCTGCTTCGAAACCTGCTTCGACATGATGTCTAGTCTAAAACAAGAACTAGAAAATTAACATTGTTTTTAAGATCATTTCTTTCTATTAACTTAAGTGAATGTTAATTTAGTGAATATTTACTAAAGCCATCTGCAGACATCTGTAAAAAAATTACAAATTTCACATGAGATTTGTTTTGTTAAAGTTCTTAAAAGTTAAGTTCCTAAGTTCTTAACGAGACTTAATAATATTATAGAGCTACGGAAAGCTTGGATACATTTATATATTCAGACTGTGTTCCGACTTTATTATGTTTATATGATTATCTATAATGTACTATGGTTTTGCCAATAGATAATTAATATATCGGGTTTTTCAATAAGGAAGTAACAACTTTGTATTTAAATAAAACACAGAATAATTGAGATCTCAGGCTGAAATTTATTATAGGTGTAGTTCACATGTTTCGATTATGTATGGAATTTGACGCCGTTCATATGACCACCACGAGCACGACGACAACGATCGATTTTTTGGATCTAATTTTCAATCACCCTTTCACACATATCAATTGAAATGTTGCCAATTTCGCGTTCGGTATTGTTCATGAGCTCCTCTAACGTTGTTGGATTGTTGGCATAAACCTTCGACTTAAGGTAACCCCATAAGAAAAAATCCAACGGAATCAAATCCCATGAGCGAAGTGGCCAATCGACTGGACCATTTCTCTAGATTAAACGATTACCATATTTTAATTAAAGAAAATTTGTGTATCTCCCGCTTTAGATCTGTATAAACAAAATAGATTGATGGCAGGTGACATTATGCCTAGGGTTATGCTGCAAATTTCTATATCCAGTTCTACTGCGAACTTGAGAGCTTTAGTTGTGAGCCTTTTAGTTCTTTTAGAACATATAATGCAACTCCGCCATGTATAGATTTAACCCTACAAAAATTCGTAACTAGATGAAAATCATCAAACTTAAGAACGTCTATTTCCTCTTCTATGCACCAGTGTTCACATATACATCAATATTTTCCCTTTCTAAATACAACTGAACTATATAATATTTGTTTCTAATGGATTGGGTGTTAACCTGTGCTATTGTGATCCCATTTTTCCTAGATATTTCGGGTTGTTTTCTAGGAGTTTCAACTGCTAGGCATCTCTGATGCGGCCTGTAATCTCTTCTAAAACCGAAAATGTGATTTTTTTTTATTAGTTTGTTTTGAGTTTTCAATGTTCCCAGAGTAATACTGCGTATCCTTTGCCAAGAAAACATAGTACCTAATTGAGATATACGCCGGCCACGAGTCTGCTTTCAGGAAATTCTCGCAATCTTTTTCCTGTATTCTAATTTTGAACGAACATTACCTAGAGTTGGATGTGATTAATTTGCAGCAGTCTCTATATTTATGCTTCAGTCGCAGTCCTCTATATGTATGCTTTGCTCAATAAACTTGAAGCAAATTATTTTCTGTTGTTCTAGGTGCAACAATATTGATATGAAACCACTTTCTTTTAACTGCAGCGCATAGTGTGTTAGATGATTCCCTACCCAGCACAAGGGGTTTGTACGATTGTGATTCGGGGGATATTTTTGCTATATTTTGTGCAGCTAGCGTACTTCTGGGAGTTGTTTGTATAGCAACACTATCCTACAATATATCCCACTATATAGCATCACAATCGTACAAACCCCTTGTGCTGGGTAGGATCTTGTATTCATTAACGTAGTATTTGAAGTAGATACTGTTGTATTAATGTTATTGGGCAGTTGACCCGGATGAGTTGGGCTCGCAGATATGGTTTCAAATATATTTACAGGACCAGGTGAAGTTTGATTTAGCACAAGGGGTTTTAATTTTCTGTCCAATAACACATATTCTGTTTATTTTCAAAGCCATTCAACCAGAAATGAGCTTCATCGCTAAAGATAATTTTTTTATGAAATTCAGGATTTTCTCCAAACTTTTGCGTAACAAAACGCATAAGTTTCGGCGCTTTAAATGATCCAGAGTTATTGGGTTAATTTAATCTTGTAAGGGTGTAGCTGGAGATTTTTACACAAAATTTGCCATGATGTAGACTGAGAAATTCCCAATTGTTGTGGACGCTCTTACTGCTGCAATATTTTCAGTACTTCGACCAGTGCATTGTCTCACTGGCACAAGGAATATTCAATAGTGAATACGTTAATTCAAATTTATTCACCATCGCAGGCACAGCTTGTCTGGTGGGACAATTATTCTGACTTTCAGGTCCGATGCTACAAGAGACAAAACAATAAATTGATCGCTTACAAAGTGCGAGATGAACCCAAAAATATAAGCTATTAGAAAAATACTATTAGCAAATACTACGACTAAAAATTGGAGTAAGCGCTCTTAAAGTTGCAACTACTGACTTAGAATTTCGGTAATAAGTTTTAGCGATTTCCAAACGTTGCTCGTTCGTGAACTTGGCCATGATAAAAATGTAAGCCTTGACTGACGTTTTGACTTTGACAGCTCATAAAAAAGTTTGTAGGTTATGTTCCGTTTTATAAAAGAAAATTGTTATATCCCTATTGAAAAACCCTTTAGTTTATATTATTAGCATAACATTTTAATAAACTGAAACTTATCTATGAACTTGTAAACGCTGCCACGTTTATCAACATGTTTCATGACTTGAATGCGCACACTTGTTGGTGCAACCCACTTGCTCCTCACACAAGTTCTCATACATGTGTGCTTATGTAAACGTACTTTGAGCAAATCTCTGAGCTCATACAAAATTTTGAGCTATTGTATGAGGTGAAGTTTCAATACTAGTATATTGACTTGGTGACTCACATAAGTTCTCATACTTGTGTGCCAGTGTAAAGGTACCTTTATTTATATTTGATAGCATGAACTGAAATGAATTAAATAAATTAAACAAAGATTTATTATACTTTACTTTTTAATTAAATTTAAATTTAGAGAACCTATTTTGTTCGTGAACAATATGAATTTATATTTATTGGATAAAACATTATTAAGTAACGCATAAAACCACTTTTATGTTAGAGGAAGTCTTAAAACGGTCAATTTAGACAATTTATCAATTTAGTGCGCTCTCGACCGTAGCAGTCGGTGACATCTTTTCAAAGAACATGCTGCGCTCGATTAAGGATTATATATGAACCTTGTGATATAAAGCTTAAAATAATCGTAAAATGCCTCCGCCGGGATTAGCGACTTTGAAACGGGGAAGCGTTCAGGTTCAATGGGCTGCTAAAGTTGTTAACGGTAAATAACTATTTATAAAAGAATTTACACAAACTTTGACAATCACCAATTGTAATTGTTTTACATACTTTCGTTCGTTTACAGAAATGTTTATTTTGCTTTTAGGTCAATTGGGCTCGAGACAACTACTAGCCGCGTTTATGATAACGGGTTTCGTCCTTTGCGGCGTAATCGAACAATCGGCATCGGTTACCCTACGGGCAAACAGCACTTCCACCTATTCCGCCGCAGAATTCGCGGAATATGTCGAAAATACCAGCTACATCACCAGATATTGCCAGCCGCCCGAAAAGAACAAAACATCCGTACACGTCGTCCGATCCATACCACACATTGAAGTCAATAACTTTCAAATTTGTCTATTTTAAAATTCCGTTCATGATTTTTTGTAGATCCCAATGACGAGGACCGACAAAACTGAGTCCGTCCTGAGGGAAGCTTTCATGTGGGGAACGTTGATTTCCCCATTAGCTGCAAGCAGGATTGCAGCGAGAGTTGGTGCAGAGAGATTGTTTGGTGCTGGCGTTTTGGGTGCAGGGATTTCTGCCGTTATGGTGCCTGCAGCATGGCTTACACCATATCATGTTGCTGTTAGGATATTACAAGGTGTTTTTATGGTAATATAACAAACAATATAACTTATTTGTCCGGTCTATCTAGCCTTGTCTGTCTAGTTTTGTCTGTTTAGTCTGGTCTGTCTAGTCCTTTTTTGCGGTGGACGTTGCAATCACTTTTCGGTTAACTTGAGTAAGATGACTCTCTGAAAGCCCAGCCATTCCGGAACCGCTCCTCGCATTACCCCATTATCCCGACTAGGAATTTCAGTTCGTTTTTTATTAGGAACGAATTAGGCATGCCTCCACGTTCGTACCCCTCATTTGGAATGAACGTGGAGGCATGCCTAGTTCGTTTTGCAATACCCCAACCGCATTGGGCCGTCAGCACATTTGTAACGCAGATGGCTTCGTTCCTAATTAGGAAGCCTGATTCGGAACGCATTCAGAAGTTACACTTGCATGTTATAACCTCGACCTAGTATGGTTCGAGTTTGGTTTTCTCTTTAGGCAGCAGTTTAGAAATCAAACTCGGATGTGCCGTTCCCAACCTAATCTGGCCCAAAATCGGATTCCTCTTTAGCCTGCGGTTTGGAAACCACACTTTGGATTTCTGATTTGACTTCCTTTTGAGACAGCACCTTGGAAACTACACTTGCATGCGTCAATTGTAACTAAATGTGGTCCAAACTAATAAGTCTAGTTTCGCTTGTCTAACTTCGATAAACCTTTGGTTATCTACATAACTTTGTAGTAAGAAATTCTAAAGTTAGTTTTACTCTTGAGTTTCCTCATAACAATCTAGTTTGGAATTTATTCGGCATGTCGTGCTTCTGTTTTAATTTGAACGGGACAAGGTTCGAAGGAAGCTCGTAACAGTTCGGTCACAGTTCGAAAAGCCTCATTGGGTTGAAATTAGGACTTTCAAAGATTTGCCCATGTTAGGCTTTCCGAATAGACATTTTTACGGTTAGTTAAGCGCATGCGTTTCCGCGATGTTTGAAAGGCGGGAATATGAAAGTTTCGGGCACATATTTAATTATACGTCAAAAAGTTGACACAAGCGCACAAAAAATTACAACTATGAACAGGTCTATTAGGACGCGACAAGGTTCGAATGAGGCTTACAACAGTTCGGTAAAAGTTCGGAAGGCCTCATTAGGCCCGAATAGATTTTTCGGTCTGCCTCACTATATTCCTCGTCGGGATGATACCATCTCAAATTATGCGTTTCGACTGGTTAGAACGAAGTGTATTCTTATATCCCTTATATCTTATACCCTTATATGTTCTATTTACCTTTCCTCGGTTCAATTTTCGTCCTGTTTGATTCGTTCTTCTCTTTTCCTTTTTATTATAATATTTATAATCCAGTCCACTTCTGAACTTAGCATCACGTCCGTCATTGTGGTTATTTGAAGTCTTTCATTCATTTTGGTTCTCCATACGTCTTTCTCTGTCGTGTGTAGAAGACTGTATGTGAGGCCGCAGTAATCACAGCGATTGTTTAGGGCAGTGATTCTGAACGACTGTGCCGCGGCACTTTTATGTGCCGCCAAATTCTTGATGTGTGCCGTCAAATTTTAGAAGCGCAAACAATAAAAATTATTTGGAATGTACTTTGATACAGTATGCTTGTATAGTTTTACTACAAATCTGATGCTTGGTAAAGAATACGGGTTTTTTGGAAACTTAGTGTTGCGGACTTATTACCTGGTGTAACTGTTGCTAAACGTCTTTGGTACTCTTGAAAAATTAATTTTTAATAAAAAGAATAAACGTGGCAACGTCAGCCTAGTTGCGTGCGCCTCCACTATTTGTTACTTTGAAAATGGCAATTTTTAACAACAAAAACACGAATATTTATTGAACCAGGCAACGTAGAAGCTTAATTTTACTTTCCGATCTTAGTTAAAGAGTGCCAAAGGCGATTAACAACAATTACACCAAGTAAAAAGTCCGCAACACTAAGTTTAAAAAAAACCGTATTCTGTACCACGCCCAATCTGGATTAAACCCATACAAAACTATTTCCTAGCAGAGATTTTATTAAAAATTAGAACTATTGCAAAAAGACAATGTTTTACAGATTTCACTGGTTTTAACCTAGGTTAGATCATAGGTTAAATTGGCTAATATTAGAACAAATAGATCCCGATAATATATCGCGCGGTAGGACGACCTCCCGATCCAAAATAAGAAAAAATAATTCAAACAATTTACCTTGCGACTTGAACTTTTTGCCCTTTTTTCTTGAAATTAATGTTAAAATTAAAGTTTAACTCGCGAATTTAAATTAAATTATAAACAACTATTATAAACAACTCTTGCGTAATAAACAACCATTAAACCCATCTTATAGTTAGTGTGCCGCCAAATTTTGATGTTGTTGAACGTGTACCGCAAGAGAAAAAAAGGTTGAGAATCACTGGTGTAGGGCCCTGCCGATATTATGCAAATACTGTTTGAAACATCCATGGCCAGTTATCCCCTGGGTGAGGTGATAACACACCTCCCAGTGTTTTCGTATCACTCATGGTGACATATTTGGGATTAACTCTCTAGTCTAATAGCCTTTACTTCAAGCGCTCCAGTATTTTTGTCACTTTGAGGACATGGATTCTTGGTTTTCTTTATCTGCTCCATCTTATTTGTCCCGGTTATTGATTTTGGACGTTATGCGGCTGGGTCTCTTCCTCGACCATGAACTCTATGCCGACACGTGCACATATGCACAGGTGTAGAGCCATTTTCCTTTATACTGTGGCAAGTTTCTGTCTTATGATTGCCTTTTTCACCATCACCCACGCTGGAGCCCCATATACCATTGCTGAGTGGACAACCGAACATATAAGTCTCATCTTACTACTTCTTAGTTCCCCAGCGTTTAGCATTATTCTCTCGAGTGCTGCTACCTTGTTTAGTGTCATCGCGTTGGCTAGTGTTACATTATTAAAAGAAAGTTTTCTAAGGATGGTAACTGCTAAATGTTTAATGGAGTCTTTTGGTATAACTATCATTATCATTGCATTTTTAACTTTGAAAACAATTGGGTCTATATTGTTCATATTATTACGGCCTTAGTTCACTTTCTTGCAACCACGAGTCCACCAGCTCCATGGATTTGTTGGCTCAATGTTGTTTTTGATTATTACAACGAGAGCCAGGTCATCGCCAAAGCCGACCATCTCTACTCAATTTGACAGTCCAGTCTGAGCACCTCGTCATATAGGATATAGCACATAGTAGGTCCCGTAGAGCCCTGTAGAATTCCACAAGCCACTTCTCGTTGCGTAACTTTCCCTGCTTCCATTATTATTTTGCGGTCGCATAGATAGCTAGGAGCAGTCTCGTTAGGATCTTGTCTTGTTTGACTAGTCTAGTCTTGTCTATCTTGTGAGTTAAACCTCTTAATCTTGTCTGTCCATTTTTGTCTGCCTAGTGTCGTTTGCCTAGTCTTGTCTGTCTAATATTCTCGGTCTAGCCTTGTTTGTCTAGTCTTCTTTGTTTAGTTTTGTCTGTCTAGTCTTGTCTGGTTAGTCTAGTCTGGCTAGTATTGTCTGTCTAGTCTTGTCTACCTAATTTTATCTGTCTAATTTTGTCTGTCTAGCATTGACTGTCATGTCTTGTCTATCTAGTCTTGTCTTCCTTCGCTTGTCTGTCTTGCCTTGTGTGTCTAGTCTTGTCTGTCTAGCCTTTTCTCTCTAGTCTTATCTGTCTAGTCTAGTCTGTCTAGTTTAGTCTGTCTCCACCCGAAGCGTGCAAGCTGTTTGAGTATGTGTGCGAGGACATGTGCTTGAGCATTATGAATGAATTGTTCAGCGAGACTGCGAGACAGCGAGACTGGTGATGATTGAAAAAGAGCGAAAGGAAGGAGAGGAAGCCAAATACAGGCCAATCTGCCTACTAAATGGGATAGCGAAGATGTTTGAGAGTGTGATCGGAGCTGAGATAAATGAGGATCTCGAGAGGACAAGGGATTTTTCAGAGGAACAATATGGGTTCAGAGGCGACCGCACTACGGTGAATGAAATGATGCGTGTGATAGAGAGAGATAGCAAGGTTAGCCAATACAGGTCCATGGCGTACCCGTAGCTACTGCGTGCTTGACGGGAAAAATGCTTTCAATTCGGTCCCATGGGGCGTAAACATGGGGGCTTTCGAACTGTAGGGGGTAGCTCCCTACCTTCGAAAGATGGTTGGCAGCTACTTGAATGATAGGGAGATAGTGACTGTAGAAGGTAAAATGTTCAAAATGAGTGCGTGTGTTCTACAGGATTCGTTTCTTGGGCCGATACTGTGGAACATATTTTATGATGGGGTAATGAGATTGACGCTGCCAGGCGGGGTTACACTCGTCGGGTACGCAGATGACTTAGCAGTTGTCACTGTCGTAAGAACGGAGGGAAGGCTGAAAACGATAATGAATGAGGCAATTAGTGTGGATTGACCGGTGGATGGGGAAAAAAGGTCTGCTCTGGCTCCCCACAAAACCCAGGCGGTCCTGCTAATTGGGTAAGAAAACAGTCGACGTACCTGCTCGGGAGTCTGTAAAATCTATTGGTGTATAGCTTCCGGGTAAATGTCATATCCGAGCAGGTCAACCGGGTGGTGATCAAAGCTACAGTGTGTGTAAGAGCGCTTGGACGGCTGATGCCCAACATAGGTAGGCCGTTGGCCTCCAAGAAGAGGATTAGGAATGCGGTCATACACTCCATTCGCCTGTATGGGGTTCCGGCATGGATAAATGCGTTCAGGATTGAATGCTGCAGAGCGAGACTGATTATGTTGCGTGCTGATTCTGGAGGGGCCGTGGCGGTCGTTGCTGGATTCATCCTGTTAGACGTGGCGCATGAAAGAGTGAGAGTTTGGGAAGGTAATGACCCTAGAACTGAAAAGGGAAAAGCAATGCGTGAATGGGAAGAGCTATGGTTGGAAAAGGGAGCCTGAACCAGGCTACCCCCTTCCGAATATCGATGAATGGATCAACCGTGGGCACGGGGAGGTAAGCTATCACCTCACCCAGGTGCTTACGGGGCATGGATGCTTTGGGCCTTACCTGGTGCGCATCAGGAAACTGGTTGAAGCGCACTGTAGGTATTGTGGAGCGACTGAAGACACACAGAGCACAGAATACACATCTTTGAGTGTTCTGTGAGAATGAGGAGCACAGCAGAATATAAATAAGGAGAGTATTAGGAGGAGTAAGGTGGGATAGAATATAAATAAGGAGTCTTATGGTGAGGATCATGCTCCGCAGTGAGTCGTGGGCGCGAGCCGTGCGTGTTAACGCCGGGCCCCCTTAGTGCGAAAGGGGCACACAAATTTATTGTAAACTGATGTGAGGGGGGCACGGCGTATAACGGCGCGCCCGGCACAACGAGTGAATGCAGATGAATGCTTTGGAAATGGGGAGGAACGTGGTGAAGTTTTGCCAAATTTTGGATTCCATCACGTTTTCTCTGGTATTGGCTGGGGGTCTGAATAATGAGGGGGTTTTTAGTGGGTCGCTCTTTTAGTGGGCTGCCCCACAATACCACTCAGCACGGGTCGGGTGGTGTCTGCAGATTTTCACCTCCAGCACGTGGAAAAAAAAGTCTTGTCTATCTAGTCTTGTCTGTCAAGACTTGTCTGTCTAGACTTATTTGTCTAGTCTTGTCTGTCTACTCTTGTCTGTGTAGTCTTGTCTGTCTAGTCTTGTCTGCCTAGTCTTGTCTGTCTAGTCTTGTCTGTCTAGTCTTGTCTGTCTAGTCTTGTCTGTCTAGTCTTGTCTGTCTAGTCTTGTCTGTCTAGTCTTGTCTGTCTAGTCTTGTCTGTCTAGTCTTGTCTGTCTAATCTTTTCTGTCTAGTCTTGTCTCTCTAGTCTTCAGTATTGTCCGTCTATTCTTGCCTGTCTAGTTTTGCCTGTCTCGTCTTGTCTGTCTAGTCTTGTCTGTCTAGTCTTCTCTGTTTAGTCTTGTCTGTCTAGTCTTGTTTTTCTAGTCTTCTCTGTTTAGTCTTGTCTGTCTAGTCTTGTCTGTCTAGTCTTGTCTGTCTAGTCTTGTCTGCCTAGTCTTGTCTGTCTAGTCTTGTCTGTCTAGTCTTGTCTGTCTAATCTTTTCTGTCTAGACTTGTCTCTCTAGTCTTTAGTATTGTCTGTCTATTCTTGTCTGTCTAGTCTTGCCTGTCTCGTCTTGTCTGTCTAGTCTTGTCTGTCTAGTCTTGTCTGTCTAGTCTTGTCTGTCTAGTCTTGTCTGTCTAGTCTTCTCTGTCTAGTCTTGTCTGTCTAGTCTTGTCTGTCTAGTCTTGTCTGTCTAGTCTTGTCTGTCTAGTCTTGTCTGTCTAGTCTTGTCTGTCTAGTCTCGTCTGTCTAGTCTTGTCTGTCTAGTCTTGTCTGTCTAGTCTTGTCTGTCTAGTCTTGTCTGTCTAGTCTTGCCTGTCCAGTCTTGTCTGTCTAGTCTTGTCTGTCCAATCTCGTCTATCTAATCTTGTCTGTTTAGCCTTATTTGTCGGCTCATATCTGTTTGCTCTTGTCTTGTTTGTCTGTCTTATTTTGTGTAGTTTTTAAAAACCAACAACCACTATTTTTATCGGTGTTAATAAGAAAGCTGGGGCATTTAATGTGAGCAATAAAGTATGTTTTCTTTCTTTCTGAGAAAATCGTTAAAAACCGATAAGAAACTCAACGCTAGTCCCCTAAGGAATATTATCACAATAACTTCCAAGTTATGGGCATTAACATTTTGAAGCGAGACAAGTTTACGATGTTTCACCCAACTTATCATACGAAGTAACAATATAAAACTTTCAAACAAATAAAAGAGCAATCGTTTGTAATAAAATGTTTTTTGATGGTTTAGGGTGCAACGTGGCCCGCAGCTCACATGCTCGCAGTGACTTGGTTCAAACCCAAACATTTAAGTGGATTTGTCTCAACATATACAGGTTTGAATCCAATTGAACCCCAATGATAAGTCTCACTATTCAAGAGACGTACCATTGGAATGCAAACAGTTAAATGTTCTTCATTTAATTTAAAATTTATTTTTCAGCTGTGAACTTGGGTTATGCAGTTGTTGGATTGTTGGGGACACCGCTGGTACGCACGATGGGGCGTGATTGGCTCAGCTATCTAATTACAGTTGTCGCCATCATTTGGTACTTGCTCTGGTGGAGGTTTGTCGAAGAAACGCTGAATCCGAACAGACCGATAAGGGATGTAGGAAGTGAATCTGAAAATTATAAAGACAATAAATTGATTTTCATGTATTTTTAGGAGCACAGGTGTTTACCATGGCGTAGGTTGTTGCTGTCGAAACCCGCTTGGGCTTGTGGTATAGCCGTCGTTGGTAGTCAATGGGCTGACGCTACTCTTATGCTTGGAGTTACTAAATATTTAAAGTTAGTGTATGGATTCTCAATAGCTTATGTAGGTGTATATTATAAATATTTATTATTATTACTAGAAATAATCGTAGGTGCAATCACACAGAAAGAAGTTAATCCTCCTAATGAATCAATAACATTCATTTAGATGGCTCATTTGCAAAATACTTGTGGGACTTGTAGATTGGTTGTAGATTTTGTAGATTTCGGTGGTAACTTGTACCGCGATCTTCATAGATCTATTGTACCTCACCCTCTTCCTCTAATCGTTGGTATACTTACCCATTTATAGCGCCTCCTCTAGTCCTGATTCCTTTAGGAATTTCAGGATCTGGGAGGAATTCAAGGATTGCAACTCCTCTGCGTTTAAGTAGAGAGCCCCAAGGTACATCTGTCTCTTGTGGAGCAGTGCTCCGCAGTTTTTGAGCAAATGTAAGAGGGTTTCCTCTGTTGCGTAGCAGAATCTGCATCTGTCATCCTCCTTTAGGCCCAAAGCCCTGATGTGTTTTCTAAGTCTGCAGTGTCCCGTGAAGACTCATGTCAAAATTCTAAGCTCGTTGAACTTGTTCAAGTTAGAACTTCTAGTAGAACTTGTTGAAAGTCCTACTTTTCAGAAGAGACAAACTCTCTTTACCCTTAGTTCTCTTTACAGAAGAGAGAAAAGGCTTTCTAAGATGACTAGGTGGCTAAATGCCCTTTTTTTGAATTTTCTATGCTTTTATATAAGTTTTTGTATGAAATGACATTAATGAGTGATCATACCACAATCGCAATTGCTCAAAAAAGTCAGATTTATGTCGTTGTGCAAGTAGACCATTGGTTTATTCCTCTTTATTATGCTATAGATATTTGATGTGGAAAATGTAATTAGCTTTAATATATTTTTTAGGAAGATGTTTTGGCTTCACTTCCACACATCGGGCACTTTTTCGCCGCAATAACTTTTGGTATAGTGGTGGATCACATTCGGGAGTCCGGAATAGTGTCGACGACAACGGCCAGGAAGCTCTTCGTCTACATTTGTAAGGTTTTCTGGAAAGAATTTACTCTGGAAATTCGGTAAGTTTCTGTTTCGTTCCAGCGCATTTCCTGCCTGCCGCCCTAATGTTCGTGCTCGGCTACACTGGGTGCGATCCTGCAGCGCCCGCCGCTTTATACACGGCCGCCCTCGCGTTGACTGGAGCCACCCCCGCAGGAGCGTTCGCCAGCGCGGCTGACATCGCCCCCAATTTTGCAGGCAAACACAAATATGATAATCTTAAGCAAACATTTTTTTATTATTAGATTACTTTCAAAAAATCATTTCATAAAATCCTTGCTACATTTTTTCTGGCGCAAAAGTGATCGTTCGTTTTCACCACGTCCTCACACACATCCTTTATGGTCTAATATGAAACCAAAGATGAAAGAAGTTTTTTTAATAAAATTTATATTTACAAGAAATTTTTCAATCCGACAACAAAGGGGCAAGAAGATAGATTTTTGTTTGAATATTTATGTTCATAATAAATATCGTGTTTTTTCTTTATAAAAATCGAAACTGCGTAATTAGATCATCGTATAAAGAAATGAAAGACTGTTTACATCGGATGATGACTTTTGCGTCAGCTAGTGAAAGTCAGATTTTAATATTTTGTGTTTTTTAGGAACGGTTTTCGGTTTGTGTCAAACTATTGGAGCCGCCGGATTATTGGCTGCCAATTACGTCGTTTCTGAAGGGTTGCATGGCTCGGTGAGTGCTCTTCTTTTGGTCACTTAACTGGGATGTACGCATGGCTTCCCAAAGTGTCTTTGTAATTGGATTTTTAATGCTTAAAGTGGTGAATGTTGCTTTAATTAAAAAATATTTAAGATAAGTATCCCGAAAGCGAGGCCTAGATAAAATTAGCATGGAATGCAAACGGAAATTAGAAAAAAAATAAATGGAAATAAAACTCAACGAGTAATAGATAATAGTATTTATCTACGACTACTATTGTAAATGCCCATTTTGTACAGTTCGTGGACTATGTAAATACATCATAACACACACGTATGTAACAGTCCGCGATTAATGATAAGTTATGATTGATAACACACACGTGCGTTTGGTTTACGATTCGTTAATTGGTTCAGAGCTGCTACTACATGCTCATACGTTTAGCGCCCCCGTGCCATAATTCAAAGTAACGGAAATTTACAGCGCGTACATTGTGTTGCCTATATTTATGAGCACTCTTATTCCAGTTTAACCCAAATAAGTACTAAATAATAAGGTATGTAACCATTAAGAATGTATCTCTTTTCATTTCTATCAAGTTAAATAATGTCGAGTAACAGTTATATATGAAAATACAACTGTTTGTTTATTATAATGTTAAATAATATACCTAATAAGAAATAAATTTGTTCAATCAAATATATTTTTCTTATTAAACAGAAACAAATTGGTGTGGTCGTAGATAAAGTATAGTACATATCTCGAGTTGTAAGGCAATTACGGAATTTAGACCTCGCGGAATTACGCTTACGTAACGGTTTCGTAATATGCTTCTTCCAACTCTCGTTACATAATATACTATTATGATACAAGTGGTTGAAGAAGGGCTTTTGTGATGAAGGGCACGAGCCGAAAGCGATGAGTGCACAAAAGCCTTTCGCACACGTGTGTCATACATTATTTTACAAAAAAATAATTGTTTCTTACCGATAATGTGTTGTAAAAATTGTAATTTTGACAGACAACATACAATCACTGACACAATAAGGTTAGAACGTTCAGCGCCTCCGTTGAAAAAATTGCTAACTAGTAAAAACGTACAGTAACGGGAATACTATTTGGTCGTTGTCGATGAGTAGGGAAAGATCGACCTTTTAGGCTCTCCACCTTCACTGACCTTGACACTTCCGGTTTCGATTTTGAATTTTCCCGCCTGCGTCAAATTTTGAATTTTCCCGCGCACAGCACAGGAACAGGAAATGGGGCGGCCGGATGTGCGAAACCGGATGTGGGAAACCGGAAGGGAGAAACCAGACCAGACATACAATAATTACATCCAGCGTGGGGTTACGTAGATCTTGCACGTGTGATTACATAGACCTCACACCCAACCTGGGGTTACATAGACCTCGCACGTGGGGCTACATAGACTTCACACTCTCATCTGTGGAAAACCGGATGTAAGAAACCGGAAACGGAATTCTAAACCGGAAGTTGAAACGGAAGTCGAAGCCGGACGTCGAAACCGGAAGTGTTAAGGTCAATGGAGGTGGAGAGCCTAGAAGGAATCATCTTTCCCTACTTCGAGTTAATCTAGGTTAACCTAGATTTAATCTAGATTCGAAAACGGAAGTTGAAACGGAAGTCGAAACCGGAAGATGAAACCGGAAGTCGAAACCGGAAGTGTCAAGGTCAATGTAAGTGGAGGGTCTAGAAGGAACCGTCTTTCCCTACTTCGATGTAATCTAGATTAACCTAGATTTAATCTATATTAGATTATAGTTATACTCCGATAAATCCAGACTGATCCATGTCTATGACCAGACCGGTCAGATAAATCCAGACTGAGATGCCGAAACTTCTTGATTCGAAATAAGAAAAATTAATTCTATTTTAATATGCATCAGAAAATTTATTTTTGGCCTCCTGAATTGTAACCGGAAGTGGAAAGTGGGAACCGGAAATGGGATGGGAACCGAACGTGGGGGCGGGAGTGGGGGACCGGAATTGAAGGCGGAGGGTCTATTTGTTTCTTAAATAATAATTGTCGGCCAGAAATATTTATACAAATTTCGTGCGGAAATGATTGTACAGCGCTCCAGCTAATGGGGGAACGAGGTGTCGCGTTGTAAAATCAAACTTTCCACGCTATAATGTAAATAACTATTTCAATACGTCTATGTTTTTTGTTTGGTGTCGCGAGATGTTGCGATAGTAACAACAAACAGAAATCGTTTAATAATGAAACTCCATTTGATTTACATTGGACTTTAACGCACGATTTGGATACTTTTACACACGATTATAATAATACGCCAAGAAGTGCCCGAACTTTTTGACGTATAACTAAATATGTGCCTGATCATATTCCCGCCTTTTAAACTTAGCGGATGCGCGTGCGCTTAATTAACCGTAAGGCCTAGGCCGCACTACGGCTAAACCGCCGCGGTTTTCAATCGCTTGATTCTGTGACTCTAGTAAGCTAATACAAGCGGCCTCACTTGCGGTTTTTTTCCCCAACTGATTTTACCCATAGCGTACTGTGTGTTTCTTGAGCGCTTTCACGGTTAGGTCTAGGCCGCACTACGGCTAAACCGCCGCGGTTTTTGATCGCGTGATTTTATGACTCTAGTAAATTAATACAAGCGGCCGCACTTGCGGTTTTTTCCTGCGACTGATTTTAAAACCGCGTATTGTTACAAAATGACTCCCGGGTAAGAACCGCGCTAAAATTTGTACTGCATAGAAAATAGTTGGCGCGCACGCACTTCTGTTTAAACGCGAGCGGTTTTTTGACAGACAGCCGTGAAGAGTTGGTGAAGAGTGGCAATTCTTACGTTTTTTTAGGTTCAGATACTTGTCTCTGATTGAAGACACGTCGTCGACCGAGTCAGACTATGTATCAAACGAGTGATATGAAAGTTTGTCGGAAAAAATCATAATGGAAGTACAAAAAAGACCAGCTTTATACGACACCACTTTACGTCAGTATAGTGATCGAAACGAGAAAAATAAACAGACCGGCGCTCCTCTGGTGAAATACATTTGCGAAAGGTTGTATTCATGAAAGTAATGTGAGGACGCACAATTTGCAAAATTTTATCGAAACTGTCAGCTGACATGCGATAATAATTAAAAAATTTCTCAGGATGTTTTCTTAAATCTTGATATTTATTATTACAAAAACCTTTTTTAAATCTACGGCTAGTGAGTGGATGGATCCAATATTTGCGAAATTTGCGTTGACGCCTTCTTTTTCTATTTCTTAGTATTAGAGCAACAAAACATACTGCTCGTTTGAAATCCATTTTCAACTGTGCAATTTTCGGGCGGTTTCGCGATTTTTAATCGTAGTGTGTGTTTCTCGAGCGGTGTCGGGGTTATAGCGGTTACCGCTCGCGGGGAAAAAACCGTAGTGCGGCCTCGGCCTTATAGCGGTTACCGCTCGCGGGAGAAAACCGTAGTGCGGCCTCGGCCTAAAAGGGTGTATTGTACACACACGTCGGCTCATTATATGAAACTTTAAATCTATATGTTGTCTTATATTTTTTGTTAAGAAATTAAATACATCAATAACACAATTAACTCGACAGCTAAGCTCAAAATTATCGAGAAATTTTTTCGAGAAACTTCGATTACCTTTTTCGATTACTTGCTAATTTGCAAAAATTTAATTTTATTTATGTATTTTAGCAAATAATTAAAATATTGTCGCCATTTTTTTTCGATAGCTCAATTCCCTAATCAGCTGTGCCTCATATCTCCGTCTCGCTCTAATCGTGTTTGCCTCTCTCTCACAGTCCTGTGCGTCCACCACAAATTTTTAAAAACTGAAAAAATTGCAATGGCATTAAACGCTAATTACGTTGGTACTGGTATGGTCTTTCGTTTGGCAGTGTTGCAATGGTTGCAAACTAAGACGTGTCGTGGTTTTGTGGTCTCATTGAAATGCGCCGGGATAAAACAGTGCAAAAAGTCGGGAATTTACGACAAATGGTGGAGGAAAAACTAGGAAAACTAGGATGAAAACGGGGATATTTCGGTGAGTTTTTTTAAATCTTGGTTTTCTGGATAAAAATGTGTCGCGATTTCTTTCCGATTTCTAACCTAGAAAATTTCTCACGAAGCACTTTGATAGTTTTAATGTTAAATGTTTATTTCTGCAATTTTGTGCGCTTGATTAAATTGTGAGATTTTATTTTTGCCAAATAAGTTAGTTTTAAGCTTGGCTTAACTACTCAAAATGTATTTTTAAAATTAATTAAATCGCAATTTATATTTTTCACAACACACATTACCAGTTTTATTCACATTTTTGTTTTATACATTTAGACTTATTCTATTTCTGTACTGTGGTAGTAAAAGACCCAATGTTTTTTTTTTGGTTATCGAGTTAATTCTTCCATTGAACTCGAACTTGAAGAATTTAATTGTGTACGTAGAAAAAATGCAAATACATTTCCAATGTATTTGCATTTACAATCATCATCATTTCCTTTACTCCTCGTGGGAGCATAGGGCATCAACAAACGCTCTCCATCTGATTCTATTCTGAGCCAGGGTCTTTACCTCGCGCCACTCCTTTCCGCTTGCCCTGGCTTCCTGTACGACTGTCCTCCGCCACGTGATTTTTGGGCGGCCTCTCTTTCTTGAACCTTGGGGTTCCAGTCAAGAGCTTCTTTTGCAATATCCCCCTCCGGCCTTCTAAGTGTGTGTCCGATCTATTTCCACTTCCTTCTTCTTATTTGGGTTTCAAGACGCTCCATATTTGCTTTTTTCCAAAGTTCAATATTTGCTATGGTATTGGGCCAAAATATTTTAAGTATTCTTCTCAGACACTTGATCGTGAATACCTGAAGTTGTGATACTATGGTGGTAGTCACTTTCCACGTTTCGCTACCGTAAAGAAGAACTGATACTACATTAGATTTGAAAATTTGGAGCTTTAAGTTACGGGAAGTTTTTGTTGAGTTCCACAGATTGTTAAGCATTCCGAATGCATGTCGCGCCTTCTGTATCCGTTGTTTTACGTCTTTATCAGCACCACCATCCTGTGAAATAAGGCTTCCAAGGTAGCAAAAACTATCTACTACCTGTACTTGCCTGCCATCTATCTCCAGGTTGCAGGGGGCTGTCGCATTGATCTTTATCAGCTTGGTTTTATCGACATTGATTTTCATTCCCACCTGCAGTGCCTACTTTTTGAGAGCCTCCAACTTTTTTTCCATATCTACTTTCGTGTGGGACAGGAGACAGATATCATCGGCAAAATCTAGGTCTTCTAAATGTCTCACGAGCGTCCATCGAATTCCCCTTGTTTTTTTATTTGCTTTCTTCATGACCCAGTCTAAGACTATGGTAAACAGAAGTGGGGAGAGCGTGCATCCTTGTTTTACTCCCGAATGCACTGTGAAAGGTGTGCCGCGTTGTCCTTGGTGGATTACCATGCAGCTTGCTTCTTTGTATAGTAATTTGATTATGTTTATGTACTTTGTAGGCACCCCGTAGCTGGCTAGTATTATCCACATAAATTCCCTGTCCACACTATCGAACGCTTGCTTGAAGTCGATGAACAGTAGATAGAGTGGTGACTGCCACTCGACCGACTGTTCAACGATGATTCTGAGGGTGTTTATCTGGTCGGTACAGGACCTGCCAGGCCTGAATCCCGCTTGCTCCTTGCGTAGTGTCGGTTCAACCACATTACTGATCCGGTCGTGAATTATTTTGGAAACTAATTTGTTAATGGTGTTAAGAAGAGTTATTCCTCTCCAATTGGAGCATATACTCAGGTCTCCTTTTTTCGCCAGTTTGATAATTAGGCCTTCTTTCCACGTGGATGGTATTACTTCTGTTTCCCATGCTTCTCGAATTATAGGTGTTATAATCTCGGTGATTCCCTTAATGTCTATTTTAAACATCTCCGAGTATGTCTCGTTAGCGCCAAGCGCCTTGCCGTTTTTAAGGTGTTTGATGGCGGCCTTCACCTCCTCTATGCTTGGCGGGTCGTCTCTAAATCTTCTGTTTCCGCTTGGTGTCATAGGACTTTCTGGTACCTCTTCCAACGGTGTGTTTAGGAGCTCTTGGAAGTGTTCTGTCCAGCGGGTTATTTGCTGTGCCTCGGTTGTGCATAGCTTGCCGTTCGTCGTGCGTATTGGTCGTTCTGAGGGGTAGCATTTACAATACATTTACAATGCAAGGACATTTCCGATTCCTTTTCTGCTATAGCAAAACATTGACCCTTTATCTGCTTACTCAATTGATTATACTGAGTTCAAAGCCAGACTTAACAAATCATCCTTAAAATGGACATTGGCCATTTTTTTACGAAGGTACAGATTTATTCTTAAATAGCAACGTCTACTTGAAGGGTACAGGCAAAGAACAGGGAATTTCCTAATGAATAGATTTTGAGAAAAAAAACAAGTTTAGATGTTATAATATTTTTATATGTGTTTTATATGATGTTATAATATAAACTTTTACTTAGAAATAACAATGACTTATTATTAAGCATATTTATGTTAAAATCAGAGTTTTCAGTTATTGACAACCATCTTACAAAAAGTATCAAATGAAATCAAAATAATTTATTCACCTGTAAGTTACAAAAATTACTTTAGGCTATGTCTAAGTACAATTGCATATAAAGCACATAAAGCACAAAACACTAACAATATATTAAATAAAATTTAAAATGAGATGTCATGGTTTGAACCAAATTCAAATTCATTTTCCTACTTTCAATTCTAATATTAAATAAAATTTAAGATTTTTAAGAACAGATTTTTAGATACTATGAAATTCTGCCAAACTGTATAAGGACAGTGGCAGTAGAAATTATTTCACATTATATCTGAATGTCTTTAGAGATTTTGCTTTTTCTATATCTGGAGGATATTATATATTATTATGCATTGCTGACATTGACTTTTGCTACACATGGTTAGGTTTGCTTGAGGCATATATAGTTTTCTTTTGCAGCTTTTATTATAGGTATGTTTATCCATATTTCTGTCCAACTTTGTTTGTTTTGATGGATGATAGAGGAAACTTCTAATATATACAGGCTAGGTACAGTCAGAATTCCAAGTTTTTGGAAATAGGTTTTGCAGGATGTTGTTGGGTTAGGTTAGGTTAGGTTATTTCTAATATGGCGCTAATAATTCTTTTTTGGGCAACTAACAATGAACTAATTTGTGGAGACGATCCCCATGCTGCTATACCATATGACAACATCGACTGTACCTCCGCATGATAATATGTTAGAAGGTGCTCTTTGGACAAAGTTTCAGGTAAACATATTAAATAGGTATTTTTACTTAATAATGAACACACGTGGTTTATAGTATAGTTCCACTTGAGATGCTCTTCTATATAAATTCTTAGGAATCTCGTAAGTTTTGCCCCTTTTTAATGAAGGCGTATTTACATGTAGATTTACATCTTCTGAGTATATGCTCCTTACAGATTGGAATGTAACATACTCCGATTTATCCATAGAAAGAAACAGAGACAACCCAGAAACAAATTATTTGCTGCAAACCATTCGCCTACACTATCTAGAGCTATTATTCTACTTCCACTTCTGAGCTAGTATTTTATTACCATCACCAAGTGTGTCGGGTAAAATGAAGCTCGCGTCATCTGCATAGAAAGTACACTGATCCATATTTATCTATGCTGGCAAATCTGCTATATACATATGCTATAATGTACATATGCTATATAAATAATATTGGCGTCAGTATACTCCCTTGAGGAACACCAACATTTGTTTGAATAATATCAGATTGAGCCGTATTGTTCTTATGATTTATTGCAACTAATTTACTACGATTTACTAAATATGATTTTAACCATCTACCAGCTTTTCTCCTTATTCCGTAAGTATATACCTTATTTAGTAGATTCTCGTGATCTACACAGTCGAACGCTTTAGATAGAACGCAGAAAATTCCAATAGGTCTTTTTCCTCGATCTACTTCCTGCATAATTCTTCTGCATATTGACTTCTACTATCGCTGTGTTTGTAGATTTTTCTTTACGGAAACCATATTGTTGTATAGGGATGAGATTAAATGTTTCAACAAATAGAGTTAAACGTCTCAACATGCAGTGTTCCAGTGTTGCAAATATAGATGTCAGCGCAATTGGTCTGTAATTATTTAGATCGGTATTGCTCCCTTTTTTATATATTGGTCAGATTTTTGAGGTTTTTAGAATTACGGGGAACTGTTCCATTGAAAAGGACAGGTGTGTGTATTGAACACTCCTCATTTATCCATGTCTCAGCCAGACATATAAATTTCGGATTGTATTGAGACAGTAAAATTTCTTGCTGATTAATTAGTTTAAAAGTTTGAATATTCAGAAAAATTAACATGTTATCAAAACCTTTTTTATCGTCGGATTTTACTAGAGTGTCAACTATGTTTGGCTTATTATTCATTTGCTGATTGACCTGATTGTTCATACTATTCTTTTTCGATTTTCCAATCGGACCAAATAACGGTTAATACACGTGTATTTCGGCCAAGTTTTCTGTGCATGCAACACCTCAAGAATTTCGAATGGTGGCGATATTTTAAATGAGTAGTACTTCTCTGGACGTTTTGATTCTAGCTTCTTACATGTTACATCGACGATTTCTTTTCTCTGGAGGTAATTTACTATATCTTTTTCAGATAGACTTGGTTCTAATTTATAGACGTGTAGGTGTGCATATTTATTTGCAGCTTTAATTTCATTTGTTTCAGTATTTCCAATAATAATATTGGATTTTCTATATCTTTTGTTGTTATTTTTTTGAACTTGCCATGTTTCTGTGTTTTTTTGCAGAATCTGTCTCTCTCGCAGTATCTTTTATCGTTCCGGCGGGTTTATCAGTTTTGGAATTATTTCTTGGATTATCAGGCTGTCTACCTGTCCTATCATTGACCTCACTTTCTTTAGACGCGATACTAGCTGAATCTTTTAAAATGTTAGTATTTTCTTGGTTGTCGCATGGTGGAATAAAATGCACCAATTTGCTGTTTTGTTCCTTTAAAACTTGTAATTTCGTTTGTGAGTTGTGCCTCAAATATAAGCGAAAGTGATTCAACTTCCTTTTTAATTATTTCGGCCAACAGGTTTTTAAATTCACCACCTGCTAGGTATGACAATATTTTTTCGCACCCTTCTGAGGGCATCTCAGTAGATGCATTAGATCTCTAGGCATCCTTTAAACAATCAAAATACGTTTAAACAGCCGATTTATCTATTTTAATAACTGTGAACTGTTAACTTGCTTCTACGCACGACCGCTCGCCTTGAAAACTCGAGACAAACTCAAAACAAGTAATGTCCTTGGTGTCAGAAACAAAAACAAGGAATGTCAAACTTAGTCATCAGCATCGTTGGTTTTTGAATCATATTTTAGTTTTACATAAAGTAATTGTTTTTCTCTTGCACAAAATGACATCAGACTCATCAAATCTCTGTATTTAACTTGAGTTATGGGTAAAACTTTTTATATGCAAAATCTGGAAGTTCGAACTCAATGTTATTGACAGTGATTAGGATTACAACAATTACTTTTTCTCTACAAATCTACGTTTTCTCCCAAGTGCCATTGTAATTTTCTCTGTGCAGTACCACAGGACCATGCTCTTTGGAAATCATTACTTCCCTTTGCTTTTGAATTGGGATCTTACATTTCTTCAGGAATTTTCCTTTGAGAAATTTTGACCATTCTCTTACGACTTCTCCTGGAGCAACTTTAATAACTCTGAAAGGTGAATGTTTTGTCTTTGAACTTTTAAGCAGCTCATACCAATGAAATGGCTATTCCATTTTAGTTTTAAGATTAATCAAACCCTTGATCAAACCCCATATTCTTATCGCACTCGCGATAGCTGTGCCCTCTTATGGGAAAGGTTATTTTTAAGGAGACGAGTAAATTTAATTCATTAGTGATAGTATGTATGAACCTAAACATGGTATAATTTTTGTTTTGACCCCTATAGGAATCACAAAATATAACAAGTTGCCCTACTACTTTGTCCATGTGGTTAGTAATAAAATCAAATAAAAACGAAACCACTTCATCAGATCCTTTCTTGGCACATGTTTCGCTATAGGAATAAAAATAAGACTGTCTAGTCCCCAGATTATGAATATTGATAGATAGATAATTGTCTCTTGTAATAAACATCATTTGTTGCTATATTTGGAAGAGAAATATTTTTTGGAAGTCGATAGCAATTGCTAGAAAATCCTATTGATTCCTACTTTTTATGGTTTTCTTTTTCCTTCCCTAAAAAACAAGTTTTTGTTAGATAAAGTTTATTCTTGAAATAATTAATATGATTCAAAACTTGTTCTTTTATATTTGGTGCAATTTTTTTGTGATTTTCAAGCCTTGCTCTTTGATCTACAGCAGTGTTTCCCAAACTTTCGATTCGCGTGTACCACTTTCAAATATTTTTTAACACTTCGCTCCCCCTTGGAAGAAAATTTCTAACATATATTATTAAAAATAAAAACTATACCGGTCTTTTTAAGTAATTTTCAGTCTCCAGATTGGTTTGATTGATTTATTATACAAGCAGATAAAATTAAGGTTTAAGGATATATAAATTCGCGAGTTAAAGCTTAATTTTATTCGCTACTGTATACAAACTTTTCTTTAATTTTGCTTCCATTTTCAAGTTACATTTTCTGTGTTTTTTTTTTTAAGAGAAGCATGTCGTCGCCCATTATTGTATTGTTGTCGTGACAACGATTAAATTGTTGATTCGTGCGTAAAAATTTGGTTTAGAGTATCGTGTTTAATTAATTTGTGTTTTATTAATCATAATTGGATACATCCTAAGAATTATTGTTAAATGATGACGCAATTGCGGAAAGATTACTGACTCGAAAATCAAGACATTTATACAAAAATGTGTAATAAGTTTTGTGATTGGATATCAAAAAAGAACATCAGCGAAGCCAACATTTAGGGTTGTGTTTACGGAGCCCATAAGTGAATTATTTTGATGCGTTGCTATGGATACTTTTATTTCACTAGCGAAAATAATAAATTTTATTTCAATAGCGAAATAATATTTTTATATAAGTAGTGAATAAACCACTGTTTTATTGATTCTCATCTAAGGAATTAAACTATTAGTGACTATTTAAGGTACTGTTGAATAATAGTTATTTACATTAGAGTGCGGAAACATTGATTTTACAATGCAACAGCTCGTTTGGGGAACGAGCCCGAAGGGCGAGTTCCTCATTTGCTGGAGCATTGTAAAATCATTTCCGCACGAAATTTGTATAAGATTTTTTGGCCGACAATTATTATTTAAGAAACAAATAGATTTAAAGTAATTAAAATATTGGAAATTATTTAATTTTTTAATGTTGGTACTCACAAACTTTGACATTTTTACTAATTCAAATTTATTAGTATGGTTATGTCATTTTTCCAAATGTCAGACGCACTGTAAAATTTAAAAAATCACTCTTATTTTCTACATTATCGTGACAAATGTGGTGTACAGTTGCGTTTTTTTAATTAGATTTTATTGTCTTATACTTAATTTATTTTGTAAGTATCCCTGAAAGGTTAAAATTTACTGGTCACTTTATCGCATCGTAGCCGTACTTTTTGCAACATTGTACGTAAAAATCTAAAGTCGCTGGACGTATACACGTGGTCAAAACTAGCTTTACAATTCAGGAGGCCAAAAAAATTATTACACATATTAGGAAAAATGTTATTCTTTATGAGTTCACTTTAAGAGAGTTGCTGCTTGTTTTTATATAGGTAAAAACAATCTGCAATCATTTTATCGTGAGGAGTTAGTAAAATATTTTGGTTGTATTATATTAATTAATTATCAAATATGATGAAGAGGAATTGTTTGCAGATTCAAAGCTAATTCAAAAATTTCATAAAAAGTTCAAATTCAAACACTTTATAAAAAGTAATGTTTGATTCACTATTTTTGAAGTAATTTAAATATTGTTATTTTTCTTCTATCTACTTTGCCACACACTAAAAATTATAAATTTTGGAACATTGTTTCGTACCCATTTCAAACCATTCGTAGTACCACACTTTGGGAAGCACTGATCTACAGGATTGATCTACAGATTGTAGATCTACCTGTTGTTTTCAAGCTTCTTTGCAGATAGATATTCCACCTTTCCCTTGGTAATACCATGTAGTGAAATGAATATGAATGCTTTGATACATACAGGCACATCTTTAATATTGTTTTCTTCATCTTTAACACGCACTTTATAGCCGTATGCAGCTGTATGAAAACTATACTCAACTTCCAATCTTCTACTTCGTCTTGGTTAGACATTACAAACATTTATAGGCCCCGACAGATATAAGTTCTGCTCTCTGACATTACTCAATGAATTAAAATATCGAATAATGTTTTTTCGATAATTTTCAGTTAAATTTAAGTTAATTTCAGTTAATTTTTAATTTTTTTTGTTAATAAACTAAATACATCAATAATGCAATTAACTCGACAACTAAGTTTAGCAAATATATATTTTAGCAAATAATTGAAATAATGTCTGAAAATTTCCCGCGAACCACTTTGATATTTTTGACGTTTATTTCGGTTTATTTCGGATACTTTTTGCGCTTGATTAAATTGTGAAATTTTATTTCTGCCAATAAAATTTAGTTTACTTAATTAAGTGTTTTTTCAAAATTAATTAAATCGCAATTTGATTTAAAATTAAATTGTACGTAAATATTTTTCCCAATCGCTCAAACACAAAACACAAACAACAGTTTAAACACAACACAAATAACAGTTTTATTCACAACTTTGTTTAATACATTTAGACTTACTACTATGTCTCTACTTTGGTGGTTAAAGGGCTAATGTCCATTTTTTAGGATAACGAGTTAATTCTACCATAGAACTCAAGAGCAAATGAACAATGCTATGCAGAACCTTTCCGATCCTTCTCTGCTATAGCATTACATTTGCCCTTTATCTACTTCTACCCTTTTTATATACTTACTCAATTGATAACTCTGAGTTCAAAGCTAAAATGAACTAAAAATCCTAAATATGGACATATGCTCTTTTTCTACCAAGGTACAGATTTTTTCTTAAAGAGCAATGTCCACTTGTTGCATATAATAATATTTCATGTTATGCTGTGTATTGTCGTCATTGCCATTTGTGACATTTTGTATTTTCTAAAATACGTTTATGGTATTATAATAAGAAGTATTATAAGTAATAATACGTATATTATAAAAGTATATTATTATTAAAAGTGTATTATATATATATATATATATATACATATATATATATATATATATATATATATATATATATATATATATATATATATATACGTATATTATGAAAGTATTATAAGTATATAAAGTAATTTAATTTAGGTGAATACATTGCGAATTAAAGTAGTTTAAGCCAACAAAGTTGACCGGTTGAATTAATTTCAATAAATAAGTAAATTAAATGTGCAAAAATGGATATGAAATGAATTTTAATTAAATTGAATTGACTTCTGTAACTCACGTGGCAGCAACCAACATAGCATAATGTATGCAGAAATGAATAATGATAATTATTTTTTTGGTGAATTTTTTCCATGTTCAAACAATCCATACATCTATTTCATTAAATATAAGCACATGTAAGAATACAGAAACTAAATGAAATATGCCTAGAAAAAAATTACAATAATAATATATACAATAGAAAATCTATATATATATATATATATATATATATATATATATATATATATATATATATATATATATATATATATATATATATATATATATCGTAGTCTTTTTGCAAAATCCGTCATTTCATGAAATAACTAGGCACTTCCAGAAACGTCGGCGTTTAGTGAAAAATATTAAAATTGCATTTCCCGCCTAGGTAGTTCATGAAATGACCACTCGACGCCGGCATCTCGAGCTTAAAGCCGAGTTCCACAATCAGACGCACAATGCAGTTTGATTTTTCGTGTAATGCCATACACGGATTTTGCTAAAATTTTGTATATATTAACTTTGAAGCCTTATCTTAGTCTGTGCAAAATTTGGCTAATCTAACTTGTCTAAAACTACGCGAAATTACTAGTTGAAATTTGGTCTTATTCTGTTAATTTGCAAATTAGCGGCGCAGGCGAAAAAGTAAACGGATTTTGCAAAAATTTTGCACAGATTATCTTTGAGGCCTTATCTAAGTCTGTGCTAAATTTGACAAGTCCAACTTCACTATCTCCACTAATATTTTGAATTAAGATTTTTTTTGTAACTCTGTTGGATTTGCAAATTTGTGACACAGGTGAACCAACGGACGGATTTTTTGTAAAGATTAACTTTGAAGCCTTATCTTAGTCTGTGCAAAATTTGACTAATTTAACTTGTCTAGAACTAGGCGAAATTACTCGTTGAAATTTGCTCTAATTCTGTTAATTTGCAAATTTGCGGCACAGGCGAACCAATGGACGGATTTTGCTAAACTTTTGTAAAGATTAACTTTGAAGCCTTATCTTAGTTTGTTCAAAATTTGGCTAATCTGGCTTGTCTAGAATTTTGCGAAATTATTCATTGAAATTAGGTCTAACGAACAAACGGACGAATTTTGCAAATACTTTTTGGTTGAAATTTTAGGTGATTGGAGAAGAGTGTCAAATTTTGGACGACGCTTTGATCAGATATTCGCGAATCATCGACTGATCCAATCACCTGGAATGTCGCGGTCGTTATCTAGAAACCCTTGGCGTCCGACGCGTTTATTGGACGACGCTAATTGTTTGGGCACTTTGGACAGCCTTTATGTGGTTGTCAGGCGTTCCTGCGAGCAGCAAGACACCCGACATGGACGAGTTTCCTCCACCCGACATGGACGAGTAATGTAACGCAAAGAGACCTGCAGTTGTTTTGTAATGACGTTTCTGACATTTTCCAGACGACTTGAATATCATGCAAAAGAAACAATAGAAGTCGACTTTGATAGCTGAGACCATTTGGGGAATCCTGCGGGTTTTAGAAACCGTCGCACAGATTTTACATTTAGCCACAGACGACAAAACAGTGAATATAATACAAATGTCAAATTTAATATGTTATTGGAAATGTCAAATTACAAACGTCAAATATGATGTATCATTGGAAATGTCAAATTTCCAACATCAAATATGATATATCATTAGAAATGTCAAATTTCAAACGTAAAATATGATATGTCATAGGAAATGTAAAATTTCAAACATTAAATGTGTCATTGGAAATGTCAAATTTGATATGTCAATGGAAATGTCAAACGTCAAATTTGATATGTCATCGGAAAAGTTAAATTTCAAACATCGAATTTGTCGCTGGAAATGTCAAATATCAACTTCAAAATTGATAAGTTATTGGAAATGTCAAATTTCAAATGTAAAATGTGATATTTATGTCATAAATATTATGAAAAGCAGTCCAACAAATGACCTTATACATACATACTAGAGCTTACTTAAAATAGGTAACAATTTAGGGCTGTTTTTCATAACATTCATGATATTTAAAAAAAAATAAGTCTTTGTTTGCAGTTATTCGTTCCATTTTGTTGTAAATTAAACACTTACTCTTTATTACGGAACGTCCCACAACACGCTAGGCATTACAGGAAGAATGCAATTGTATTGTGCGTCTGATTGTAAAACTCGGCTTTAAGTACGAGATGCCGGCGCCGAGTGGTCATTTCATGAACTACCTAGGCGGGAAATGTAATTTTAATATTTTTCACTAAACGTCGACGTTTCTGGAAGTTCCTAGGTATTTCATGAAATGACGGATTTTGCGAAAAGACTACGACATATATATATATATATATATATATATATATATATATATATATATATATATATATATATACATATTGTATTGTTTTCTCGGGGATTCCGCGTTGATGCTGAGGGTTGGCTCTGAAAAGAACCGGATTCTCGACGTTTCGGCGAACTAACATTCGCCATTCTCAAGAGATATATGCGTCCGTGCGGGTCAACCGTTAGACGCATACTGTGCGTATCACATACAAATCCAATTTGTATTATGGCAGATCTCTTCGTCATCCTTACTAATTAACAACAGGCTGGTATCGTCTGTATACTGAGTTATTTTATGTTCTGAGTCCTTTGTGTTATGAGGTAGGTCGTTTATGTATCAGGTAAACAATAGCGGTCCTATTACTATTCCCTGTGGTATCACAATATTAATTGTGTTAGTCTTTGATTTTGCCTACCTTTGCATGGTTTCTATTCTTGTCAATTGCTCCCGGTTACTAACGAACGATTTTATCCAGTTTAAAGCCACTCCTCGTATTCCATATTTTTATAGTTTCTTTAATAGTATTAGGTGATAGGCTTTTTAATCTTTTAAATCTATTAGAATTCCAATAGGGATTGTATTTTTTTCAGGTTATCTAAAATGTTTTGGATAAAACTAAAACATGCCGTGTCCGCATTTGTTCCTTTAGTGAAGCCTAAAAAGTAATTGTTACCTTACATTGTTATCTTACATTGTATTAGTTTCTCAAAGAACTTTGTGAAATTTGACAATAAACTAATTGGTCTTTAGTTATCAATACTGCTTTTGTCTCCGGATCTACAGGGTGCTTCAAAAAAATGTATACACACTTTAAACTATTGTAGTTTTCCCGCTCTACAAGGCTAATGTTATATTTCTTCGCCAGGTGCCAGCATAATCGTCCCTCTATGTTATATTATCAGTTGGAATTTGTAATATCAACATGGGGGACGTACGTTTGAGTTTTGAAGAACGTAAGCAGGTTATTAAGTGGTACTGGAAGTTTGAGAATGTAAATGAAGTTCAAAGACAGTGGAGAAGGGAGTATGATACAGAACCACCTTCAAGATTAACAATTACACGCATACGAGACAAATTCGAAGTTCATGGAACAGTGTGTGATGTGCATAAAGGTCATTCAGGTCGGCCTCGAACAGCTACAAGTGATGAGTCATCAACGGCAGTCTTGGAACTGTTTCAACGCTCTCCTAACAAATCTTCAAGGCAAGGGGCACGTGAAAGTGATGTAAGTGCTAGCAGCGTGCTACGCATTCTGAAGAGAGGCAAGTATCGTGTTTACATTCCAAGGCTGGTGCAACAGCTAAATGACGACGATCCAGATCGAAGGTTGCAATTTTGTGAATGGATTCAGGAGATGGTGATACGTGAACCGGGATTTATGGGTAGCATCATTTGGTCGGATGAAGCCCAATTCAAACTTAATGGAACTGTCAATAGGCACAATTGTGTTTACTGGGGTGAAGAAAATCCTCACATTACAATTGAAAAAGCTGTAAATTTGCCTGGTGTAAATGTGTGGTGCGGTTTGTCTTCAAGGGGACTCATTGGACCTTTTCGATTTGAAGGCACTGTAACTGGTATTAATTACCTAACAATGCTTGCTGATTCTATATTTCCTGCCATTCGTGCATTATACGGTAATGATGATTTTTATTTTCAACAAGATGGTGCTCCGCCGCACTATCACAGGGACGTACGAGCTTACCTGGATCAAAATTTGTCGGGACAGTGGATAGGACGCAGGGGCCAATCGAGTTTCCAGCACGCTCTCCAGACCTTACACCACTGGATTTCTTCTTGTGGGGCACAGTAAAAGATGAGGTGTACAAACGTAAACCACGTAACCTAGACATTCTTTGGAATGAGATTCAAGCAGTGTGTAGAGAAATCTCATTGGACGTTTTGATACGATGTACAGAATCAGTGGTGACTCGTACTCAGAATTGTATTGATGCTGCAGGTCACCAATTTGAACAGTATTAACATTTGTTATTTATGTTTCATTTACATTGGACTTTCAGCTTTCTATTTTCCTGAAATTTAACTTTGTAGAACGGTAAATAAATTTTCTATGGAAGTTCAAAGTGTGTATACATTTTTTTGAAGCACCCTGTATATACTGGTATTATTGTTGAAAGTTTTTTTAGATAAAACACTGGAATTTTATAAATATTTATTAATAGTTTTTGCGAAAACTAAATGTTTATATAAAAAAACCCATCTAGTAATGAATAAAATCAATTTCAACATTCACAGTTACTTGCAAAGTAACAAGTTTTCACGTAATTAAACAAATTAACAAACACAAACAGAAATTACTAGTTTAATTCACAATTTGTTTCACAATTTATTTCACAATGTTTTATACATGCAGACTTATTACTTATGATTCTTAAATATCAAAGTCTGTGTATTTCCAATTTGCCATTATAACATTTTTATGTTAACTAAAATAAATTTGACGAAATGTAATTTAATATTGCTAATACCGGTGTATGGTCATTATATTAAAAATTACGAAATTTAACCTAATGTTGCTAATTCCTGAATAAAAAGCGAATTAAAGTAGTTTCGTCCATCATATTTGATAGGTACAGAGAAGATATCATGTCTTAAGACTAATAATCATGTCTTGAGCCTAATAACTATGTCAATATATTAAATAAATCAATCTAGTCTTCACTAAAAATTGAGGGATTTACAATTTTTAGTGACGACTAGATTGATTTATTTAATATATAGACATGGTTATTATTAAGCTCAAGGCATGATATTTTCAGAAAAAACTGTTTTATATTGAGAAAGCGAAGTTATACAAATCTTGATAGTTTCTGTTTATTTTTGCAGAATTTCTTGATTCTTAATTTAAATTTTGATGAATTAAATTAGCTAGATAATAAACTGTGAATTTTAGGAATATTGAGTTAGAATTTTTAGAAAAACTAAATGTTTCAATGGAAAGATAACCCAATAAGTAATCAATAAAATTCACTTCAACATTCACAATTATTACTTAATCGTGTTCGCCTATCTCACTCCAAGTGCGTGCACCACAAATTTTCAAAAAGGGAAAAAGGAAAAAGGGAAGCAACGGGATTTTCTGGTTAATTTTTTTGGTTAGTTTTTTTAAATGTTGCTTCTTTGACCTTGAAAATTTATCCCGAGGCACTTTAATATTCTAAAATACAATGCTATGTAGGACATTTCCGATCCCTTTTCTACTATAGCAGAACATTGACTCTTTATCTATGAATTTCTTGGTTCTTGCATTAATTTAAAATTTAAATTAGCTAGACAAAAAACTGTTAATTTTAGAAATATTGGTTTAGAATATTTTGAAAAAAATTAATATTTATTTGAAAAATTTATATTATTTATGCTCCCCGCATATCCAAAATAATTTTTTTTTAAATATTATTGCTTATTACTATACACAGCGTCGTATTACTATACACTAGGGTCATGAGCGCCCTTGGCAAGGTTTAAATTTTGCGCCCGCGAGACTGATTTTCTGGGAAGAGAAACAAAACATAACTTTGCAAATGTAATTCAAGATATGCATACATTTAAGCTTAAATTTAGTTATTGCTATTTTGTGCAAAACGGAACAATACAATTCGAGTTCGTTAATTAAAGCATTATAAAATCTTTTAAAACTTTGCGTAGATAAAATTCGCCCCTGGCGACGAATCAGACTAAATCGCTCGAAATCTCCACTTATTAACCAAAAACAAAGTAACACAAAAACGGTTATGTTAAAGTTTTAGAAAGTTTTTTGGCTCTCCTGAAAGATTTACCTTTTTTAAATAAATGTTATTTTTTCAAAAGCTGCAATATATATAAATATATGAATTATTTCTATTTTGCATTAATTTAAAAAATTAAATCGCCTGAAATTATATGAGTTTTTTTGTTAAAAAACGTATAGTTAAATAGTATTACGTGCGAGCGGAACAGTTACACACGACCTCCGTAGCACTCTCCGTGCGCAATTCCGCGAGTACGTAATTGCCTTACAACTCGAGTTATGTACTATACTTTATCTACGACCACACATATTTGTTTCTGTTTAATAAAAAAAAATAAGTTTGATGAAACAAATGTATTCCTTATTAGGTTATGTTTATTTAATTATCATTATTTAACATTATAATAAACAAACAGTTGTATTTTCATATATAACTGTTACTCGACATTATTTAACTTGATAGAAATGAAAGCAATAAATACATTCTTAATGGTTACATGACTTATTATTTGGTACTTATTTGGGTTAAACTGGAATAAGAGTGTTCATAGATATAGGCAACCCAATGTACGCAATGTCAATTTCCGTTAGTTTGAATTGTGGTACGGGGGGGGGCTGAATGTATGACACGTAATAGCGGCTCTCAACCAATCAACGAATCCTAAACCAAACGCACGTGTGTGTTATCAATCATAAACTTATTATTAATCGTGGACTGTTACATACGTGTGTGGTATGATGTATTTACATAGTCCACGAACTGTACAATAATGGGCATTTACTATAGTGGTTGTAGATAAAATACGTATATTTAATATGTTATTAAAAATCTTGTAAATGTATAATTTAAAAAGCTTATGTCTTTGTGTTCTAATTATAATAATAATGAAAACAAACAAAAAATCGTTTGGATATCCTTTGCAGTTTAGGAGAAAATGTACTTCAAATTATATAGTAAATGCTCTCCGAAGTGCTTCCTAATTTCAGTCAGTACTATAGTAATAAATTTCAAAATTCAGAATTATTACTTACTTTGCAAATTTTGACACAATAATTAAATAAGTATACAAACACGTTTGTAGTAAACAAAGGTCTGCTCACTATTTTAAAGCTTCAATACTGTAAGACGTCACACACTTTGTCAATATAGTCGTATATTTTTGATAATAAAGTCGTATATTTTGATGATGAATATTACTAACAATTCATTAATGCTAAAGCTAAGTTCATAGTTATATTTTTGAGAAAATTCAGAATAGTTTTTGGTTATTTGCAAACATTTCAGAAAATAATTATTTATTTAAATAATTTGTTAAAATAATTTAATTATAAATTTGACAATTTGTCAAAATAAATCCATTTGTTTCCGACGCCGATGCCGTCTCGCTCTAATCGTGTTCGATTCCCTTTCTCGTGCCTAGTGCATCCACCACTAATTTTCAGAAACCGAAAATCGCGGCAAGAAATAAACCCTAGTTACGCTGGTCGCGCTAATAAGATCGTCTTTGTCCCTTCTTTTCGTAGCTTTGTAATTGTTATCAAAGAATATTCGTCATTCTTCCCGAAATCTCCGAATTAAATCATCCGAAATGTGAATTTGTAGAAAACGGCGGTCAGTGCTGCGGGGAAAACCGGGATGCAACGGGATTTTCCGTCGAGTTTTTTAAATCTTGGTTTTTCTTGATGGAAAGTAGAGATTTCTCCAATTTGTGAAAGTGAAAATTTGGTAAAACGGGGATAAGAGACATCATAGATATAGGCAAACCAATGTGCGCATTGTGCGCATGCAAGACTCAGCAAAACACATATGGGCAGGGAAATTAAATTTGAAAGGGGTATATAAAATTGTTTAATCTATTGAATTTTTTTTCTTATTTCGGCTCGAGAGGTCGCGCTGCCGCGCGATATGTGGTCTTGATTTATCTGCTCCTAATATAATAGTCTCATATCGCAGTTTAACCGAAATTTTTTCACAACGGATTTTGATATTTTAAATTTAAGGTTTATTTTGGTAATTGGATTAAATTGCGATATTTTGCCAAGAAAATTTAGTTGTTTTTCACCTGGTTCAACTACCCAAAGCATTGTTTTCAAAATTAATTAATACGCAAATTAATTAAATTCGCGAGAAACAATATAAGATGTATTCTTAAATAATGATAAATAATACAAAATTTTCTTGTTCATATTAAAACTTAATTATTCGCTTTTAGCATTAATTACACAACTCTTAAAAAATGTTTGCTTTGTGCCTGGCTTTATTTTATTCATGATGCACAAAAATAATTGAAAAATATCCGTATGCCCTTAAAGTTCTCTTTTATAAAATTAGTAGCCATAATACAGATTTGGTTTTAGATTTTCTTGCCTCAAAAAATAATTCGGAAACTAGGCGATATTTGAAACAAAAATTCGAATAAATTTCGAAGAGAATTAAATGTTCTTCAAGAAACTTTGCTAATTACCGAATCTTTTGTATGTCACGTTGCTAATAATTACTTTTGAAATAACGAAAATTTTTATTTATGTTTTAAATTTTTCTTGTCTCAAAGATTCGAAAATAACTCGAAAACTAAACGTAATTTCGAAAAATGTTTCAAATAAAACTTGCAGCGATTTAAATTTCTTATAAGAAAATCTTGTTATCTAGCATTTTTCGTCTGTCAATTTGGTAAAAATGCCTCCTTAAACAATGTCAAAACCTTGTTTTTGTTTTATATTCTTCTTATCTCATAAATAATAAAATATATATAAAATATATAATATATATACCGGAAAAAACTCAGAAACTAAGCGAAGTTTTGAAAAATGTTTAAAATAAAACTTGCAGAAAATTAAATTTCCTATAATAAATCTTTTTATCTAGCAATTTTAAGTCTGTCATTTTCAATCAACCTTGATCAAAGTCTAAACCTTGTTTTTGTCTTATATTTGTCTTATCTCAAATATAATGCAAATATATCTCGGAAACTAAGCGAAGTTTTGAAAAATGTATCAAACAAAACTTGCTGAGAAATAAATTTTTTATAAAAACTATTTATATAATGATTTTTGAATAAGAAGTTTGTACTAATTAACCTTGAAACAAAGTCGAAACCTTCTAACTTTGCATGATTACTATTTCAAATATGGCTACAAAAGCAAACTTTTTATGAAATATAAATATTTTTTGGATAAATGTCAATAAACCTATCGTAATTACCTACTCTCAGCACAAAATGTACGTGTGTTAATGTTATATTTTTATTTTTGCCTAAAGGAAACAAAATACCTAAATGTAAGATATTTTGTGCTAAGCATTATCAATTTAAATGAACATTTAAAAAAATGTTATTACTTAATATTGATTTGCAATATTAAGTAAGTGATAAATGTAATGCATTAAGAAAACAAGAAACAACTAAATAGCATGTCCCTAACTTTAAAATTCTTCACGGAATGTACATGTAACATGTAACAATGTAATATATTTATACACTATTTGCAAACATATCGAGCGACAGTAACACAACAAATTGCTTTAAACGCTTCAATTAACAAATTAATATTACAGCGGAACACGGCTTGAATATATAAATATATTCTACCAATCCGAAGCTCTATAATATTATTAAGTCTTTTTAAAGTTCCACCCATGAAAGTGAACTGAGTCCTAGTGAATAACATAGTAATATAAGTAGTAACTCCGAAATAAATATCTGTTGACTTCCAACGTGAGATTTGTTTTATAATCTTAAAAAGACTAAATATTATTATTGAGCTATTATAGAGCTCGGAAAGGTTGAATATATTTATATATTCAAGCTGTGTTCCTCTGTAATAGATTGGTATGACTGTATCTATAATTAGCTTAGTTTCACGCTATATTCAATTATAACAAATTGCTGTAAATGCTTTGTTTGCAATAAAATAAAGCTGAAATTAAATTTATTTAAAGTTCGCTGGGTGGTGGAGACTGGTCTTCGGCGTATCCTCAGCGGTTTTATTAACCACAGCAACGTTTTTCATGGCCATGGGCAGTGGGTCGGTCCAAGATTGGGACACCCCGTGTGATTTTGAGCTGGAACGCGAACAAGTCGAGGAACCATCCCGTTTGGAATCCGTCCTCGAATAAAGCAGTGTCGCAAAAAGTTCGCACAATAAGATTTCTTGCGAAATGTGTATATGAATATTCATTGTGTTTAGATTGTAATGCGACTATATAACGAGTGCGGAGCGACATAATTTCTATGTTCCCACAGTATAAACGGGCTGCGATTCACATCTCGCAAGTTCTCCTTTTTAGTGTTTACGCAATTTTTTGTACATAACAATTAGAGAAATAACTCGGGGGAAACTTAGCACCTTTGAAACAATCTAAACGAACGTTTCCACACTTAACCAACACAATTACGTTTCCCAGCTAGAAAATTTATGAAATGCAAATTATCAAATTGTGACGTCGCAAAATAAAAACAACGGTGCATTCAATCATAATCTAATTTACTCTTTCTAAACAGAAACACTTACAAAAAGCTCTAAAAAATAAATATACATGTAATACATATAAAATTTCATTTTTCCTTAATTATAATAAATATTTACAAAAATCACTTTCCCATTACAGAATCCCGCAACAATATATCTTTGGCTTGTACTGGTTTGGTATCAAAATTTTGGTATTGCTTCATCATTAAACCTCAATCAAAATAATCCAATTCAATTTCCTTGTACCTTTTAGTTCTGCTGGGCCGTTTATGTTGCTGGTCATCTTCCTCCCCCAAAATTTCCACATTCCTTACCGGTTCTTTTCTAGGAGTTGAGTAAGTGGCAGATTCGGAACTATCCGACAATTCCAAAGGGAGAGCCGGATTTATAGCCAATTGCAACATTCTTAATAGTAGCATTTCGCGAACTGGTGCTGGAAGGTATTCTTCTTCTTGTTGCACCATACGTTTGGTAGGATGGTAATTCGGTTGAGGGTAGTATTGAGGTCTTGGAGCAAACTGAACAGGGCCAGTATTCGAATTTTCTACAGGATATTGATACTGTTTAAACATTGAAGCTTGAGGAGTGTGTTGTTGGTGACGTACATTCTCGTTGTTTATGGATTGCTGATTTAAGGGTTGCAAATTTTGGTGGTGCAAATTCTGTTGGTGCAAATGTTGTGGGTACACAGTTTGTTGACTGAAATGTTGCTGATGGTAATTTGGAACAATTTGTTGAGGAACAACGGGATTGTGCGTTTGATGGGTCATCGAACTAATTTTCTCCAGGCTGTTCTGCCTCAAAATCAGTTGCTCGAGCAACTTTTGGAAGTCTCTGGTACTCACCGGCGGTTTAATTTGGTCTACTTCGTTAATAATATCACTTTGTGTGACGTATTGTGGTCTAGTGTGAACCTCTCTAACATAACCATTATCATCAACGTGCACTGGAATTGGTTTAAATCTTGGTACCCTTCTCAAATAAACAGGAATTTGTTCCTCTTGTTGTATCCTCCGACTTTGCCCTGGACTGATAGGATATTGATTCTGTACGGGAACAAGGATAGCTCCGCGATGAAAAGGATGTCTTAATTCAACAAACGGTTGTCTTTGAGGTTCTTCATCATTTGCTGGGATTTGTACAATTGGTGGTCTAGGAGTAATAGCTACCTGTGTTGAACTTTCCTGGGGATATTCAGTGGTGTGTTTTGGATAAACTTGGGGATATCTGATGGTGGGTCTGTGAATGACAGGTTGAGGAGTAGTTATTATTCGTGGTCTATGAGTGGTAAATAATGGTCTTGGTGAGCCAGTGGTAACTGACGAGCTATACACATCAACGGCATCATCCCCGGCTCCTTGTTGTATATTAATTACGTGTTCTCTAGGATTAAAACTTGGCTTCTCTTGTGGTAACTGCCGTCTGAGTAAATTCCCCCTTACTTCTGGCTCCTCTGTAACAGGTTTTTCTTCTTCTAACAATGTAGTTTTGATAGGCAGTCTGCGATATAAAGGCATATCCGTCGGTTTTAAAGTTACTTCAGGTCGTAATAATTGACCTTCTTTGTGATCAGGATTTTGAGTTGAAGTTGTCGATCTTAATATAGGTTTAGCTTGCGCCAAAATTCTTGCTGGTGTGGACGTTTCATACAATTCTCTCCCTTCAGTTGTTGTAGGTACTTCAGTAGAAGTACTCCCCACAATCCTCCTTCTAGGTATAGGCTGAATTACTGAAGTTGTAGTTAACGTAGAAGGAGTTGTACTAGCATATAGCGGTCTTCTAGTGGTACTACTAACGGTGCGATTTAATTTAGCTGGTATCCTTTGCACAACTGAAGGAGGTTCGTTTGTGGAAGCTAAAATTTCACTAGTATTGCTTGTGCTGTAAGAAACCCTTTTGATTTCACCATGGTCATCAATGTAGCCGTAAGTCCCTTTAATGTTCCCCAAAACGTCCCTGCTTTCGATTTTAAAGGAACCGTCGTCCGCCTCGTAGCCGATGGTGTACGATCCGTCGTCGTTAACTTTCTTGATTTGCTTGATGATCTCTAATTTGCCGTTCGCTTCGGCGGCCTCTAAATCCTCTTTAACCACATCGCAGCCCACAAACGAAAGTAGGAAGAGTGAAGGAAATATAATCTGCAATAAACAATAAAGTCGTTAAGTTTGTAATTGTAGATTTTAATTGATTATGTCATATTGTTTATTTTCTCATAAGGTAAATAGTTTATTAATGGGGTTCGGTGTGGTTTACTACAATGGCGTTTCTGGTTCTATTCAGTGCGTTATTTTATAAGTAATTTAACAAAAATAATGTTGGAACTGTTTGTAAAGGAGAGTGAAATTGAAGCAGATTGTCTGGCCGGATGCACGGTTTGTTGTTTAGGTAATTACAGATGCTGAGCAAGTTGCGTTTTATCAGGAAGGAATTGTCAAATGCGCGTTCTTTGTAGCCAGTCGGGTTTTCAATTATAATTTTCTACTCTATTAATTTAATCTTTCTTTGTGAGGTTTCAATGCAACACACAGGTTTAGAATTTCATTACTTTTATAACGACTATGTGGGTAAATGAAACGTTTTAAAAGAAATTATTGCGCAGAGGAAATCTATTCCGGTTATAACAAATCAAAATATATCGGTTTTCTAAGTCTACCGGTGAAGCGAAAAATACTTTTGGCTCGTAGCGTCAAGAAAAGTTACTTTTTGGGGCACTGACAATTCATTTATCAGGGAGGTGAAAATTTAGACACTAAACTGTATATTTGGCGTTTAAGGGAAAAATGAACATTATGTTGTAAATGAAACGTTTAAAAAGAAATTAATGCGCAGAGAAAATCTATTAAGGCTGTTACAAATCAAAATATATCGGTTTTATAAGTCTACCGGTGAAGTGAAAAATACTTTGTTGCTCTTAGCGTCAACAAAAGTTACTTTTTGGGCCACTGACAATAGAGAATATGCATGAAATTTAAATTTGGTTCAAATATTTTTTTCCGAATCTTTATTGACCGAACATTTGAACTAAACCATTATTTTTGTAATTAATATGTTCTGAAATACTTAAAATTAATAGCAAATTAAGCGAGGGAAATTTAAATTTGTAAAACGCAACACCATTGGTTGAAACGATAGTGACGTAACATCCCATATAAACAAGTCCGTATTTTTTTACATTTGTATGTCATTGCAGTCTTTTGGTTAGAAAATAAACGTCAAAAACCTCAAGTTAAAAATGAAAACAGCTGTAGTAAACAATGAATCTGTTGATGACGTCAAAGATCCCAGATCTTTGACGTCATCAACAGACCACGCGAAAATGGCGGCGTTTAAACAGCTCAAAATTTTTCTCATTTTTAAATATTTTTTTAAACTTAATTACAGCATTTTTAAGCGGTATTTATATTTTTTACTATGTTATAACGGTGTAAACAGTGAATTAAAAATATAAAAAAAATGCATATTCCCTATTCATTTATCAGGATGGTGAAAATGTAGACACTAAAATGTGCATTTGGGTTTAATGAAAATATAAACAATGTATAGTAAATGAAACATTTAACAAGAAATTATTTCGCGAAGGAAATCTATTCCGGCTATTACAAATCAAAATATATCATTTTTATAGTTTACCGGTAAATGAAGAAATACTTTGTTTTTGGCTCACAGCGTCAAGAAAAGTTAGTTTTTGGGCCGCTGGCAATTCATTTTTCAGAAAGACACTAAAATGTATATTTGGCGTTTAATGAAAATATAAACAGTATATAGCAGCGTTTTCCAAACTGGGAGAAACGCCTCCCTAGGGCGGCGCGAATATTAGTCACTGTGAGCAATTTTCAAAATGAATGTTAATGTTTTATTTGTAAGAAATGAAAAAATTAAAATATATTTTTATAGACGACTTAAGCTTTATTATCAAAAAAAGTTTTCTAAAATTAGCTGTGTGAAGATATGGGAGCTAAGAGATGTGGAAGCCTCACTGCTGTACTATTGTGAAGTGCACTGTCTATCTCGTGTAAAATTGAAAAGGTACTTGAACGTGATTGAAAGGGTACTTGAACTCAAAGAAGAAATTGCAATTTTTCTCGATGAAAATCATAATGAACACGGAAATAAGTTGAATGTTACATATTTGGTTGACATTTTTTTTTAAATTAAGTGCTTTTAATAAATCAATGCAAGGACCACAAATGCATTTGCTTATACAAAAAAACAAAGCATTTATAAAAAAATGGAACTATGGAAATCAAATTTACAAAAAAATAAGATTGACATGTTTCCACTTTTAAATTTATGCGCCCGAGATAACATAGAAGCAAACAAAAATTTATTTGTTGAACACTTGGATGGTTTGTTGATTCAATTATTTTGATGAACTTGATTTTACAAACTTTGAGTGGATACAGAATCCGTTTATTGACGAAGAAGATGATGAATTTGGATTGACAAGTATGGAAAAAGAAAAATTGATTGAATTATCTTGTGATACTACGTTAAAATATATATTTCAGACTGTATCTGTGCTTCAATTTTGGTTGAATCTTCATACAGAATATAAAACTTTGTTAAACAAATCTTTGAAAGTAATGCTACCGTTTGCAACATCATATTTATGCGAAACAGAATTTTCTGCCTTAGCTGCAATGAAATGAAAATATAGAGCTCGTTTAGTTGTAGAAACCCTATTCCGGCTTCTACAAAACAAAATATATAGGTTTTATAAGTCAACTGATGAACGAAAAATACTTTGTTTGCCGCTCACAGCATCATAAAAAGTTGTTTTTTTGTGACGCTGGCAATTAATTTATCAAAAAGATAAAAAAAAATTAGACACTTAAATGTTTATGTAGCATTTAATGAAAAAAAGGGAATTTAACTTTTTAAGAATTCTAACTTTTAATCTTTCATGTTCTATATATACAAGGTGGGCCATTGAAAAGGAAACAGAGGGATTTTCGGATAGTTAAAGGTTTCTCAAAAAACGCTCGGACACGTCAATTTTGTTTATGAGGGGGACATCTTTTACAAAACACAAGACTAAAATGATAGGGGTTTTGGTCCCAGCGCGAGTTAAGTGGAATTTGGTTAAATTTGGGGTTAAGTGATTTGGCTACAAATTTTCTTGTAAAATGTGTCCCCCTCACAAACAAAGACGTGTCCGAGCGTTTTTTGAAAATTAATCTTTAACTATCCGAAAATATCATCTGTTTCGTTTTCAATGGGCAAGAAACCTAGTATATATAGAGTGGGGCAAAATTTTGTGACTTAGTTAATATCTTAAGAGGTTTCTGACGAGCTGCGGTTAGTTCAAAAATTGGTCCAAAGTCCATATGACGACAAGAATACTGAATCCGCCCCAGAAAGCTATCAGGCTCATAATTTAAGGAAATGTTGGTACTTATAAGATACTTCGATGCTGCAAGTTTCAGATCTTTATCTATTACCATTTCTGAATAAATCGAAAAATACTGAAAATCAGTAAAACATGTTATTCTCAGCACCTTGTGAATCGATTGATCTAAATACCGCATATGTTATGGGGCATGGTGGTAGCTTCTAAGAAAAAAAAAATATAAGCAATATCTGTTCATAAGAACCTTAAAAAAAACGAGGTTATTTTCTTAATTTTAATTTTTAACCATGTTACGATAACGATAAAAATGTGAAACTATTTTTTTTGAATTACTCATTCAATTTTCGATGAAATTATGAGCTTGGAGAATTTTTTAAAACGGTACGCCATATTGAAAAAAAATAAAAACCGATTTTTTGCTCAAAAATCGATTTCTTTTTATGATTCAACTCTTGAAATGATAAAATACAGAACTTTTACGATTACTGTACTAGTGAAAACCACAGAATAGATTAGGAACTCTCATATAAAAATAATTATTCTTCATATAATGAACTCTAATCATTATTATAAACTTTATTTATAACTATAATGATTAAATCAGTATAAAATACTATTGTTTATATAATTCAACTACGTTTTAGGGAATTTAAACTTTCCCGCTCAATTATTAGTTAATTCAGCAACTATAAGTGGCACTGTAATTCAAAATTGGTAACACTGTTTTCTATTTTCATGAAAACCCACCAGATCTGTAGATAACCTTAAAATTATTTGTTGGCATTGTAAACAAGTATTGGTGGTACTTTTTTCTGTATTTAATAATTAATTTTATATAACCATATCATTGTTGAAGTGAAAATATGTCGACATATAAAACATATAATCCAAAGTGTTGCATTTGTTCAAAATTCATTAAAAAAAAAACACTCCAAAATATGTACAATCTGATGAAGATGCTGAAGATTTTTCAACGATCTTTGATCATCCAATTGTAGTTGGTGATGTTTTGTGTTATAAGTGGCGTTCAAAAAAATATAAGAAAACGAAACTTGACGAGGATCAGGATACATCGTTGGAGGATGAATTACCTTAAGATTCGAACTTATCATCGATGACTTTGTCTCAGTCAAGTACTGATGATCCATCATTTAATGAAGTTATTGAAGTTCAAATTAAAAGAACTGTTGCAACTCACAGATATTGTTGTGTGTTCTGTTTCAAATAAATCTGGTAGTTTTTCCTCAAGATGCTCGTATGTAACGCTTTATTAAGAAAAGGATTTTCGTTCCGGATGGAAATCGATGTTGCAGCGATCATCTCATAAAAAAACGCTTTTATACTGAAGATTTGAATTTATTAAAAGTTTATTCTAATTGGAGTTTTTTTTAAATTGTCAGAGTGAACTAAATTGATGGAATGCTTGCCTGTTGAATGTGACTCTACACTGATTGATAAATTGGATGATTTTCGTATACCTGATGAACAACTTTACATATTTACTGGATTAAGACGCGTAAACATTATCGAGTTGCGAGATTTATTAACAACTATGAGAAATACAGATTCTTGTACAGTCAATCAAGCTCTTATCGTATTTTTATTTAAGCTACGTACTGGTAACTCAAACAGATTGATATCAGCGACTTTACAATTGGAGAATGAACAGTTGGTTTCAAAATATTGTGACCAAGTGATACAATCATTTGAGAAGGGTGTTTTACCTCGGTATTTTGGTTTTCGATCTGTGTCTCGACATTTTCACTGTTTCATCACTGCTTTTAAAAAGTTTGTTTGCTGATCGCAGTGATAAGCTTTTCTTGATTTACGATGGAACGTATGCTCGTCACCAAAAGAGCTCGAATAACGCATATCAAGGAAAGTCTTATTCTGGGCAGAAGAAAGTACCGTTATGTAAGCCATTTACTATTTGTACGACAAATGGATACATACTAGATATGTTAGGGCCCCATCATGCTAACATGAATGACGCTACTATAATGAAAAACATTATTGATACTCCTGACTGTATTTGCAATCTACTGGAACCTGGTGATGTTTTTGTTGTTGATCGAGGAGGAAGAAAAAGGTTATCAAGTGTTGATGCCGGCATTAAAAGGCAAACGAAATCGTTTAACAACTGCTGAATCTAATGCGTCAAGATATGTCACAAAAATTCGTTGGGCAGTCGAAGCAGTACACGGAATGCTGAAACAAAAATATCTTTACTTGACCAAAAATTCGACAATAAAATGTTACACAGAGTCGGTAGTTTTTATAGAATTGCATCATTTCTTCACAATCAGTACAACAAACGTCTAACTTCTGATGCAGAGTATTTAGATGAAATTGTTGAAATGATAAAATCTCGGAATAATACTGATCATACATTAGCTGAAGAAGTAGACAAAAATGGTTGGCAAAGAAAAAAACTTCCATTTGAGAAAATTCTGTCTAGTGATTTGACAGATTTTCCAGAAATTACCGAAAAAGACTTGAAACTTCTTTTACGGGTTCCTATCAATATAAACAAGCAATATCATATTTAGCGATGGATGAATCAGATAATATTACTATTTAGTTTGTCAGAGATAAAACTAATATATTGAAGGCTCAAGTACAATCTCGCCATATTTGTAAAAAGTTTTACAGATGTTTTATTGAATATAAACCAAATACAATTGGATGGAGTGGAATATCAAGATATAACTGCGAATGTGCTAATGGACTGAGGACAATTGGTTGTTGTTCACACGTAGCTGCAATAATTTTTTACCTGGCGCACGGACGATATTTGGCTAAAATCCCCAGACCAGCAGCAATACTTAATACTTTGTTGAATAAAGACAATATCACCACTGTGATTGATGAAGATAGCGACGAGGACTAGTTACAAATTAATAAGAAAATTTTTATCATTAACAGATTAATATAATTAATGCATTTTTTAATAGTTTATACAATTAATAACAATTATTTTATTGATTTATATATCAATAACAATTATTTTTATATGAGTGTTCTTAATCTATTCTGTTGTTTTCACTAGTACATTAATCGAAAAAGTTCTGTATTTTATCATTTCAAGAGTTAAATCATCAAAAGAAATCGATTTTTAAACAAATTATCGGTTTTTATTTTTTTTTCAATATGGCGTACCGCTTTAAAAAAATCCCCAAGCTCATAATTTCATCGAAAATTGAATAAAGAATTCAAAAAAAATAGTTTCATATTTTTATCGTTATCGTAACATGGTTAAAAATTAAAATTAAGAAAATAACCTCGTTTTTTTTAAGGTCCTTATGAACAGATATTGCTTATATATTTTTTCTTAGAAGCTACCAGCAAGCCCCAAAACATATCCGGCATTTAGATCAATTGATTCGCAAGGTGTTGAGAATAACAATTTTTACTGATTTTCAGTATTTTTCGATTTATTCAGAAACGGTAATATATAAAAATCTGAAACTTGCAGCATCGAATTATCCTTCGAGTACTAACATTTCCTAAAATTATGAGCCCGATACCTTTCTGGGGCTGATTCGGTATTCTTAACGTCCCATGGCCTTTCTTATTTTAAACGGAATACACCATAAATATTCTTGTTAAATTAAGACAAGTTCAAAAACCCGATTTTAAAAAATACCAATTTTAAAAAATTAGACACGACTGTTAACTCTGCAAGAAACTAGTTGTTGAACTAAAATGTTTACTTTGCGGTTAATGAATAAAAAAAAAAGATTTAAAAAGCATTAACTTTTAATGTCTGCCATATTCCATATACAGAGTGGAGTGCGGAGTGGATCAGATTGAAATATATTCTTGTCCAATTAAGACGAGTTAGACACAACTTTGTTGGTAACTCGGCAAGATTAAATTAGTTGTTTGACTACAAAGTATTTTAATGAAAAATAAATGGATTTCTAATAGAATTCTATCTTTACTATTGATTGGTACCACCATACTATACTATATTATAGATAATCAAATAAACTTAATAAAAGCGGAACGCGGGCTGAATCTATAAATACATTCAACCTTTCTGGAGCTCTACAATATTATTGAGTCGTTTTAGGACTACCAAAAAATCTCATGTGAAATTTGCCAGTCATTTACTGGGCCTCAGTCCACTCCTGTAGCAAACCTTTGTTTTAAAGATCATATCTTTCTATTAACGTAAAAATTAAAATTTTTCACCAACAGAGAAGCAAATAGAGAGATTACTAGAGCAAGGAAACATCAAGAGGACTGAGATATTTAAGTATCTCGGTGAATGGCAAAATAACCATCTGCCGACGCGTTTCGAGATTTATCTCTCATCAGTGCAGCTTTGCTGTTATGAATTATGATTTGTTCCGACTTTATTAAGTTTATATGATTACCTATAATATAGTATGGTGTTACCAATAGTAAATTATCATTTAAATCAATAACCTGCTAAGTTCATGTCTCTCTAACGAAATGTCAAATTACAAAATCTAACCTCCGGTCATCCATAACCACGAGGCTTTCAAGTAAGTGTTTGTCAAATTATAATTCATAACAGCAAAGCTGCACTAATGAAAGATAAATCTCGAAACACGTCTGCAGATGGCTATTCACTTAAGTTAATAGAAAGATATGATCTTAAAAACAAAGTTGTTTTTCCTCGTTTAGTGTCACGAGAGAGGAATGATACCCAGTAAATGACAGGCAAATTTCACATTAGATTTGTTTCGGTAGTCCTAAAAAGACTCAATAATATTGTAGAGCTCCGGAAGGGTTGAATATATTTAAATATTCAGGCTGTTCCGACTTTATTTGTTATAAGTTTATAAAATTAAAACTTTTTATCGGGTCGATTCTGTAAGAGAAATTTGAACGTTTCTCTTACAGGATAGTTAATTGAAGACGCCGTTATTTTTTTATTATTTCCGCTAATTTAATAAAAATATTAAAAATTAATAAATAAAATAATGGATAATTGCTTGAAGCATTTAGAAAATGTAACCGCGCAACAACATGTAATGCAATAATCCTACAGCGATATGTGAATTGGACAAAATAGAAATTTGAAATTGGCTTTAATGTGGCTTAAAGTTGTTCAGTCCCCAAGAACGCCGTAGAAATTATCGACCATATAATCTAACAAAATATAATCTAACATATATCTATAAAAAGAAATTAGTTTGTTTCAATTTAGATCCCGTAGTTAATATTTTGAAAATGTAAGATTTTTCTTTTTGCTGACTTTGAAAGTGGTGTCACATTTCACATTTATAAAATGATATTAAAAAAATACAAAATTAGTGCAATAACATATATCTATTTTTTCCAAGTTATTCAAGTGCAAACCCTTAAATATCTCCATATAAAATAAAATACGCTTCAACCACTTTCAACGAAAACACCTCATATATTGGTTTTATAAGTCAACCGGTCGAGGAAAAATACTTTGTTTGCCGCTCACAGTATCATGAAAAATTGTTTTTTTGTGCCGCTGGCAATTAATTTATCACACAGATTAAAAAAGTGGATACTTAATTATTTATTTAACATTTAATGACACAAAAAATGGACTTCTTTTAGAAGTAAGAACTTTTAATCTGCCATGTTCTATGTATATTGAGCGGGCAAAAGTTTGAGATTTAGTTAATATCTAAGCGGTTTCTGACAAGCTCCTCTTTGCCCAAAAATTGCTCCAAATTTATTATCTTAAATAGAACACCATATATAGTCGAAGTCATCGCTGGTGCAATGCAACAATGCCGTGCGCAAGCTAACCGAGATCATCCATGACATCTGGGAAACAGAGAATTTACCACCCGCTTGGAAATCTGCTCTGATCCATCCGCTACACAAAAAAGGAGATTTTACTGATCTAAACAACTACCGTGGAATTTCTCTCGTCCCGGTAACATTCAAGATTCTCTCGAAGGCGTTACAAAAGAGGGCGGAAAATCAGCTGAATAGTCAACTGGGAGATTACCAGGGGGGCTTCAGGAAGACCCGATCCTGTGTTGAACAGATCCTCAATAGAGACTAGACAACAAAGCCCGCAGGCTCATCCTAGAAACTTTGAGCAACACCCATTCCATGGTTAAATTTAGAGGCGAGATTTCAGAAAGCTTCGAAATAAAAACAGGAGTGGGACAAGGATTTGGACTTTCCCCACTTGTTTTCAACTGTGTCCTTGAAAAGGTTATAAAGTCAGAGTGGTATCTACCTGGGACGTAAGAACGATGGACTGGTTGTAGATTGCCTGGCCTTTGCAGATGACATGGCACTGTTTTCTGATTATCTTGAGATGGCAACAATGCTGGTATATTGCTTTAGAAAACAGGCTGCCAAAGTGGGTCTTCAAGTCTCGCTGGAGAAAACAGGATTCTTCACCAACATCAGAGAAGCAAACAGAGAGGTGTTACTAAAGCAGGGAAATATCAACAGGAACGTGAAATTTAAGTATCTCGGCGAATGGATTGAATCCAACTTATCAGAAAGAGCATCATTATCCAAGAGAGTCAAGAAGTTAGAACTAGCCTATCGACTGACTAAGAACATTTACAACAAGAAATGCCTGTCACGCAAAGTGAAACTTAAGCACTACACATCAGTCTTACGACCAGAAGCCCTATATGTCATGGAGTGTCTATCCTTGAACCGAAGAAGTCTGCTAGAGAAATTGGAAATCAGATAGAATAGAATCCTTAGGAAGATCCTAGGCCCGGTAAAGGAAGATGGGGAATTCCGAAGGCGGCATAACTCTGAGCTCTGCGAACATATTGAGATGCTGTCTGACTCTGCAAGGAAAAGAAGGGTAACTTTCTATGGCCACGTTGCAAGACTGCCTCCAAACCGACTAACCAACCATCTGTTCACCTTCTGGCAAAACAAGAAGGTTCGTACCACTTAGTTGACAGAAACCGAGAAGGATATTAAAGTACTTTGAATAACAGATCTCCAAAACAGACTGTGAGCGCACCCTTAAGGAAGTCTGGATTTCAGGAAAAAACCCGAAGAAAAGTTTAAAGAAAAGTTTAATGAAAAATAAATTTTCATTTCTAATATAATTTCTAATAGAATTCTAACATTTAATCGGGTCGATTTTGTATAAGAAATTTAAACAATTCTCTTACAGAATCGTTAATTGAAAAGACGCCGTTATTTTTTTATTATTTTCGCCAATTTAATAAAAATAAACTTTTAACCTCTATCTTACAGACTCGAAAGTCTACCATATTCTTTATACAGTGTATAACAAAAAATTGGGATTTAGTCAATATCTTAAGTGGTTTCTGAGAAGCTCCTGTTTGTCCAAAAATTAGTCCAAATTTCTTATTTTATTCTTTACGATTCTTTGTAAAAAGTTTAGGTTGTTGAGAAAATGAGTTGACGATAAAAAAAAATTACATCAAATGTACAGGGTGTTAATAAAATAGGAAAGTATGATAATGCTTTAAGGGATAAGTATTCTTATTTAAAAAAAATTGACAACAAAGTTGTATATAAACTAACGTAAAGTGTGAATACAAATTTTGAAATAAAATTTCGATGTTATAATAATTATTATACATAGCCACCTCCCAACTCGACAGACTTTTCCGCTAAATTAAAAATCTACCGTACACTTTACGAACTGTTCACGTCACATTAAGATTATGAATTGCTTCTTCTAAGCGTTGTTTTAATATTTCCCTATCATGTGGAAGATCATCTGAATAAACCTTTGTTTTATGGCACCCCACAAAAAGAAATCTAATAATGAATTATTAATTTATTGTTACTGGGTAATTGTTTGGTTCACACCTCCCTATCCACCTTTTGCCAAAAAGGGAGGTTTGTAAATGATCATGTAAATGTTGTCTCAAGGCTGTGCAATCTGCAGGGCAGACGTTTTGTTGCCAAAACAAATTATTATGTATTTCTGGCTGCATTGTATTAAGAAATGGTAACACAAAATGTTCCAAACTGTTCAAATACACGTGCTGGTTTAAATTTCACTCTATTTTTTGTCGTAAAACGAAAAAAGATTTTTTCGCTATTGGGTACCACCATCCGCGGACGTACTGTATATACAGAGTAGAGGAAAAGATTGGCATTTAGTTCATATCTTAACTGGTTTCTCACAAGCTGCGGTTAGTCCAAAAAATAGTCCAAATTTCTTATTTTATATAGAACACATTATATATTCATATCCAATTAAGACGAGTTCAAACTCAAATTTTAAAAACTACTCATTTTGAGAAATTAGACACAGCTTTGGTAGCTCGGCAAGATTATATTATTCGATGGACTAAAATGTTTATTTTGTGTTTATTGATAAAAAAAAAAAATGATTTGCTAATTCTTACTTTTTATGTCTACCATATTCTATATACTGTGTGGAGCAAAAGTTTGAGTTGATATCTTAAACGGTTTCTGACAAACTAGGGTTTATCCAAAAATTGGTCTAAATTACTTATTTTAAATAGAAAACCTTGTATAGTCTTGTCCAATTAAGACGAGTTCAAACTCAGTTTTAAAAATTTTTTAGAAAACATCACAACCTTGTTAAATCGGCAAAATTAAACTAGTTAGTTGAAAATGTTTATTTGGCGTTTAATGAAAAAATGTATTTCTAATAGAATGCTAACTTTCAATGTCTACCACATTCTATATACAGAGTGAAGGAGAAGATTGGGATTTGGTTAATATCGGATTTTGACAAGGTCCGGTTTGCCCAAAAATTAGTCCAAACTTAAATTATTTGAATAAAACCAATTATGTGATTTATTTCATGTGATCATTTATTTATAACTATAGTTTCACCAACACAGTGGCATCTTCAGATCAACTACAAGCATTTTTTCTACTCTCTATATTTATACAATTTAGAATGGGGTTTGCCATATTTTTACGATTGGTTATTGTTGGATGAATTGTGTTTTTTCATTGAGGCAATCTTTGGAACTGTTATTGATGGCTTTCCAGATTTCTAAGGATTACAAAAGGTCCAATTTTAATCCTTTTTCTTGGATGTGTAGTATTCTCGGCTGTTGTTTTGCTGAAATTTGATGTTTTTATTAGGTGATTAGCAAAAGTATAATGATTATTTTCCAGGCGTATCGATAGTTTATCTTCTTTAAACCGGGTTTCAAAATTTCCTCCAATTTGTGCTATGTAGGTTCCGTTACATTCATCGCTATTAAGTTGGTATATATGGATTTATTTTTTGGTTTGTGATTGCATAAAATGTTTTGTAGGGTACTGTTGTTCCTGTACGCTTTCTCTCTCTCTCTCTAGTCGTTTACTTCATTGGCTGAAGTGTCGTGATCTTATGTATATCATTCATGTTATGGTGATTGTGATTTCTCTCCATTTATTTCTGTTTGTAATGCATCTTATGTTGTCCTGCAGTGAGTTTTCTATGAAGTGCTTCATTTGGTCCATCCATCGCTTCGGAGTTCGCCCCCTAGGTCTCGTGCCTTCGATTTTTCCCTTTATCACAAGTTTTTCCAAATTGTCATCCTTTCTCCTGCTCACCTGTCCAAAAAACTTGAGAATTCGCTGTCTTGCGATGGTTGACAGTCTTACATTAATTTGCAGTTCTTCTAATATTGATACGCGAGCAGTCCAAGGGACTCTTAAAAGCCTTCTCCAGACCCACATTTCAAAGCTGTCCAGTTTAGCAATGTCTGTGGCCTTCAAGGTTCAGGTTTCTGCCCCATATAATGCCATTGGCAAGACAAGAGTTTCGACAAGTGTGCGTTTCGTTTTAGTTGTTATTCGTTTGTACTTCCAGAATTTATGCAGTTTTGTCATGGCAGTTTTGGCAAAAGCGATTGTCCTTTTGATTTCGATAGATGAAATTCCGTCTCTGTTTATGTTAGCACCCAGATAATTAATTTCTTCCACCATTTCTATTTCTATATCCTGTACGCTATGGTAGTATTATTTTCTTTTTTATTTCCTGTAGGCTATGATACTGTTATTTTGCTTATTTTTTCTGAAATCATTCCTAGATATGGGATACATTTTAATTTTTTTCCTTCGTCGCTTCCATTTTCGTTATTACTATTGTAAGCTACTTTTAGGGATTGATGTCTTGATTTTTTCCTTAATATTTATGTGATGTCTTGGTTGTAGTTGTTGTTTTGGCTATTTGTTTTATGGAATTTAATTCTGTGTGGAAGTTCGAATGATTAAAAGTTCGGGATAGTCTACTAGCCGGCAATACTACACATCCAAGAAAAAGGATTAAAATTGGACCTTTTTCCCTTAGAAATCGGGAAAAACATCAATAAAACAGTCGGGAAAAACAGTTTAAAACATTGCCTCAATAAACAAACAGAATTCATTCACCAATCGGCACTCCTAAAAATATTGCAAACCCCACCCTAAATTGTTTAAATATAGATAATAGAAAAAATGTTTGTAGTTGAATCTGAAGATGCCACTGTGTTGGTGAAACTATAGTTATAAATAAATGATCACATGAAACAAATCACATAATTAGTTTTATTCAAATAATTTAAAATGTCGTTTCATATAGTTAGGCCTAGGTCGCACTACGGTTTTTTTCCCCGAGCGGTAACCGCTATAACCGCGAAACCACTCAAGAAACACACAGTACGCTATGGGAAAAAATCAGTCGCGGGAAAAAACCGCTTGTGACGCCGCTTGTATTAGCTTACTTGAGTCACAAATTCACGCGATTACAAACCGCGGCGGTTTAACCGCAGGGCGGCCTATGCCTTAAGGCTTAAACAATTAACTTTTTAGTCTAAATTTCTTATTTAACTAGTACGCCCATATAGAAGACCTAATACATTGTATATAGAATATATAATTCTTGTCCAGTTCAGACGAGGTCAAATTTTATATATAACGACTCACTTTGATAAATTAGTCACAGCTTTGTTAAGTCGACAAGATTATACTAGTTGTTGGATTAAAATGTTTATTTTGCGTTAAATTAAAAAAATGGATTTGTAATAGAATTCTAACATTTAATGTCTATCATATTCTATATACACAATGGGCCAAAAAATGGGATTTAGTTAAAATCTTGACTTTTCTGGCATGCTCCGGTTTGTTGATAAATTAGATACAACTTTGTTAAATCGGCAAGATTAAACTGGTTATTGGATTCTATTAAAACTAAGTCTAATTAATAGGAGTATTCAGTATTACGACAATATTTCTACAAATTTTTAAATTTTCTAGCGAATTTGAGAAAGACTCATTTTGAGTGCAAGTTATTCTAAAATTCGCAAAGTCATCAAGATTGAACTACTTGTTGGATTTTATAGAAACTAAGTCCAATCAATATTTAAACGATAATTCTACAAACTTGCAAGACTCTAAATCACAGGTTCTTAAACTGGGGCCCGTGGACCGCTGGGGGTCCGCGTAGTTATTGCTGGGGGCCCGCTTGTTACCAGGAGATGGTTGGAAACTCTAGACTCACACATATATTATACACATTTTCCTTCTTTTTCCAACGATTTCTATTTTTTTTTTTTTTTTTTTTAATAAAATTCCTAATTCTTTGTTCTTTTATTTTCTTCCAATGTTCTTTCATCTGTTCACTATGTTTTTTCTTTTTGTTGTCAGACCATTTTGAAGCCCTGCCTTGCCTTTAGCAGCCCTGCCTTGGAATGCTCCCATTTTCAATATTTTTTCCCGAAAGGCTTCCCTGTTATATATAGCTTCTGTTTGTATATTGTTCCTTTCTAAATCTTTTTTTAGTTGACCCAGCTTGTTGTGGACTTTTTACTCCATATATATTTAAAAATCCTATTGGTTAATCTGCTGTCTCGCATTCGAAAAATGTCCGAAAAACATGAGTATTCTTTTTCTCATAACGTTTGATATATTTTCTATATTTTCGTGTACTTCAGCATTGCTTCGTAATTTCCAACCTTCTGCTGTGTTTTGTGGTCCTAATATTTTCCTTCTAATTCGCCTTTCTAGTACATCTAACTTATCCAAATTGTAGTTTAGTGCCAGACATTCACTTGCATATAGACATTCTGGCTTCACTACTGTATTATAATGCCTGATTTTAGCATTTTTGGATAGGCATTTCTTATTGTAGAGGTCTTTGGCGATACCATACGCTCTACTCATTTTATGTAACCTTCTTCAATTGCAGATTTTTCCAAAGCATTTTCTTGGATTAGCTCTCCTAGATATTTGAATTTTTTAATCTTCTCTATTTGGCCAATATCTGTTTTCAGGAATTTTGGTGCATCTTTAATGTTCGTTAAGAATTTTGTTTTTTCTGCAGAAATTCTAAGCAGAACTCTAGCCAGTTCTGCAGTCTATTTCTTCCAAGAGATTTATTTGTGTTATAGAAGTTTTCACATTTTCGGAAAGTATAGCAAAGTCATCTGCAAATGCAAAACAGTTTATTTCGATCTTTTTTCTTCCTCTCTCTAACGTTATCGGCGAAATCTTGTGTTCCATAAGTTTTTCGTTCCAACTTCTTACTGCTTTCTCTAACACACAATTAAAAAGAATTGGAGATTTCTATTCATTTTATGTTTTTTTTTATTCTATGTCCTAATAAAAATGTTTGTGTCCTAATAAAAATACTCATTTATTAGAATAACCAGAGACACATTTTTACCAATATTTATTATAACGTGCCTATAAGATTATTGAGTCAGAAATTAATCCTCAAGAAGAACGTGAAATGACTAGAGTTAGGGTGGGCTCCGTAAAAAACAAAGTTGTTTAAGAGGGGGTCAGCAAATAAAAAATTGTTGAAAAGGGGGTCCTCAGACTACAAAAGTTTAAGAAGCCCTGCTCTAAATGGTTCAGATTAGTTAAAATCTCAATTTGAAGTGACTTATTTTTAGTGCAAATTCGACTTAACTTTGAAAATACGGCAAGACTAAACTAGTTGTTGAATTATAAAGGGTCAACCTGTTACTACTTGACACATGAAAAGTAAAAACTACGACATTAATAAAAATGGAAACATATACCCTTCAACTTATTAATCAACAATTCACTACAAAAATGGTGAAAATTTGGCGGTCACAGTTCGCAAAACTAAACCATTTTTGGGTCGTCGTGAAGAACTTCTCGGCCAGCAATTGTGAAATTGGTGGAAAAGATTGAGCTGGTGGGACAAGTTAGTGATGTGAAGGACCGAACTCGTGCACGTCGCTCAAGAACAACTTAGAATATTGCTGTTGTAGGCCATAGTGTTGAGGAAAATCCAGGATTGTTAATTTCTCGTCGATCTTTGGAATTGGGCATTCCACAAACGACGTTACACCGTATTTTGCAGAAAGACTTGGGTCTTAAGGCTTTAAAGTTAAGGCTTTAAAGTTAAGGCTTTAAAGTTAAGTTAACACAAGAACTCTCGCCTACCAACCATTAATAACTTCGTGTGTTTGTTGATTGGGTCCTTGAAATGCATCAAACAGATCCGGAATTTCATCGAAAATTCATCTTGAGTGATGAGGCCCTCTTCCACCTCGGAAGCTACGTTAACAAGCAGATGTGTCGAATTTGGGGCTTGTAAAACCCAAGAATTATTGTTAAAAAGCCTCTCCGTCCATATCGTGTGATAGTTTGGTACAGTATTTGGTCTGGCGGGGTCATTGGACTTTTCTTTTTCAAAAATTAGGCAGGAGCAACTGTTCCGGTGAATGGATTTCGCTATCAAACGATGATAATGATTGTGTATGGCCGGAATTAGAAGTTATTGATGTGAACGACGTTTATTTTCAACAATACGGCGCTACGTGCCACACAAGTATACCATCGTTAGGACGATACCATCGATACCATCAGTATCGATCGATACGATCAAAACGATAGCATCGTTCTTTTGCGTGAAAAGTTTTCTGATCGTGTGATTTCTCACCATCTTGTGATTTAACACCTCTAAACTTTTTTCTTTGGGGCTACGTAAAAGATAAGGTCTATGCCAATGGCCCACAATCGTTTCAAGACCTCAAAGATGGAATTAGTGAAGGTATTTGAGCCCTTACAGCCGCAAATGTTTTCAACAATACGAGGCTACGTGCCACACAAGTATACCATCGTTAGAACGATACCATCAGTATCGATCGATACGATCAGAACGATAGCATCGTTCTTTTGCGTGAAAAGTTTTCTGACCGTGTGATTTCTCACCATCTTGTGATTTAACACCTCTAGACTTTTTTCTTTGGTGCTACGGAAAAGATAAGGTCTATGCCAATGGCCTACAATAGATTCAAGACCTCAAAGATGGAATTAGTGAAGTTATTTGAGGACATACAGCAGCAAATGTGCGAATTGGTGATGGAAAATGTCAATGTAAAGAATATGGTCCTGCAAGAGTATATGATTTCGCTTAAAAATACTATTTTTTGCATATCAAAATTAAACTTCTTATTGGAACACCCGTTATTAAAACTTATAATAAGGTTAATTTATGTTGAATATTTAGATAATGAGCAAGATTCTAACTGTTTCAAACTAGTTAAAATCTTAATTCAAAAATTACTTATTTTTGGTGCAAATTATTTTTAAAATTGAATTTATGAACTCGTCTTAACTTTATGAAGTCGGTGAGACTAACCTAGTTGTTGGATTATATGAAAACTAAATCTAATTAATTTCCGATATTTATATAATAATTCTTCAAATTTTCAAAATTCTAGCTGGTTTTTCAAAATCACTTATTTTGAGTGTAAATTAAACTCAACTTTGTAACGTTATAAATATTTTACTACTTGTTGGATTTGATTGAAACTAAGTCCAATCAATATTTTAAACGATAATTCTACAAACTTGCAAGACTAGCTGGTTCAGACTAAACTCAATTTGAAAATGACTTATTTTCAGTGCAAAATAGTCTTAACTTTGTAAAGTATGCCGACTTTACTAAACTAAACTAGTTGTTGGATTATTATAAAGTAACAATAAGTCTACTTTATATACAATATTTAGATAATATGCAAGATTCTAACTAGGTTCAGACTAGTTAAAGTAAACTAGTAAAGCTGTTTCAGACTAGTTAAAATCCTAATTAAAAAATGAATTACTTTTAATGCAAATTATACTTAACTTTGTAAAGTCAGTGAGACTAAACTAGTTGTTGGATTATGTGAAAAAATAATTCTACATATTTTCAAAATTGTAACTAGTTCAGAGTAGTCAAAATCTCCATGTGAAAATTACTTATATTGAGTGTAAATTAAACTCAACTTTGTAAAGTTCTAATTAATACAATTTAGAATCAATTTAGAAATTCACAAAATTCAAGCTAGCTCAGACTAGTCAAAATCTCAATTTCAGAATGACTCATTTTGAACATGCAGAGAAACGATCTATTAAAAATGATAAAAAATATCTACAATGTGTTTTATCCGCAATAAGAAAGTAATTTGGTTCAACCGGGTGTTAACCATTAATAGTTTGTTTCTGCAACTAGTTTTTTAAAAATCACTTTACTTTATTACTTTAAAAATCACTTGGTAACTTTAAACAAGATATTTACTATATTCTATACTTTTGCCCCACCCGGTATATAAAAAATGAAAATCAGTTTTTAATGTGAATCCGATAACAATTTTTGGAATTAAATTTTTTATTACAACTGAAGAGAAAATCTGCGTAAAAACTGTATTGGTTTCAAATCGAAACATCACACCATTTAACATATCTTTAAACATTCTTATTGATTAAATTTTCACTAATATTAAGAATCTTTCAATTCGACATACCTTGAGGATGTTTGTCATTTTCTTGGAGGACGTGTGCGACGCGCCGCAAGCCTCTCACACAAACTGTCGCGCTTCTTGGATGCTCTTGTCTATATAACTTAAAGCAGGAGTTCGCGACCCGGTGGCGGTGGGGTCCGTCGACCTTGCACCGCTCGAGAGTGAAAGTCGCGGATTAGTGAATTAAATATAGTTTACTTTGTAAATTCTCTTTAATGGTCGATTGCCGCCACTCCTCTGGACCATTGTCGAAAATTGCTTTTACATACAAAAGTAATAACGCTTGTGAGAAAATGAGATTTCTATGGGCATATCAAATTTATGCTAATTTTTTTATGAAACGCTGGATCGTAAATTTGAATATAAAATGGATCTACGGTTTTGTTAAAGTTAAAAACTATGTTAAATAATATTCACTCATTACATACATTCAAAATAGATATAATACCTACACATTATACCTACACATATACAAAGTACGATAAAAAAAATCGTGCAATACTTTATAAAATAATATTTATTTATTCAGCAATTTTTATATTGTCCCCATCAACATATCGGATATTATTTATATACAGTAAGGCCTAGTACAACACGGCATTTACATTTCGGCGCGGTTTATGTATAACGCGGTTTATTTATAAATCGCGGTAAGCCCGCATATAACGCGGTAAATATACAACGCGGTTTGCGTGAGCCCACACGCCTCTCTGTGTGAGCGCGAGAGGATATTTGTTAGTGAGCGTGCCACCTGAATCCCAGCAGTTTATTCTAATTATTGGTCTGTCCGAAATGGAATTAAAACTCTCCACAATCAATGCTTGCTGGAAGAAAATATGGCCTGAATCAGTGGTCAACTTAAATTTCTTACATTATGTGGATCCACATAATAAAGGAGACATAATAAAGGACAAACTTGAGCACAAACTTAAGGAGCGGACTTCTTGAATACGTACTTCTCTTGAACTAATACATAACAGAGAACATATTTAAATGTGGAGGAATTGGAGCATTTAGTAGATAACGTTGAACCAAATACAAAAGGTCTACTCTAGATTCCAAGTAAGATAAGTTCGTTACAGAAATTAATTTAACTGTAGGTTTGAATTTAGAAAGACGGTCAGAAAATTTTATTTTACGGATAATGAACACAGCAAAACTGGATATTGCTGTAGCTCTATATTATGAACTTGGAAACATTGCTAATGCTACGCAAAGTCTTATTACTGATTTTTTGATACCTAAGGCAGTTAAAGTATGTAATGATAATCCTGCTAATGATGGCCAACAAATTTCAAGTGATGAGAAAACATGTCTATAAAATGACATTTTTGAAGACAGCGAAGAAGATTAAATGTCTAATAATGCAGTTCCCGTTAAATTGAAATTAATATTTATTCGATTGTTTTATAAACTGGAAAAGTTTTACTTCTTGCTAACCATTTCATTGTTGCTTAATAACAAAACGAACAATTTTTAACCGAAACTCCTTATTCGTATATATTTTTAGTCTCGTATAACGCGGTTTTGTATAACGCGGCATTTTCCCGGAACCTAACTATCGCGTTGAATAATACAATAATTAATAAAATAAGCCGGCGCGAGTGGTGTAGTGGTGACGCTCGTGGCCTCATGTTAGAGCGCTAACTGACAAGTATAGAGGTCCCGAGTTCTATCCCCAGTGCCGGCCGCATTTGTTCCAGAAGACAAATGTGAAAAATGGTAGTTAGTGCAATTTACAATAACAACAGGTTTCTGGGCCTAAGTGAATGTGAATGCAGAATACAATAGGCTGCCAATAGGCCGACGTGTTCGAAGGGTCGGCAAACCCGGCATTCACATCGAACCAAACTTTAAAAAAAAAAAAAAAAAAAGCCCGCATATGGGCTTATTGTATTAATTTGCTGTAGCAGTCAAAGTAACACAAATTAATAAGAAATGCGGACAGGGAATTAAATACGGAAAACATATTAATAATAATGCATTTATTGTTCAAAGAGAAATTTCAACTACAAATTTTACGTACAATGAAGCTAGTTTATGTGACTTCAATTAATTAGATAACTATGTAATAAGCATAAACATATTAGCAAAAATACATTCTAAAGAAATTAAAAAGCAGTTTTGGCATTTTTGAATATAAGTTCCTATTTATGGGTTTACAAGTTTATAAATCCTAAAGTGCTTGTTTTCAACCATACTGGCTAGTTAACTAATAAGCATATGCCCTACGTTACTGATGCTATATTTGGGTGATAACAATTGTCTAAATACATGGTGATTCGGGAGGAAGTGGAAATATTTTAAAGACATGTCCAGGAAGTAAAAATAAGCAAAATAAGCTCATATGTTCAAGTCCGATTTTCATTTGTTTCAGAGATATTTTGAACAATAGTAATTTATAACTTCTTGTTTCGAATAGGCCTACTTTGGACCAAGCTTGTTCAACAGTTGGGCTTTGATCTTTGCCCAGTATTGTTGAATCTTCTGCCGGTGTAACTCCTTTCTCTCTGTCCAGGGGGCAACGTGGCCATAGAAAGCTAACTTTCTTTTCCTTGCACAGTCGGAGAGCACTTCAATATGTTCATAGAGCTAAGAGTTATGCCGCCTTCTGAATTCCCCATCTTCCTTTACCGGGCCTAGGATCTTCCTGAAGATTCTCCTTTCTCTGATTTCCAATTTCTCTACCAGACCTCTTCGGTTCAAGGAAAGACACTCCATGGCATATGATGTGTAGTGCTTAAGTTTCAGGTTGCGTGACAGGCATCTCTTCTTGTAACTGTTCTTAGTTAATCAGTCGAAAGGCTAGTTCTAACTTGTTGACTCTCTTGGATAATGATGCCCTTTCTGATAAATTGGGTTAAATCCATTCGCTGAGATACTTAAATTTCTCAGTCCTCTTGATGTTTCCCTGCTCTAGTAAAATCTCTCTTTTTGCTTCTCTGATGTTGGTGGAGAATTATGTTTTCTCCAGCGACACTTGAAGACCCACTTTGGCAGCCTGTTTTCTGAGGCAAATTACCTGCATTGTTGCCACCTCAAGAGAATCAGCAAACAGTGCTGTCATCTGCAAAGGCCAGGCAATATACAACCTGTCCATCGTTCTTACGTCCCAGGTAGATACCATTCTGAGCATTCAAGTTGATCACTTCCTTGTGCCATTCTCTCATAACCTTTTCAATGACACAGTTGAAGAGAAGTGGGGAAAGTCCATCTACTTGTCTCACTCCAGTTTTTATTTCGAAGCTTTCTGAAATTTCGCCTCTAAATTTAATTTTGGAATGGGTGTTGGTCAAAGTTTCTGGGATGAGTGTGCGGGTTTTCTTGTCTAGCCCTAGTTCCTGGAGTACTTTGTTAAGCGTTTCTCTATCAATGGAATCGTAGGCCTTCCTAAAATCAACAAAGGTGACGACCACCTTGCGGTTTCTCATCTTGGAGTATGCAAGTACAGTTTTAAAATTGAGGATCGGTTCAATACAGGATCGGGTCGTCCTGAAGCCCCACTGGTATTCTCCCAGTTGACAATCCAGCTGATTTTATGCCCTTGTTTGTTACGCCTTGGAGAGAATCTTGTAAGTTACAATTGTTATGTTGTTTTAGATCAGTAAAATCTCCCTTTTTGTGAAGCGGATGGATCAGAGCATATTTCCAATCGGGTGGTAATTTCTCTGTTTCCCAGATGTCCTGGATGATCTCGGTTAGCTTGCGCACGGCATTGTTTCCAGCACCTTTCCACTGTTCAGCAATGATAGAGCCTCTCCATCTGCCTTATTAAAAAGTTGAATGATCTGGCCAACTTCTTCCAATGAAGGGGGCAGCGAGTCCGGGTTTGGTGTGGTTTGTTTATAGTCGAAGTCTTCGCTGGGTGGGTCACAATTGAGTTGATTTTTAAAGAACTGAGTAAAAGGTGGCAGTTGTCCTTGTCGTTATAAGCCAGTTTGCCTTGTGAGTCTCTGAAGTGCAGGCTTGGCGGAGCGTATTTTCTGTGTGTCTATTTGAAGGTTCCAAAGAAATCTCGGGAGTTATTCTCAGCAAAGCTATCTTCGATTTGGGTTAGTTGGTTTTGTGTGAAGGTTCGTTTGGTTCCTCGAATTATCTTTGCTCTAACCTTTCTTTGTTCCTAAAAATTATGCCAATTTTCCTTGGTCTTTTTAAAATTCCACTTCACCCAGGCTGTCTGTCTTTGGGCTATTCCATTGTCACACTCTTCAGTCCACCACGGATGCTTCCTTCTTCTAGCGAGAAGGGCGAGTTCATTGGCACCCTTGACAAGAGTCTCCTTCAGTTGGTACCAGCTGTTTAGATCTGTATTGTTCAGTCTCTGACTTACTTCTTGACTGTTCTTAAGTCAATTTACGTCAAATCTTACCATTTTGGTAACTTATTATTATTAATGAATTAACTTATTATTGTTATTAACCATTTTGGTAAGTTATTTATTACATTAAAGCAAAATATATTACAGAACTTACAAAAAGTAAAATTACATTAGAATTGGTAAAACCATACTACATTATAGATAATCATGCAAACTTCATAAAGTCGGAACACAGCCTGAATATATAAATATATTCAACCTTTACGGAGCTCTATAACACTATTGAGTCTTGGGACTACCAAAACAAATCTCATGTGAAATTTGTCAGTTATTTTATAGGTTTCGGTAGTCTTCCACATAGAATTTGTTTCGGTAGTCCTAAAAAATGGCAATAGTGTTATAGCGCTCTCCGGAAAGGTTGAATATATTTATATATTCAGGCTGTGTACCGTCTTTATTAAGTTTATATAATTATCTATAATGTAGTATGGTTTTACTAATTCTAAATTATCATTTATTATAATTGAGGCATTGAGCGCAAAAGCGGACTAAGCCACAATTTTTCTGATTTTGCGTTTTTGGCATTAATGTACTTTATTTTACTTTCTGAATCTAGAAAAAGTGAATTAACCCACATTTTCCTAATCAAAATTAGATGGCACAATAAAAAGAGTTGTTGCATTGAATGATTTTTATATTGTCTGTGTGAAATAGTGGACTAAAGTTGGTTGGTCCGTTTTTGCTCAGTCCAGATACAAATATATGATGGAATGTGTAGTTAAAAAGATAGGTTAATGTGTTTGCCGTTGTGAAAATAAGTTTTGTAGGTTTATTAAGTCACTATTCTTGTATTATACACAAATATTGTGCATAAGTTATGACAACACAATCAATAACCGTGGGAGAGGAAATGTTTTTTTGTATTATAATTCAATCTGGTGAGGAGCCAGATAATTATCTAGAATCAAACTCAGAATACATGCCATCTGATGAGAATAGCCGGTCTTCTGCAAGTATACCGGATCCTGATTCATTGGAAGTAGATGAAAGTAGTTGTATACGAAGCAAAGTAAAAAACGTGTTAGGAACGAACAGGTTTGGATTAAGAATCAGAGAAAACAAAAGCATGCACATGGTGAAGAATATGTTAATTTGATGGGTAATCTTGTACCTAAAAACAGCCAAAAACAGGTGCATACCGTTGCAGTAACAAGTGTTATTCGAAGGTAAATTCAAATATTTTACGAGTTTTATAAGCTAGGAAATTATGACTTACAGTCATCATTTTTATTTACAATTATCAAAGTTGTTAATAAATCTCACATATTCGTAAAATCAGTATTCCAAAAGGCTAAACACTAGATTTGCTTGAGAGGAATATAACAAATCGGAAATCTGCTGAGGACCAATCAAAAGTGGAGTGGTTAAAGATTAAATGGTTGCGTTTTGATAGAGAAGAGCCGTTTACAATCTATTTCAAATATTCAAACAATATTGACGTGCTGTTTAATAAAGTTGATATCGGCAAAAGACACTCCAAACTGATACAAAAATAGATGTACTTTTTTATCCCAATGGGCGCTGCATAAATCTGTTAAAAAATTAAATACCTTAGTTTGTTGGAATATATTCCACCTATTTATCATGCAAATACCAACAATGATGTAAATGATTTTGATTTGATTTGATTTTTGATTTACAGATGTACCTGTACTTGATTTTTGTAGTGAAGATGTGTAATAAAGTTTTGTAATAAGTTTTGGTTTAATAAGTCGTACTCTAGCATTTAAATGAATTAGTTAACGGACTATCCCATAAAAATTTAAAACAATCCAATTCAAAAGTGAACTAACCCACATCAAAATCATGTTTTTCAATAAATATTAGGGTAACTAGTTCTGTTTCCAATAATGGACATCTTGCATAGAATCAGAAGCTGCATAACATGAACAAATGCAAAAACGTTTCGAAGAAAAAAAAAATGCTTTATAATCCAATTATTTTGCATGCCAAATAACTCAGTTTTATATGTGTTGGGGTTAGTCCGCTTTTGCTCTTAATTCCTCATTTAATCAATAACCTGCTAAGTTCATGTCTCTCTCAAGAAATGTAAAATTTAAAATATCCAACCATTAATAATCTAAATGGGTTTCAAGTAAGTTGTTTACAAATTGTTATTCATAAATGCAAAGCTGCACTGATGAGAGATAAATCTCGAAACGCGTCTGCGGAAAGACATGATCTTAAAAAACAATGTTATTTTTTTGGTTTTTGTTAAGTGCCACGAAGGTGGGCTGAAAGCTAGTAAATAACTCAGAAATTTCATATGAGATTTTTTTTGTAGTCCTAAAAAGGCTCAATAGTGTCATAGAGCTCCGGAAAGGTTAAATATATTTATATATTCAGGCTGTGTTCCGACTTTTAAAATTACGTTATATTTTCGAAAATTTCACCACCCACTTTGATACTCTTATTTGCGCGTTTATAAATGGACCTGGTAGCCAGTTTCAGTGAACGACGATTCGCTCTAATTAACGCCGCAGCATTAAGAATAGGATCTAGTAGCGCATCCCTTGTGTCCCCTCTCATAACATAAACTAACGACTTCATCCATCCCCAAAGACAAAAATCCAGGGGAGTGAGATCCTGCGATCTCGGTTACCAAGGGTGCGGGCCTTCTCTGCCAATCCAACGATCGTTTAAATGGGTATTTAGAAAATTTCTCACAATATTTGGGAGGAATAATGAGGAGGTGCTCCATCATGTTGATACGATAATACATTATAGATAATACATCGTCGAATATTCAAAGGTACTTCGTCCAATATTTCCTCTAAATGGTCTTCAAAAAAAAATGTAAATAACCTCCCCCAGACGGCCATCCAATACAAAAGGATCAAACAATTGATCATTTAGAATGCCGCACCATACATATATAATGCCGCACCATAATACTAAACCGATGCTAAAAATTGTGTTTTTGCGTGGCATCCAGTTTTCGTCCGACCATCGTTGATTATTATGGCAATTGTTAATTCGATCTCGAGTAAAATGAGCATCAGTAAATAAAATGCATTTGAGTAATCTTATCTTTTCACGAATCTATGACAAAATTGTAGTCTTAATGGATTTTTAATGGCCTTTTTGGAAATTTTGTACTTTGTGCAGATGAAAATCGTTTAAACCTTGCCGTTTTATTGTTTTCCAAACGATAGGGAATATGCATGTAATTTACATCTGGTTCAAATACTTTTATTCTGAATCTTTATTGGCCTTTGAACTCGATTTTCCATTATTTTACTAATTAATATCTTTTTAATTACTTAAAATTAATGAAAAAAAGAGAGAAATACAAATTTGTAAGACGCAACACTATTGCGAAATGTGACGAAAACTAAGATTATGAAGATAAACTACTAGATAAACAACTAAGATGTAAACAAGTTCGTTTCTATTCCCTATAATCCTAAATATAATGAGCTAAAATGAGCTAAAATGAGCCTAAATATAATAACCAAAAATTGTAGGTTATGTTTACACCTACAAATTTTGATTATTGTAAAACGAACAAATGTTAAAGGAAGCTGAATATATACACTCTATTTTATTGCTAAAAATTATCAGATGTAATGTTATTTGTCAAGTTTATTATGATACTTGCTATGTATTTTGGTAAATATATATATATATATATATATATATATATATATAGGTATGCTCTAACAGTAATTGACGTCATCAACAGAACGCTGGAAAATGCTGGCGTTTAAACAGCTCAAAATTATTCTCTATTTTAAATATTTTTTAAAACTTAATTACGGCATTTTTAAACAGTATTTTTTTTTACTATGTTAGAACGGCGTAAAAAGCGAATTAAACAAATTGATGCATATTCAATATTGTTTGTGGAATTTAATTGGATTGCAATACGCCTTGTAGTTATCTCTTGATTATTTTCTACAACATCCACAATATCTTCTTTAAGTTCTAAACCGAGCCCTTGCTGTTTTTCAGAAACAATACGTGCACTTGGGAACTTTTCCAGTTTCGCTAACACGAGTAAAAACTGTTTGAAACACTTGCCCATTAGGAATTCATCGATTCGGAAAACGACGTCGATACTCTTCTACTGAACGAAAGGAATTACCATTACAAAATCCATAAAAAAACACCACATCTACATATTGTCTACGACTGAAAATATGAGGCATTTTTATAAACTCGTAAAACAATTACAACTGTCACTTTTTATGATATTTGCCTAATTAATATTTTGTTTGAAATTGGCATTTAAAACAACGTTGTCAAATTTAACTAATTATCTGTGAAAAGAAAATGAAAGAAATGAAAATCGGACTAATTTTTTCTTCCTGGACATGTCTTTAAAAATATTTCTATTTCCTCCCGAATCACCTTGTATAATAGATTCAAATTAATAACAGCAAGAATAAATGTAATTCAGTACGATATGTTAAATTAAATGGTTGCGTGTTTTAATGTTCTAGTTCGATGGTTATCTAGAGCAGTTGTAAAAGTTTTGCTTGCGATAGCAATTGACTTATACGTCTCAAATAGCCGTGATCGTCTAGTGGTTAGGACCCTACGTTGTGGCCGTAGTAACCCAGGTTCGAATCCTGGTCACGGCAATGTTTCATACATTGTCACGGAGGAGACCTTTTTAACACAACACTCATTATAAATTTAGCCAATATTAATTATGAATTTTACTTACAATTAGTTACCGGCTATAGATAAACGGATATACCCTTGACGACGTGGTATATTCACGCAAAAATAATAAATAATGTAAATCTGGAGCCATGATTTAATAATTGTCATAACAACAAAGTTTTGTATTTATTAACAAATGTCAATTTAAATTAATTATAAATCGCTTAATTTATAATTATTTATTCTATTCGTTATATAATCGTAACGAATACCACTCGAGCAATAATGGTTATCTTTCACCCCTAACTCTACATATTCCTTAAAATATTTAAAAAATTTCGCACATTACGTCTCGTTACTCGTAAAATAATCGATTATTTTCGATGCTCTTGGATATTATAACTCAGCGGCGCTATTAGGCATAGGCAAAAACGCACGTCTAGGGCCTCCGATTTTAGGGGGCCACAAATTGCCAACTAAGCAAGGTCAAACCAACTTTTGGCGGTTGACGACAATAAGCGACAAAATTTAACAAACTGTGGTGAATACATTGGAACTTTGCGGTGGTTAATAGTGAATATAATATTAAGAAAAAAAAGTATAATTGCATTGTTGTTATTTTTTGTACTGTTATTGAAAATTAATCGCATGACTGTTTTTACGAAAGACACCACAGAATCTTACAGAGGATTCAAACCCAAAGAATGAACCACGTCGTCCAAAAAGACACATCCAATGTCACTATAAACTTTTTTAATGATAGTACCATTGATGGACAGAATTTAAATTAAATTAAATATATAGTGTTATATCGTTTATTACCATTAATTAAATTAGTGTATTATTGTGATTTCCACACATCACATAACCTCAAAATTATCTCGTCGAGAATATGACACTGATAGCTCTGAATTTCAGTGCCAACCTTCAAAAAGTGCACTCGGCGAGCCATAACCGCACGCATATGAGTGCTGTTATGAGTGCATTACAGACGCAAAATAGAAAAAATGTCATAACAATTCGTGATTGAAATGTTTACGTTTCATTTATTAATTTATTAAAAGTTATGCTTGACATTTATCAAATTATTACTTTTTTTATAAATCTAAGTAAATTATTAATTTATATTGTAGGTAAAACTTTGTACGATACACGTATCGTAAAATACTCTTACGTACCTAATTGATATTTCTTAATGTGGTATTACTATAATCTCGAATATTGAGAATTGGGACTCCCTAGACTAGCGTCACATAGTCACCTTGCGCCTAGGGCCACAAGTAATGTAAACGCGCCCCTGTTCTAACTGGTTATATATAATACTTAATTTATGTGGTGCTACAAATAAACTTAGTGCCAGTCACCGGCGACCCCCTATAGACAATTTACGAACATTATAAAGTCTTTCAGCCTATGAAAATATTTTTTTTTTACTCATGCGCGAAAAGTACGTCTTGACGTAGATTATTTAATACGAAAAATGTCACATCTCGTTGTATTTCCACATAACCTGGATAACGCACGCAAATATTTAATATCGCTAGGTTACATTAAAATAAACAAATAAATAAAAATAAAATTAACATAATCAACCCCACGATATTAAAAAAGTGACGTGAAATATCAGAATTTTTTTTCTTTGCAAAATTAAAATTTAAATTACAGAAAACGTTTTTAAATGAGTGTAAATTCTATGGTGATACCGGGGACTGAGGAGAGTTCTTATGACGAATCCACACCGCCGGAGACAATTGAAAAAGCAAATTCTTCATTTATTATTCCATTTTTTTTATGGCCCCTGGATCCCAAACTTGTAAGATAGTAACAAATAAACGAGTAATAAAAAATATAATTTGTAATACGGACGAAATTGTTAATTTCAATGTTAAAAATTATTAAAAATTGACAACTTTTCGCCCTAGTTACAAAATATATCTACTAAAATCATGCCACAATGCTTGTAAACAGTTTGCAATATTTGGGTGTTTTTCTCGATCCGAAACTCAGATACCGAAACCACATTGGCAGTGTAATTAGACCTGCTTACATAGAGCTTAACCCTTTGTAACCTCTACTCTGCAGAAACAATATTGCACAGAAAAAAATATAATTTGTTTGTATTGTACAGACAAAATTAGTAGACCAAGAGGAAGGCCGAAACTAAGATGGCAGGACCAAATACACGAAGATTTGGGAATAATGGAAGTCGCAGAATGGAAGGAGAAAGTGAAAGACATAAAGGAATGGAAGAAAATAGTAGAAGAAACAAAAACACACAAGAACCTATAAATGGAAAATAGAATACGCGGACTGATCCACCGCAACAAAAGGATCAAAGAGCTCGAGAAGAGCTCCGGTCTATGGCCATATGTATGTATGTATGTACAGACAAAATATAAACTTTTGATTTATAAACAGATTCTCCAACCGATCATAACTTAAGCTGCACCCGTATGCTAAGTACTACAGGATACAGTTAGTGAGCAATGACCGGTTGAAAGGTCTGACAAATGTGAGAGCTCACAATACCCCATGCTGGTTAAAACAGAAACATTCCTTTCAGTCCCTGTCATTTTTTTATGAAGAAGTTGAGTTAACAGAAAAAATAGCGGAAAAGTAAACATAAATATCAAATCTATTGCACATATATTCTTCTTCATTGCTGCTACAGTCCTAAGTGGACCTGGACCTCCTCACTCTGCCTACACTTGTGCTTGGTGTCTTGCTCTTCGACAGAAGTATATGGAGCCCTTACAGTTTTTAATGTGGGTGGCGAGCCACTATTAGGGCAGGTTTCGTGGTAGACTTATTGTGATCTTTGTGACGGTTTTAGAAGGTGCTATTTTTCCCTATATTTTTCATGCTATTTTTCCCTATTGATGCTGATTGACATTTTCCATCTAATGCACATATTTGTACATACACTGCTCAAAACAATTTTCGGGTAACTAATTTGTGCCTCCATAAAATTCAAAAGGGAAATTACATGCAAATAATATTAAGAATATCTGAACGACGCTCTATATAATTGTTTTAATTGACACATAGGGAATTATCATAAATTTAGCCAATAGTAATTGAGAATTTTACTTAGTTACCCGGTATAGTTTAACGGTTTACCCGGTATATACCATTGACGACGTGGTATAATCTCTTCGGTTTTTCTGTGGGTCCAACAAAGCACAAATAATGAATAATAATGTAAATCTAGAGCCATCATTTAATAATTGTCATGACAACAAAGTTTTGTATTTATTAACAAATGTCAATTTAAATTCGCTAAAAATCGCTTAATTTATAATTATTTATTCTATTCGTTATATAATCGTAACGAATACCACTCGACCAATCTAAAATAATGGTTATTTTGGTATTTGTAAAGAATATGGGAATTTCCATTTTTTGGGGTTGGCGGATTTTTACCTTGAATAACTGTTACTAATCGTCCTCAGTAGTGTATTTGCAAACTTAGAGTGCCAAAACGAAGCTTCTACGTCGATTTATTAAAAAAATATACGGGTTTTTATAAAAAATTGACATTTTTTTGACGCAACAGTTAATATTTTCCTTCACTGCCTAACTTCTCTCTAATTAGTTGTCAAACAAAAAGTGCAGGAGAAGCCCAACCGACGTTGCCAATTTTATCTTTTTATTTTACCTTGTTCTGGTAAACACTTCAATATACAATTTCTGCACATGCACTTACAACAACATTGAAATATAAATTTAATTTTTAATTCTAATTTCATTCTAATTGGTTTAACTCAGGTTAACCCAATACTTCTTGCAACTTTATCTTATTTTAGACCATATAGGCGCAGCAGTGCGTTTAAACCTCTCTCTCGGACAACCTAACCTAACCAACTCTCAATTAAACCACATGCGTGCAGCGGCGCAAACTCTCGATCAAACCACATGCGCGCTGCGTGCGCATGTGATCGAGAGTTCGCGCTGCCGCGCTGTATGCGGTCTTGATCTATTCTCTCTCGGACAACCTAACCTAACCAACTCTCAATTAAACCACATGCGTGCGGCAGCGCGAACTCTCGATCAAACCACGAAAAAAACCAAGAAGTTGTAAGTAAGGAGTGTTAAGTTATTTCGTTGTATTATTGTTTAATTAAATCGTTAAAACCATCTTGACTATTATTCGACAAACTACGTGCCTTGCGAATCCCGGTGAACATTAAATTACAAGATCTTGAGATATTTAGATATATCTCAGAGTCCGAAGAATTGTTGGCCAGCAGTCCTTCCTTCTCAACATTGAAGTCGGCGGTGGTTCACACCATAACCCCCTTCACAACATTGGTGGCAGCCCCACAACATTGGTGGCAGCCCCACAACATCTATTTCATTTCCTGCCATTTTTTGATGAAGAGTTAACAGACAAAATAGCGAAAAAGTAAACATAAATATCAAATATATTACCCATACCTGGACCTCCTGTTGACCTGGACCTCCTCGCTCTGCCTACACTTGTGCTTGGTGTCTCGATCTTATTGTTAGACAGAAGTAGGGAGCCCTTACAGCTTTTAACGTGGGTGGTGGGTGAGCCACTATTAGGGCAGGTTTCGTGGTAGATTTATTGTGACCTTTTCCACAGCCATGCATAGGAGGACGCTGCTATTTTCCCCTATTTTGTTCATGCTATTTTTGAAGATGATTGACATTTTCCATCTATATGCACATATTTGTACATACACTACAATTAGCGGCAACTAATTTGTGCCTCCATAAAATAGAGAACGGGTAATTACATGGAAATAAAATTAAGAATATCTGAAAGACGCTCTATGTAATTGTTTTAATTGACACATAGAGAATTATCAGCATCACATACTTCCGGAGTATCCGTAATAATTAACAAGAACATCCAAAACTAAAGTGAAATAATGTATCCCAAATTTATTTCAAAGAGCTGGGAAGGATTTGTTCAGATCATTATACAGACGAAATACTGTTGAATCTACAAAAAAATTGGGCTTATGTAAAGAATACGGGATTTTTTTTAAACTTAGCGTTGCAGACTTTCAACCTGGTGTAACTGTTGTTAATCGCCTTTGGCACTCTTTAACTGACAATAAGATCTGGTTAACATTGTCTACGTTGGTTCAATAAATATTCGTGTTTTTGTTGAAAATGATTGTTGATATTTTCAAGATGACAGATAGTAGATGCAAACGCAACGAACTCGACGTTGCCACGTTTATTTTTGTTTATATTTTTTTATATGAAAAACTATAAGGTTGGCAACATACACAATATATATATATATATATATATATATATATATATATATATATATATATATATATATATATATATATATATATATATATATAATCTTAAGCGTGGTATTGAAGTTACATTCATATTGCAACGAACAGCTACACGACAAACAGGCACAATGTCTCGAGTTAATTATTTAAGTGTACTAGATATCCACCAGATTCTGCAGGATCCAGACGAAACCGTCAAGAATTTGGTTGAGTGGAGATTGATCCCGGCCGAGGGGTCGTATAAATGCTCCAAGAGCAAAAACAGCTTCTTAAATCTGTATCGGCATGCTTCAAGGTTGATTGCCTTTTTGGTACCTACTTATTAACTCCACCACCACAGAAATTGCATGCACATTGTAGTGGAAAGACATAGGCCTTGTAAAAAATAGTTTGTTCTTATTTCGGAGAAATATTTAGGTTTTTATAACAGAAAAAAAATGCATTTTCAACCAAATGACTGATGTGTATGACTGGTCACAAAACTGGGAATGTAGATACAATTGGGTCAGCGTTGCCAAATTAAATTTTGACAACATATAAATTGTTTAATTTTTTCTGCGTCAGATGTTTGTGTAAAGTATATACAAAATTGGCTTCCAGAAATTATTTGTCTATTATGAATATTCAGAATATTTTAAAAGATCCCGACTCAGCAATTCAAAAAGTACTTGAATGGAAATTTAATGTAGCCGAGTTGATTAAAACTACGGTTCTTGCTACATTGTCCTATATTAGATCGAGAGTTCGCGAACTCTTGATCTAATATAGGACAATATATATATATACATATATATATATATATATATATATATATATATATATATATATATATATAGAGGACAAATTCAATATAGGACAATGTGGCAAGGACTGTTGGTTTAACCCCGGTTAGATTAGGTTGCCCGCCACGGAACGGGCAGATAAATCAAGACAACATACGCGCGGCAGCGCGTACTCTCGATCCAATATGGGATAATGTGGCAAGGACCGTTGGTTTAACCCCCGTTAAATTGGGTATTCTAAAAAAAAGTATTGATATTTTGATATGCATATGAGATAATATTTTTCTTTAAAAATGTGATAAACGTAATAAACGTGGCAACGTCGAGTTAGTTGCGTTTGCATCTACTATCTGTCATCTTGAAAATGTCAACAATTATTTTCAACAAAAACATAAATATATTTATTGAACCAACGTAGACAACGTAAAAGCTTAATTTTTGCTTCCAAACTTGTTAACAAGAGTTACACCAGGTAAAAAGTCCGCAATACTAATTTCCAAAAATTTCCATAATCTTTACCAAGTCCATAAAATTGTTTCTTACCGGTAATATTGTAAAAATTGTAATTTTGACAGACATAATACTTCAAATCACTGGTTTCAAATCACATAAGGTTAGAACGTTCAGCGCCTTCCTGGAAAAAATTGCTAACTAGTAAAAACGCACAGTGACGGCAACCCTATTTGGTCGTTGTCGATGTATTATTAGTCAACCTAGATTTAATCTAGATTAGGTAATGGTTAGCTTAAGTTGTATTAGCGCCAGATAAATCCAGACTGAAATGCCGAGACTTCTTGATTCAAAATAAGAAATATTAATTCAATTTTAATATAGGTCAGAAAATTTATATTTACTACGTCTGTAGTTTTTTAGTGACACTAGTTGTTGCCATAGTAACAATAAACAGAAATCGTTGAATACTGAAATTCCATTTGATTTACATTGCATTTTTACGCACGATTTAGATACTTTTACACACGATTACATTAATGGCATACTTCACATGCAATAATGAATTTATTAATGTGTTCATTTTGTTGTGTGAGTAGATAAATGATTTTTATTACAAACCTTCAATCCGATAAATTAAAAAAAATCTCTGAGAATTCCGTACAATTGCCGACAGTCCAAACTTTCCGCAATTACGGGATTAAACCAACTAAAACTTTCCTCGACAAGAACTCGAAGGGTACTGAAAAGGTTGTGTACTTAATAGACCCTCCAACCCCGCTAAATTATAATCCGGCACAATATATTTTAGGGCGGAATTCCAAAAATAACTTGAAACATCTATTTAGTGTTCGAAGTTTCGTTATTAACGCAGAGTTGGTTAATTGCTGCAAAACTCCGAATGAAAATTTGTGTATGCGTAAAAGGAGAAAGAGTGTAATTTATTAAAAAAAAACAAAGATTGGTAGAAAGATTTGGATACAAAAAAAATGATCCTAATTTCCTCTTTTCTTACTAAAGCAACGTTCTATTTCTGTAATTAAAATTGCAGCTGCAGGATATTCAGCTCTCACTAACTTCCTCTGATTTACATAAAGTTCACTAATCAAATTAAAAAAGAAAACCGTCTATTCCGTCATTTTTGTTCTAGTTTTTATTTATTATTTTTTCTAGTCTTCTCTGTACAGTCTTGTTTCTCTAATTTGATATGATTTATACACACCAGCAATTTTTCCTAAATTATTTCATTATAATTATGTGATTGTATTTTCGCCATGATCAAATAATGAACAATGGAAGCTGCAGCTGACAATCCGTGAGCGATTCGGTGTGTGTAAATAGTCCTGTTCTTAGTCTCAATTACCCAGCGAGTCGAATTAATTAACCTTCACCGAATCTAGATAAGAGACGGAGATTGAGCAAAATGGGAGACTAAATACCAGCAAATTACTCTAACGAATAAGCTTATATTATATTAGTAGACTTAAAACCTTTTTTTGCGAAACAATCGAGCGCGCGCGAGTTCCACTTCGCACGCCTTATTTATCATTTTATAAACGAATTAAACATCATTTTGATGTTTTACGTAATGTACTGTGACTAAATGACAATGTGCAGACTCACACGTACGTACTAACTTTTTTAAGATTCTTACTTTAAATTTAAACAGTAGGTATATTAATTTAAATAATATTGCAAAATTTGAGAGCTCACATTAAAATGGAAGTTCACGTAATAACATGTGGCATTCACAAAGTTTCAGCTTATATATACAGTGTGGTGTTAAAGTTTGGAATCAAAACAAAAATTTCTTTAATTACTGTTTTTGGGATAATCGCTCTGACCCGTCAATTTTATTTTCCAAAATACAAAGTTTTGAATTAAAATAAAAATCGTGACGTCATTTGGTGTTTGCGCTATGGCGTCATCGATATTTTTTTAAATGGGGATTGCCATTTAATTTTTCTAATGTAACATATCAAAATTTGTATACCACCATTTAGACAATTAAAAGGTCTATCCAAATCGATAATAAAAAATGGGGGTTGCCATAAAAACTAAATGTCGATGACGTCACAGCGCAAACACCAATGACGTCAGGAAGATGTTTTTACGTCATAACTTTGTAATTTTTCCTGAGTAGGAGATGGTGCATAGATCGGTTGCATTGACAGGGTGCAGTAGTGCGGGGTGTCAGCTGACGGACCTCACCAGCGGCCGGTGCCTCCTAGACGCTGGGGTGAGTAGATCTCTAATGGCGTGATTGCGTGTCAGTGACCCCTGTTGATAACTCGGAGAGTCTAAAATGCAGCGTCATTTCGAGGAGCGTTATTCGATAAAGCTTTTGGTGTGATTCAAGAGGCCTGTAAAGAAGGAGCTATGCCACGGGCAATGTTTTACATATGGCACAAGACGTGCACTCCTCACGCACGTCCTCATTTCCTTGTCTATTATTCCTTACCATAACTGATCATTCCACCAGTAAACTTCCTCTTCCTTCTTCCTGCCTCTGACACGCCTCCGTTTTCTCTGAAACATCGCATCACAGGTCCCGAGAAGAACTGCTTTGTATAAGCTTTGCAGTCCATTTTTAGAGCCTGTTTTTTTCAGCCAGCTCTTTCATAACGTCTCCCAATCTTTCTAGTACACTCTTGTCTACTCTCCATCAGAAACATCTTCTCGTACGTCGAAGAGAATATCCTAGTGATCACTCATATTTTCTCCCTCCCTGACACGCCACTCTTTCACCCTACATACAATCCGTGAGGTGCTAAAAGTGATATCTATGAGAGACATACTTTCGCTCCACACGAAAGTTGACACATTCCCACGGTTGTGAACCACGAGGTCCTCCTCTGCCAGCCACTCTTCCATCATTCTCCTTCTTTCGTCTTCTGTAGGGGATCTCCACCAAGCGGACTTGGCGTTGCAATCTGGCGTTGCAATCCTTCTCGACAACAATCTCTTTCGACCAGCTTTTCATTCTGGTCTTTAGCTTTTCCATAAATGCTGGAGATTTAGCACCCATACAGGACCCAGTTTTCCATTCAACCGACATATATCCATTTCCTCACCCACATTTAACCAGTTGGAAAATCCTCACCACACATTCTTAAACTGCTCCACGTGCCAGCCTCCGTTACCAATAATCCGAAGATCTAGTTCGAAGACAATGGCCACATCCACTTTCTCATCATGCACCGTCTTCCATACCTGTTCCATTGCAGCCGCACTCTATTTGATTTCGTCTGCAATACTAACATATTCTGTTTCTTTGGGACTTCTCTTCCATACTTTCGTCGCACAGTTTTCTGTACACAGGGCAGTCCCTAGAGTCACACACTCCGCACACGAAGCACTTAGCCTCTTCGGCCGTGCAATCGTGTGTTTTTGCCCTCTTTCATCACATCGCAAACACGCATTCTTTCTCTCTACCCCCTTGCACGCTGCCGCCAGATACCCAAAGCCAAGGCATCTGAAGCACCTGATCGGCTTGCTTTCTTCAATGACTCCCTATATGATAAGCCAACTTTTTTACACCCTTTCTCCGATACGGTTTGATGGCCGGACAAGACAATAGCAGGTCGGGCGCTGCCGGCGAAGTTTTGACCTACTTCAACGTGGAAACCTTTCCGCAGCCAACCTACAGCCCCGACCTAGCTCCCGGCGACTTCCTTTTATTCTCCCGAATCAAAAGTGTCTTGAAAAGGAAGCTATTCGATACTATACCAGCGGTACAGGGAACTTCGACGAGGTCCCTTGGCAGCTATCCACGCGAGGAGACCTAGGGAGCCTATGATCAATGTAAAAACCACTGGCAGCGGTGTGATGATGCCCGCGGGTCATATCTCGAAGTCTCTTAAAAATCGCATAATAAATTTTCAGACCAGTCTTGAAACTTGTGGTAGATTGCAGTAGATTGCAGATTTTGGTGGTGTACTTGTACTGCGACCTTCATAGATCTATTGGACCCCATCCTCTTCCTCTAATTGTTGGTATACTAACCCATTTAGAGCGCCTCCTCTAGCCCTGAGAGGATCAGGATCTGAGAGGGATTCAAGAACTGCTTCTCCTCTGCGTTCAAGCAGTGGGCTCCAAGATGCATCTATCTCTTGCGGAGCAGTGCTCCGCAGTCTTTAAGCAGATGTATGGGGGTTTCTTCTGCCGAGAAGCAGAATCTGCATCATATTCGTCTAGGTCTATGGCCTTGATGTGTTTTCTAAGTCTGCAGCGTCCCATCAGGACTCTTGTCAGAATTCTAATCTTGTTCCTGTTTAGTTTCAGACAAGCTTTTGTTCTTTTTCTGGTTAAAGGACCCCAGCATTACTTTGGATTGTCTTAGCCCTAGACGTTCTTTCCAGGTTTTCATCCATTGTTCTCTTATTTTTTCATCTAAGCTTTTGTGAATGGTGTTCATACTTATGCCGCTAAAGGGTTCCGGACCGATAAAGGGACTACTAGAACCCTTGTTTGCTAGCTGATGGGCTTCTTCGTTTCCATCTATACCAGTGTCAGCTGGTACCTAGTATAGCGTTACTTTATTTTCTCTGCCAAGCTTGTTTAGCTTTCCCACACAGTCCCATACCAGTTTGGATCTGATGGTGTATGAGTTAATGGCCTTGATGTTTGCTTGTCTATCTGACAGGATAGCAATTTGTTTTTGTGATAGTTCCTTTCGAGGTTAATTTGTGCACATCTTTCGATTGCATGTACCTCTGCTTAGAAGGTACTTGGGTAGATTCCCATTGATCCAAAGTATTTGGTACGAGGTCCAAACACTCCTGCACCAGTACCTCCTTTGTCTTCGAACCAACCGTATACCACTCGATAGCACTTTGCTCTGTGTGGTATGCTTAGGATTCGTCGCTCCAATCGGCTTTACAACTACACATTTCTATGTAGTTTTTCTCGAAATGGTATTTGGTATGCATTTTTCTCGAAATTGTATGCATTTCGTCTTTCTGTACTTCCAGCCAGGGAATCTTGGCAGCGAGGCTATTCCGGTCTCTGCTCTCTATTACTTTACCTCTGCCTATTCCTTCCGTGCTGAACCCAACAATCGCCGATCTGGCGGCGTCCTCCACGCCAAGGTGCAAGGGTGTCAGACCCAGCAGCAGCTTAAAGAAAAATGGGGTATCTGCAAAATGTACCTGTTATGCAGAACATTTAAAGAAAATTTACTCTGAACAGAAAATTTACTCTGAACTGTTTACACAATGTTCACCGATCGAATATGAAAAGTGAAAATTAGAGGATTTAGCTCAAGTAACTGCACATGATGCCATAACATTTAAAATAATCAATGAAGTAAGGTAGTTTACTAGATATTTCGCAGGTAGGGCAAAAATTACGATGTTCTAATTAACTATTGTCAAGTTGGAACGAAATGGTCCTATCTGTAAATATTGTGCAAAATTCTGACGGATTCTCAATAGCGGGTAGCAATTTTTGCTCTCAAAATCATATTAGAAGAGCTTTCACTTTTGTACAAATACCCACAGAAAAGTTGTTTTCTTAAACTATTATTGATGCCCATCAACATGTTAAGACGAAAATAAGAAAATTTAAATCTCAATACCTGGGAGATAAAATAAGTTGAAGCAGTCATGTAAAAAAACTAACATTCGCCATTCTCAAGAGATATATGCGTCCGTGCGGGTCAACCGTTAGACGCATACAACCGTTAGACGAATGTTAGTTCGCCGAAACGTCGAGAATCCGGTTCTTTTCAGAGCCAACCCTCAGCATCAACGCGGAATCCCCGAGAAAACAATACAACACAGGTATCTATCCGCGAAAACCTCAAATACAATATATATTTATTTACATATATATATATATATATATATATATATATATATATATATATATATATATATATATATATATATATATATATATATATATATATCCTCCATGCTACGCAGCGTTAAAGACACCATCCCGTTAGAATCCCATGGAATTTACGAAATACCTTGCGGAACATGTGAACGAACCTACATTGGACGTACCAATAGAAAAATATCTGCTAGGATTCAAGAACATGTAGTTTCAGTCAGACACAGAGACAAAGTTTCATCGGCACTTGTCCAACACACAAACACCGGTCACTGGATGGACTTTAGAAATTCAAGGACTGTTGCACAGATTAGCCACGAAATGTCACGAGTTTACAGAGAAGCCATAGAGATAGAAAAACGAGACTACTGCATGAACACGAGAGACGATTCCTTGAGACTGCCCCCAGCATGGCGACCGATCATATCCACCCTCAAAATGCAACCCCAGACACCCCAGACTCATGTACGACCAACAAGACAAACAAACAACCGAAGCGAAGCACCGCACACAACGCGCATGACCCGAAGCCAAACAGCTATAAGTAGTCGCATCGCACGAACGAGCTCTCAGTATGCGTCTAACGGTTGACCCGCACGGACGCATATATCTCTTGAGAATGGCGAATGCTAGTTCGCCGAAACGTCGAGAATCCGGTTCTTTTCAGAGCCAACCCTCAGCATCAACGCGGAATCCCCGAGAAAACAATACAACACAGGTATCTATCCGCGAAAACCTCAAATACAATAATATATAAATATATATATATATATATATATATATATATATATATATATATATATATATATATATATATATATATATATATATATATGTATATATATATACTTACTTACTTACTCCTCGGCGCTACAGCCCATGAAGGGCCCTGCCCTCTCTGACGATCGTAGCCCAATCCTGGCGATCTTCAGCTCGTTTCCTCCATCTTCTGACTCCCATCTTTCGTAAGTCATCCTCTACATCATCTAGCCATCGTTTCCGTGGTCTCCCTTTGCACCTTCTGCCACCTGGGTTTCCTCTGTGTACCTTCTTGATAGACCTGTCATCTGGCATTCGCTCTACATGGCCCAACCATCTTAGTCTATTACTCTTCATTTCCAAAACTATGTCAGCATGATCGTATAGTTCCTCCAATTCACTATTTTTCCGTATTCTCCATTGCCCTGCGTCATTCACTGCCCCAAAAATCTTTCTTAATATTTTCCTTTCCCATCTTCTCAGACATTCCTCTTCTGCCACCCTCATTGTCCATGTTTCTGAGCCATACATTACCACCGGCCTTATAACCTTATATAGCCTTATAACCGTTATTTTCTGCTCAGGCTACGTGACTTGAGAATCTTAATCTGGGCCCAGTATGCTCTGTTTCCCGATGCAATCCTTGCTTTTATTTCTTCACTTATGCTGTTATCATCAGTTACCAACACTCCCAAGTACTTAAACTTCTCACAACTCTCATAGTTGACTCCATTCAACTTTATGAGTTTGTCTTTCACCGCTGTGTTTCTCCTGGAAGAGAAGATATACTGTGTTTTGGCGCCTTCCACTCAAAGCCCCAATTCTTCTGCCTCCTTTTCTAACCTACACAACCCATCTTCCAGCTCTTTAAATCTTCGAGACAGCATACACACATCATCCGCATACGCCAAATTTTGGTTCATGCGGTTAAATAGAGTACCACCTGGGTTGTTGGTGTCCACTTTTCTCATCACTCTCTCCCGTACTATGTTGAAAAGTAGTGTGGATAATACATCGCCCTGTCTTAACCCTTGGTTGACTTCAAATTCCTTCGTAGTTTTCCTTCTACTTTAACTTGGCATTTCGTTCTGTTGAGGGTCATTTGTATCAGACGTATTAGCTCATATGGACCATCAGAGTCTGATACAGCTGTTTTCTTTTCACGCTATCATAAGCCTGTCTGAAGTCCACAAAGAGCTGATGTATATCCACATTATACTCGTAGCATTTCTCCATTATTTGCCTTATCGTGAAGATTGGCTTAGACTTTGTACACAACACTGAGTAAAGCTATGCCAAGGTAGTTTTCACACACACATATATATATATATATATATATATATATATATATATATATATATATTATATATATATATATATATATATATATATATTATTTTATACTTTTATATATATATATATATATATATATATATATATATACATATATATATATATATTATTACTATCGTAAATCCCTTTAAAGAGAGCGTGTAAACTTGAACAAAAATTATGTCAACTCAGTCATGCGGCGACGTTCTTCCCTAATCCTCTTCATTCGTGCACTATGTTCTTTCTTCCGTTCGTCCGTCCACTTTTTTCCTGGTATCTTTGGGAGCAGTTCTTTATCAAATTTATGGTGCATTATGGTGTTTCTAAATTTAACCCGATCATTCATGTCGTGTATCGTGATGTTTAGGTGCTTGAGGTCTTCTTCAGTTTCCTGTATCCATTTGGACCTATTTTTACTGTTAAAGGTAATTTTGAAAATTTGTTTCGTAATTCTGTTCTGGTCCATTCGATATATGTGACCACAAAATTTAGCTCTTTTTTTTTCTCTTTCTGAAAATGTCAGTGATAGGTTCTACGGTTTTATATATTTCTGACGATGGTCTCTTAATCCATATT